>SJYQ01000277.1:73690-209764 GCA_006410935.1 Redunca redunca | reverse complement strand
TTGGACTGCAAGGAGATCCAACCAGTCCATTCTGAAGGAGATCAATCCTGGGATTTCTTTGGAAGGAATGATGCTGAAGCTGAAACTCCAGTACTTTGGGCACCTCATGAGAAGAGTTGATTCATTGGAAAAGACTCTGATGCCGGGAGGGATTGGGGGCAGGAGGAGAAGGGGACGACAGAGGATGAGATGGCTGGATGGCATCACGGACACGATACACGTGAGTCTGAGTGAACTCCGGGAGTTGGTGATGGACAGGGAGGCCTGGCGTGCTGCGATTCATGGGGTCGCAAAGGGTCGGACACGACTGAGTGACTTAACTGAACTGAACTGAATCTTTACACATTAAGGTCTGGGCCAGTAATGAATTTCAAGAAAATTCCCAACAGTTCCAGCTTTTAAAAAACACATTTCATTTACTGTTACAAAAGAGGTTACTACTGAAACTCTGCCTTCTTGCTGGGTTAAATTTCTGACAGAAAAAAGTCCCTAAAAGATTCTAAACATCTCTGGCTACTGTAGACATCTCTGTCAAAGGCTGATTTCTCCATAAGCTCCAGCCTCCCTCTATGCTTCTGGACCCTCCATCTCTTTTAACTCCATCTGCCTCTCATCGTGCCTGGTGTCTGATATTTGCTCGAGCAAGTAGAATTGCTGCACAACCCCCTGGCTCTGTCACCAGCGAGGCGTTAGGCCTATCTTTGCTTATCTGAAAACTTACAGGCAAGTTCTGCTCAACAAAACACTGTACAGAACATTCTTTATCAGATGTTTTACTAAGAACTAATAGAACCTTGTCCATACTTTATATTCTTTTTCACAGCCTAAATTCTTTCATCAGCCAGAACTTGTGGGGTCTTGCAGGTGGGGTGAGGCGGAGTCAACCATTAGACAATAGAAAAGATCAAAATGAAAGTTAGTGAGTACATGAGAAACTATTGTATCACGAGATTAGCTAGATCAAAGTTAATGAACTTGAATACCGTCACCTTTCCAAAATCCTGAACTTTCATGTAGGAGCTAGTTTGAAATTGACTACTATTTCATTAATGACAATAATAAAAATAATAGACAAGTTATAATATTGCTGAGTGCCAGGTCCCATGATAAACTGTTTATCTCCATTATTTAATTTTAAAATCATCCCTTTGAGGTGGGCCCCTTATTACGGTGGTGGGAGGGATCAGAGAGAAAGGTTGAAGAGACTCTTAGGAGGTTCAGAGCAACTACTTACCAAACAGTCTAGAAAATTTTCCATTTTTACCAGTGTGGACCAACTGAGTATCAGTCCTGAAAAAGTTCTTATAATTTTTAAAAATTTTAAACAAAATTTTAATCTTGTTTTCTAATTGTTATTCTAGCTACATTTTACTCAGAGGATTCCATTTTACAGCAAATCATCCAAAAGACAGCACTATTACTGCTACATGCAAGAAGGTGTGACCTTGAGATAATCATTTTACCCATTTGGGCCTTAGTTTTCCCATCTGCAAAATAAAAAAGCTGGACTAGATAAACTTTAGTTGTTTGTCAGTTCTAAAACAATACATCTAGCTAGCTTGACACCCCATTGGCAGGAACTACAACAATAAAATATGGAAAAACAGTCCATACTTTCAAATCCAATAAAATTTTAAGTCACTTTTGAGCCATACAAATTCCAACTACATCCACTCATTGAAGAGCCAAAGTCAATCTTTCCAATCAAAAGAATAAATGAAGCGATTGATTTAAAGACTAATGAAATTAGCCAAACTATCCTTCCCTATGACTTGCCTCCATGGCTGAAATTTCAGTCTTCTCCATTAAGGTAAAATGTCAGGTAGTTCACACTGTTGGTTTCTTACTCAGCATCTACTCTTGTTCCTTCCTTATTGATAGAGTTCCATGTTTTTGTTTTTATCTGTTTGTTTTTTAGATAACCATCCAACCTCCAGCTACAGAAGGGCAATTTAATTAGTCTGAGTCAATCTGTCTTTCCAGTCATATACAACTCTTGTAGTTGGCTGGACCATGTGACTAATTAAAGTCACTAGCCAAGAGTTGGACACGACTGAGTGACTTCACTTTCACTTTTCACTTCCATGTACTGTAGAAGGAAATGGCAACCCACTCCAGTATTCTTGCCTGGAGAATCCCAGGGACAGAGGAGCCTGGTGGGCTGCCGTCTATGGGATCGCACAGAGTCGGACAGGACTGAAGCAACTTAGCAGCAGCAGCAGTCTATAGTGGGTTGTGGATAGAAGTGATATGTGTCACTTCCAGGTAGAACACTTAATTGCAAGTATAAGTCCAAACTCTTCCCCAGTGTCAAGACCAGTATTGTTGAAGATGATAAAGCCTTAGTTAACTTAGCTCCCTAAGAAAGGACAATGTGGAACAGCCCACCTCCTTCCTTCATCAAGTCAGGATGGATATATAGTTTGAGTAAAGGCTACACCTTTGTTGTTTAAGCTACTGAGATTTGGTTTTGTTTTTTGCTTTTTTACTGCTGTGTGACCTAGACTCTAAGTTATGCCAGATCCTAGACTATTCTAATTATTATACCTGAAAACTGTGTGAAAGTGAAAGTGAAGTCACTTCAGTCGTGTCCGTGGGCTGTAACCCACCAGGCTCCTCCTTCCATGGGATTCTCCAGGCAAGAATACTGGAGAGGGTTGCCATTTCCTTCTCCAGGGGATCTTCCCGACCCAGGGGTGGAACCTGGGTCTCCTGCATTGCAGGCAGACGCTTCAACCTCTGAGCCACCAGTGGTCCTGGGGTAAACTGACCCAATCAGAAGGATTTTTAGCCCATGCTTTGGAGAGAAGATTCTCTCCTTTCTACCAGGTATGAGCAAATCAGCCTATAACCCAAATTGCCACTGGCAGCAATCTAACAGCCGTAAGAGGGACTAACTTAGAATGAAGCTGACCCACTAAGACTGGCAAACAGAGAGCAGAACCTTGAAGATACAGCTGAGCTGATGGTTATATCACTTATGAAAGCTAATCTTCTCTGGACTTCTAAATCTGCAAAATAATAATTTTGTGTGTTTGTCCAAAATACTATAAGCAGAAAATACATCTTAAATATTTTTAATTTCATCACAGCTCCTAACACAGATCTATCTCAGGAAACACTCAAAAATATTGAATGAAATAAAATTTATAAAAAATATAATAGCTATTGTCTTTAGAAATAAAATATTATCTGCTTTAACAAAGGGAAAAATGTTATTTGAATCAACTCAATCTTTTTACAGGTGAAGAGATTTAGACTCAGATATGTTACAAGACTCATGAAGTTCACACAGCATTGTTATGGCAGAACCAAAGGGGGAAAAAAAACTAATAATCATTTCATCAAAAATGACCATAGTTTTCAACTCAAAATGGAGAAGTAGTTGACAGTAGATTACCCTAGTAGTTAAAAAGGTAGAAGTTAAGACAGCTGTAGCTTACTTATTAGCTGGATGATCTTGAACATGGTATTTAACCTCCCTGATCCCTGGTTTTTCCATCTATAAAAGAGGTTAACAATCTCTAGCTCATAGAGTTGTGAGAAATAAACAACCCAACTTGTAAAAAGCACTGAAGAAAGTGCCAGACACATAGTAAACTTTCTATATATTGCAGCCATATCAAAAGTTGTGTGTGTGTGTGTGTGTGTGTGTGTGTGTGTGTGAGTCACTCAGTCATGTCCGACCCTATGCAGTCCGATCCCACAGACTGCAGCCCTCCAGGCTCCCCTGTCCATGGAATTCTCCAGGCAAGAATACTGGAGTGGGTTGCCATTGTCTATTCATTGTTAAATTAACTTTTGTTTTCACTAGGATAGATACTGTTCTCCTTTATCACTTATTTAATTCAGGCCACTGACCTATGTTTCTCTATCTTGTATAATGACAGTGCGGTCTATACACCTGTGTAGCCAGCATACCCCTTTCCTAGAGAAATGCTTTTCCCATTTCCACATTTCTATCACACGATAGCAGCCAAAGAAGTCATATTGCTGCCGGACTGTCCCTTTGGCCATAGCTAACTGGTCAAGAGGTGAATTTCTGATGCAAGGTGAACTGAGGAAGCCATTCCTCCAAGCTTTATAGACTTTGGAAGAGAGGTCATGTCAAGCCTCACCTAGAATAAAATCTGGGAGACGTCATTGGACATTTTTTTGTCAAGTGGGAAAAAAAAAAAACATTCTGCATTGGGGAGATAACGCCAATGGACTGAGGGAAGCAAAGAGTATGAAGAAAATGTCATTGTTACACTGGAATTCCCAGTTTCAGTTTTTCTTGAACAATGGCAGAATCTTGCCTTTCTTCTTCTTAGGCTTGCCTTGTCCAAGGATTTCTCCCATATTCTTCCAATATATTTCCTATTTTGCATAAGCTAATTCCAGGTGGATTTACTTTAGGTGCAGTTAATATAACAATATACTATATGAAATAATAAAGTAAAAATAGTAATAAAAGGGAAAGTCTAGGATTACCTATCTTTATTAATAACTAGAGTGATGCCCTCTAAGAATATGACTGTCAAGTTTATAAAAATCAATCAATAAATTTTTTCAAATGCCAACTATATGAAAAGTACCTGTGACAGAGACTTCAAATTACCCCCTTTTAAATATTCTCTTAGGATAACATGGTGGTGGCCGCCTGAAGAGGTGACCAAGAAAAACAAATGCAAGATGGCAAAGGAGTTATCTGAGGAGGTCTTACAAATAGCTGAGAAAGGAAGAGAAGTGAAAGGCAAAGGAGAAAGGGAAAGATATACCCAACTGAATGCAGAGTTCCACAGAATAACAAGGAGAGATAAGAAAGCCTTCTTAAGTGAACAGTGCAAAGAAATAGAGGAATCTCTTCAAGAAAATTGGAGACAACAAGGGAACATTTCATGCAAAGATGGGCACAATAAAGGACAGAAATGGCAAGGACCTAACGAAAGCAGAAGAGATTAAGAAGAGGTGGCAAGAATACACAAAAGAATTGTACAAAAACGGTCTTAATGACTTGCTTAACCATGATGGTGTGGTCACTCACCTAGATCCAGACATTTTGGAATGTGAAGTCAAGTGGACCTTAGGAAGCATTACTATAAACAGCTAGTGGAGGTGAAGGAATTCCAGCTGAGCTATTTCAAATCCTAAATGATGCTGCTGCTATCATCTATACCCCAATACAAAATAGTTTTTGGTGTTAAAAAAAAAATAAAAATTAAGCTAAAAAAAAGATGATGCTGTTAAAGTGCTGCATTCAATATGTCAGCAAATTTGAAAAACTCAGCAGTGGTCACAGGACTATAAATGGTCAATTTTCATTCCAATCCCAAAGAATGTTCAAATTACCTTACAATTGCACTCATTTCATGTGCTAGAAAGATTATGTTCAAAATCCTTCAAACTAGGCTTTAGCAGTATGTGAACTGAGAACTTCCAGATATACAAGCTGTATTTAGAAAAAGCAGAGGAACCAGAGGTCAAATTGCCAACATCCGTGGATCATAGAAAAAGGAGGGAATTCCAAAAAAATCTACTTCTGCTTTATTGACTATGCTAAAGCCTTTGACTGTGTAGATCACAACAAACTGTGGAAAATTCTTAAAACAGATGGGAATGCCAGACAACCTTACGTGTCCCCTGAGAAACCTGTATGCAGGACAAGAAGCAACAATTAGAACCTTACATGGAACAACAGACTGGTTCCAAATTGGAAAAGGAGTACATTAAGATTGTATATTGTCACCCAGCTTATTTAACTTATATGCAGAGTGAAATTTCTTACAAGCTGGAATCAAAATTGCCGGGAGAAATATCAACAACCTCAGATATGCAGATTATACCACTTTAATGGCAGAAAATGAAGAGGAACTAAAGAGCCTCTTGATGAAGATGAAAGAGGAAAGTGAAAAAGCTGGCTTAAAACTCCACATTCAAAAAACAAAGATTATGTCATCTGGTCCCATCATTTAATGGTAAATAGATGGAGAAAAATGTGGAAACAGTGACAGACTTTATTTTCTCAGGCTCCAAAATCACTGTGGACAATGACTGCAGGCATGAAATTAAAACATTTGCTCATTGAAAGGAAAATTATGACAAATCCAGACAACGTATTAAAAAGCAGAGATATCACTTTGCGACAAAGGCCCCGCTAGTCAAAGCTATGGTTTTTTCCAGTAGTCATGTACAGATGTGAGAGTAGGACCATAAAGAAGGCTGAGCACCAAAGAATTGATGCGTTTTATCTGTGGTGTCAGATAAGATGCCTGAGAGTCCCTTGGACAGCAAGGAGATCAAACCAGTCAACCCTAAAGGAAATCAACCCGAATATCCATTGGATGGACTGATGCTGAAGCTGAATCGCCAATACTTTGGCTACCTGATGCAAAGAGCCAATTCATTGGAAAAGACCCTGTTGCTGGGAAAGATTGAGGGCAAGAGGAGAAGGGGGTAACAGAGAATGAGATGATTGTATGGCATCACCAACTGAATGGACATGATTTTGAGCAAGTTCCAGGAGACCGTGAAAGAGAAGCCTGGTGTACCGCAGTTCATGGAGTTGCAAAGAGTTAAACACAACTTAGCCACTGAACAACAACATATACTTTCTTATTCCTTCATGGTCCTATTGCCACTCAAATAAAATCTTATATTTCCTAGTCTCCTTTGCAATGATTATGACCACATTACTAAATTCTGGCTGTTGAGATATTAACATTGTATGGGACTTCTAATTTTTAAAAAAAAAGTCATAAAAGGAATGGAGATACAGTCTTCTGCCTACTCTTCATCCTATTACCTAGGGTATGATGTGATGATTAGAGCCATTTTAGCCATCTTGGACACCGAGGAAGATAGCCATACACTAGGGATACCATGAATGAATAGGAAAGAGCGTGGCTTCCTGATAACTGTGTGAAACCACCATGCCAATCCTAGACTGCCTACCTCCAAAATTCTTTTATGTAAAGATATATATATAAGTTTCTATCTTATTTAAGCCATTATCATCTAGATTTTCCTATCACGTGTCACTGAATCTAATCCTGGTACAATTCCATAGTAGCTTGATAAATTTTATTAACTTGGTTGTTCAGTTCAGTTCAGTTGCTCAGTCATGTCCAGCTCTTTGCTATCCCATGAATCACAGCATGCCAGGCCTCCCGGAGTTCACTCAGACTCATGTCCATCAAGTCAGTGATGCCATCCAGCCATCTCATCCTGGGTCGTCCCCTTCTCCTCCTGCCCCCAACCCCTCCCAGCATCAGAGTCTTTTCCAATGAGTTAACTCTTCTCATGAGGTGCCCAAAGTACTGGAGTTTCAGCTTCAGCATCATTCCCTCCGAAGAAATCCCCAGGTTGATCTCCCTCAGAACAGATTGGTTGAATCTCCTTGCAGTCCAAGGGACTCTCAAGAGTCTTCTCCAACACCACAGTTCAAAAGCATCAATTCTTCGGCGCTCTGCCTTCTTTACAGTCCAACTCTCACATCCATGCATGACCACTGGAAAAACCATAGCCTTGACTAGACAGACCTTAGTCAGCAAAGTAATATCTCAGCTTTTGAATATTCTATCTAGGTTGGTCATAACTTTTCTTCGAAGGAGTGTCTTTTAAAGTGTCTTTTAATTTCATGGCTGCAGACACCATCTGCAGTGATTTTGGAGCCCCCAAAAATAAAGTCTGACACTGTTTCCACTGTTTCCCCATCTATTTCCCATGAAGTGATGGGNATCTTCGTTTTCTGAATGTTGAGCTTTAAGCCAACTTTTTCACTCTCTACTTTCACTTTCATCAAGAGGCTTTTTAGTTCCTCTTCACTTTCTGCCATAAGGGTGGTGTCATCTGCATATCTGAGGTTATTAATATTTCTCTCAGCAATCTTGATTCCAGCTTGTGCTTTTTCCAGTCCAACGTTTCTCATGATGTACTCTGCATATAAGTTAAATAAGCGGGATGACAATCTACAGCCTTGACATACTCCTTTTCCTATTTGGAACCAGTCTGTTGTTCCATGTCCAGTTCTAACTGTTGCTTCCTGACCTGCATATAGGTTTCTCAAGAGGCAGGTCAGGTGGTCTGGTATTCCCATCTCTTTCAGAATTTTCCACAGTTTATTGTGATCCACACAGTCAAAGGCTTTGGCGTAGTTGGTTGTTAATGCTTTACAAAAAGAGAAACAAATCCCCAAAAGTGTTAAAAGATTTGAGAGAAATGTAACAAAGACAAGTACATGCTAGTGTTACATTTTGAGGTTTTAAACCAAAACTAACAGTATAGTCTTTGAAAAGATGGGATACGTGCAAGAGAAAAAAATGCTCAAAGAGAAAAATTCCAGCCCAGAAAATAATTATTCCTGTCAAAATGTTACAAATACTTGCTCTAGTAAAAGTGAGCTTTGCTGAAGTCACCAGTTACAATGCTCCACTTTGCAGTAGCAAAAACTCTTTGAGTTCACTCCAGGAAACATTGGGTTCTAAGGGAAAAAACCAACTCTAACCAAACTGACAAAAGTCTGAAATACCAGAAGGCCCCTTCAGGGCAGAGATCCTGCCTATCGGTCTTGATCACCATTATGTAGCATATTTATCAAATGAGTTAATTAATTTTCATTGCTGTATAACCGCCAAGGGGAAAATCAAGAAACAAATAACCTCTGGTTAGTCAGGATCTTCTATGGTTTCCATGGGAACAAGGAAGTATAGAGTTGTGGTTCAGAACATAGATTCTAACTATATTTGATACTTGCTCTGACACTTAATAGTGATGAGATGTTGGGAAAGTGTTTAAACCTCTCTCTGTCTTGTTTTTTCACTCATGTAAAATGGAAATGACAACATTATATACCTCATCAGTTTGCTATGACTATAAAATGAGTTATTAATATTACATATAAGGCTCTTAAAAGCAATTCCTGGCACAGGAAAAACCCACAATAAATGTTTGCCATTTACAGCTTTACAAAAACCCTAAGCTAAAGCAAGACGTTGTGAACACTACTGTTATTATCAGATCTAAGTTCAAAGTTAAGATAACATGAAAACAGAATCTCAGGAAGAAGAAAAAAAAACAAGATTTCCTGGACCAAAGGCTGAATGTCATTTCAGTTCTGCACTACATATTCCAACACAAATGCTGGCATTTAAGACAAAGAGTAAAGGTTTTAAAAACAACCCCCTATAAATTGTGCTGGCATGATTACAAGTAGACTTGTAAACTTACACAGACAGGGTCAAGTGGGCTAACTTACATGTATTTCAAGGCTGATCATTTAAGTTTAAAATATACTACCAGTCTTCTGGGCTCTTATAATCACAGGTCAAACAGCTGAGAAGTCTATCCAGCTTCCAGAGAGGTAAGTCTTGTTGGGTCTTGTCTTTCTTTACTAAGTCACATCGTAGGTCTTCTGGCCTTCAGTAAGGTGTTATTTCCAATTTACTCTGTCAAGCTGGTGGTGGCTACCCTTCTGCAGGTGCTATGAGCATGAACATGGCAGACCCTTGTGTAGATGCAGGAGGTGAACAGGCCCAAGAATTGACATATTGGGTACCCTGATATATATACTCCTCTTCCTTGCTTTTCCCGTCAGTTTTTCACAACCCTACTAATCCCTCTAATATTCACATATAGATCTTATCACTCTATCCTTCTATTCTCGGTACTTAGCAATTCAACTCAATCTCATCCTTCATAGGGCCCTTTGAAAATTCCCCAGTCCATTGTTTCCACTGAATTTCAGTCTTGGTTTTGTTTATGAAGTCAGGTGGGCTGTGTTGGAGTTTATCTCCATGTGGAACATCGAGCTTCTCATCAACAAAATAACTTGCCCACCTACAATGGTCTGATCACAACGTGAATTCTACTCACAAGGAGAAACCATGATCTATGTAATACAACACTTGTGGCTCTTCTTAAAAGCAAAAAAGTGAAAGCCCTATGATAATGAGACAAAACTGTCTTCACATACGAAAGACAGACGTTTCAAAAGCTAATCTCTAGACAAGTTATACTAAAAGCTAATTCTATCATGTGTTGATATCAAGCACTTATGAATGCTTAATATATAAATAGTAGAAATGGAATTCATAAAGGTCTGAATTAACAACAAGAGAGACTGGGACTAATGTCTCTGCCACATGCAACAGATGACCTACACAATCATATATGGCATGGCTCTGGATGCAATGATTTAAGAAATAACCAAGAGATGAAGTGGATAGCAGCAGGTGAATTTCAAAAATTTTAAAAGACGTGATAACTGATTAGATGAAAAAGTGACTAAAGTTAAGTGAGATCTGAGACAAATAAATCATTATTTGATATCATTAATATAACTGATGGTTGAGTATTACCACAATTGGATTCCCAGGTGGCACAGTGGTAAAGACTCCACCCGCCAGCGCAGGAGATGCAAGAGACACGAGTTCAACCCCTGGATCAGGAAGATGCCCTGGAGTAGAAAATGGCAACCCACTCCAGTATTCTTGCCTGAAAAACTCTATGGACAGAGGAGGCTGGCTGGCTATCATTCATGGGATCAAAGAGTCATACATGACTGAGCAACTTGCTACACACATAACCACAATTAGAATTCAGGTCTTCTGGTTCCAAACCAAATATTCTTTGCATTCTGTCAGGCTCAATACTTCATTTACTTAAAAACAAAATCCTAACAAACCATCATAGAATCAGATGGATTTATCATCGTTACCTCCAGCACCTAGAACAGTGCCTGGCCTCTAGGAGATATTCAACGCATAGTAATTGAATGAATGGATGAGTAAAAGAATGAATGAAGAAAGTGGAATTTGTTTCCACAGAAAAGATCTGACTAAATGAAAGAACTCTCGTCTTTACGTGTTGCTAGATCTTGAAAATGGTTTCCAAGGAAGTTCTAATAGCTTTTAATAGCTATTTTTAAAGGATCATAGGAAAACCTTACACATACTATGTCCACATTCCTAAATAATAGAAGAAATCCAATTAACTTTGTATTTCCTTTTATAGGCGTATTCTTCACTTTAAAAATAAGTGCCTAATAAAATAATCTATGCAGTCTTCTCGCTTTTAATATTCTGTGCACCTCCAAGAGAAAATGTGCTTGATTAGTTCTCCACAACGTACAATGAATGAATTTACCAACTCCTCCCAGATAGATATGCAGTGGCCATATTTTTTTCACCAAATGGAGTGAAACTAAATCTAACAACCAAACCTAATAGTTAAAATCTGAATTTTCCTGAAAGGTCTATAACATATGGATATCACAGGTTAAGTCTGAAGTACGTAAAACCTGCATTATAGTTAAGATTCCTCATGATCATGCCCTTAAAGTGTCCTTGGCAGTATATCAGATCTGATGTTTGCCAATATGGCAAAATTCTGATTATTTAGGCATCTATTTTGATTGTATGAGCCCATGTAATAGTATTTTGAATATTCAAAGAATATTTTTGCCTTCTGTGAGCTTAACTAAGTAAGAGGGAGGCTAAGTGAAGCTCTGATAAATAGGATTGTGCACATATCATTTTGATTTTGTGGTAGGAGAAATTTTCATCTTCCTTCCCTGTCTCCCAATTACCACTTACCACTTTTCTCATCAAAGGACATGGGATAAATTTTACATTCATCATAGCAAATCTAGAATTCCAATATCATGTGCAGATGAAGACAAATTTTTTTTAAAAAATTTATTGGAGTATAGTTTATTTACAATGTTGTATTAGTTTCTGCTGTACAGCAAAGTAAATCAGCTCTCTATATACATATATCCACTCTTTTTGAGCTTCTTTTCCTATATAGGCCATTACAGAACATTGACTAGAGTTCCCTGTGCTATATAATACATCCTTATTACTTTTCTATTTTATATATAGTAGTGTGTATATGTCAGTCCCAATCTTCCTTCCTACCGCCCGTTTCCCCCCAGTGATAAGTTTGTTTTCTACATCTGTGACTCTACTTCTGTTAAGTAAATAAGTTCATTTGTATCGTTTCTTAGATTCCACACATAAATGATATTATATGATATTCATGAAGTAAGACAAATTTTACAAATTTTTACAGAAACTAACCTGTGTAGTTTTGAGGGTTTTTTGTTTGTTNAGGAAAAATCATAGCCTTGACTAGATGGACCTTAGTTGGCAAAGTAATGTCTCTGCTTTTGAATATGCTGTCTAGGTTGGTCATAACTTTCTTCCAGGGAGTAAGTGTCTTTTAATTTCATGGCTGCAGTCACCATCTGCAGTGATTTTGGAGCCCCAAAAAATAGAGTCTGACATTATTTCCACTGTTTCCCCATCTATTTCCCATGAAGTGATGGCACCAGATGCCATGATCTTCATTTTTTGAATGTTGAGCTTTAAGCCAACTTTTTCACTCTGCACTTTCACTTTCATCAAGAGCTTTTTTAGTTCCTCTTCACTTTCTGCAATAAGGGTGGTGTCTTCTGCATATCTGAGGTTATTGATATTTCTCCCGGCAATCTTGATTCCAGCTTGTGTTTCTTCCAGTCCAGCATTTCTCATATATAGTTCTAAAAAAAAAAAAAAAACCAAACTGCTAGGTATGGATGCTCATTAAACTGCTTTGCACAAGACAAAGTATATTGCTTTTATTACAGTGAAAATCAAAACTGAATAAAGTGCATCAGATTTCCCCTAATATCCCTACAATCCTCTCCAACTGCTAGAATCATCTTCCAAAGCTTTCTAGAGTCAAGCACACCACAAGTTATTGTCCTTCTTTATCTTTCCCATCCTCTTTGGTAGTCAGGTTGGAGCCATGTTCTAGCCAGTGGGATGTGGTCAGAACTTAAGTCACTTCCAAGTCTGGTCATAAAAGAGCCTGTAAGAATCTCCAGCTCTTTCTTCCCCCAAACCCCCACCTTGGTGATCTTGGAGGCTCATATTCAACACAGTCTCACTCTCAGATCAAGGTAGGCATCCCAGATCCCTGAGTGTCCATTGGAAGGAAAGCCACACTACAGGCATTGAACTGTGACATAAGCACGGAATAAACCTTTATTGCTTTAACCTACTAGTGTTAATTAACCAACTACCATACTATCTGGGAAGATCAGTTCAGTTCAGTTGCTCAGTTGTGTCTGATTCTTTGCAACCCCATGGACTGGAGCATGCCAGGCTTCCCTGTCCATCACCAACTCCTGGAGTTTGTTCAAACTTATGTCCACCGAGTCGGTGACGCCATCCAACCATCTCATCCACTGTCATCCCAGGAAGATAATGGGAAAGCTAAAAATTCACCTCCTGACTTCGTCACCAAATCATGTGTCTTGGCACAGTCTTTTAACCAGAATGAGTGTCCCAGTCTACATCTCCTCAGGGGAGGTACCTTTTCTAATTTACTAATGGGTGCCATAGGACCAGAGTGGCCCAACTGAATCCCCTCTCAATTGATAATCCTCCCTCCACTTTCTTCCCTCTACCCATTGCAATCACTCTATAAGAGGCTGCCAGATTAATATTTCTAAAGCGCAACTCCGATCGTTCCAACCCCCAGAGGAGCCCCACTGCTTCATGGATTAAGGCCCCAATCCTTAACATGGTCTGCAAGACCCTCCACCTCCGTTGAACAAACCCACCTGTGCCTCCTAATTGCTGCCTCTGTCCTCTCACCACCACCCCGTGTTCTCTGGCTCTGGAAACCTGCATGGTGTGAAGGCTTCTCTCAGCCTGACGCCACAGAGCAGGTGTACCCCATCTCATATCCAACATTCATTTACCTAGTTTGTGGAACTTCCACCTTCACTAACTCCAAGAATTCCAAAGTATAGAATTCCTTCAAGACTTCCAAGCCTTCTGGAGTCAGCTTTCCCTTTAATATCCACATTCAAAAGCTCAACTTTCATCATCTGTGTTATAAGTGTGCTTCCATCTGTTTACTTGTGGGGGAAGGAGGACTCTGCCTCACAGTTGTTCTTGAGTTAATTCATATAGCCTTTTCCTCCATTCTGGCTCTGCAGCATAGCAAGAAATCAGCTGTCTTCTTACTCCTGGTTGGCTCCTATTTGTGTGCCGGGTGTCACTAGCAATTCATCCTACAAAGAGGTGAGGAAAAGACCATAATATATAATACATCTACTTTTACTCTGTGTAGCAGCTAGGATTGGCAGATGAAATACAAGATGTCCAATTAAATTTGGCTGGGATAATCAGCAAATCATTAGTATCAGCACATTCCAAATATTACAGAACATCCTTATGCTAAAAAATTATTTGTTTATCTGAAATTCAAATTTAACTGAGCATCCTGAATTTTTACTTGCTAAATCTAGAATCACCTAGTAGAGGGCCCCCCTTTTGTTAAATTCTTGACCTTTAGTTCAGATTGGGGGAGTGGCTGGAAGCAGGACTCTTCCTGCTGATTCATGAAGCGAAGTCGCTCAGTCGTATCCGACTCTTTGTGACCCTGTGGACTGTAGCCTACCAGGCTCCTCCGTCCATGGGATTTGCCAGGCAAGAGTACTGGAGTGGGTTGCCATTTCCTTCTCCAGGGGAACCTCCTGACCCAGGGATCAAACGCAGGTCTCCCGCATTGTAGGCAGATGCTTTACCATCTGAGTCACAAGGGAAGCCCCCTCATGAATGTTTTACTCCCTGTTATTTATGTCTTATAGTAATTTCTGCACAATAATATCCCACATATGACAAAAATAAGCTTTGTGAAGTCAGGAATCTTATTCTTCCTATTCTTTTATTGACAGACTGGAACTTGGAGGCATCTTTCTGGCACTGTCTACTTGCTACATTAGCACTTCAAGAATTCAAAACCAGCAATGGCACCAGAAATTTTAAAGCAGACAATAGTCAGAAGAAAATGCCTTGGGCATCGTAGCACTTTTCCTGACTTACATTATGAACCATGGATTTTTGATTTTGGATTTCCACATATGTTTGCAAATATCTGTCCATGTCTTCCAGGAAATATTTGGCTGGGCTATACTTGAGGTGCATCAGACGCTCACAGGAACACAGGTTATGACTAGAAGTCATTCTTTTACGATAGTTTACCAGAGATACAACTCTCTCCCTAAAACAGAAAAAGTTTTGTTGTGTTTTTTTTATGGTGGATGTTATTTCACACTCTTCTAACCACATTTACACATTACCTATAGCATTGGAAAGTAGCAAACTAAGGGCTAACATCTTGTGAATCTCACAGCCTCCCTGACCAGCTCCTGTATCCATGCTTTCTCGATTGCTCATCTGGAAGCCAGAAAGGTGGGTGGGGTAGATTATAAAGGCTAATTAAATACCATAAAATGTATATAGGATCATTAGAAACAAATGGCCTTGCTCTTTCTCTCAAGCACCCGTATTCAAGCAGGCATTAAGCTCCACAGTCACTAGGTATCTAGCATGATGATTCTTTTCGCAAGGAATGGGAAATTAATCACAGCTATGGAGGTGCCTTGTACTTTCCTGTAGTAATAGTAGAAAGAGTCGGTGTGCTCTGGTTCCTTTAAACACAAAACCTACAGATGGGGAAATTTTCCAGACAGCTTTACAGAAATCTAGCCCTTTTAGAGACTTTCAGTTACTTCACTGAAAAAACAAAAATGTGTATGTATACATCCAATAGCAACATTTTTTAAAGCAGATAACATATGCACATGATAAAAAAAAATTAAAGGATGTATAAAAGGACATGAATTCAAAACATATTAAAAAGTTCCTCTTCATACTGTCTCCTAGTCTTCTTCCCCTAAGGTATCAATGTCACCATCTGTGTGTCCTTCTAGATGTATTCTCTGAATGTATAAGCATGTATGTATACATTGCCTTAAAACAGATCTAATTCCTTTTAAAACGTTTTTTTATTGTAAGAGTATAAAATACATAGAGTGATCTTGTTTTTTTATTATTTAGCACTATGTCTTTGGAAGCATTCCATATTAGTACATAGCATTCTGTGGCAGTATTTTTGACTGTTGTGTAATATTTCATAACATGAATATACCACTAACCAATCCCAATATTGAAAGCTTTTTCATTTTTTCCCCAATTTTTGCTATAATAAAAGCTTTTCAGTTGCTTTTCCTTGTTAGGAAAATGGCTTCAAATACCACTGAGTTATTGAACAGATATTTATTGAACACCTACTATGTCCAATACACAGTGCCAGGCCCTATAAACAATAATGAAACTAAGAATATTCCTATATAATTCTCCTTCTTCAATTCGTTTGGTCACTTTACCTGTCTATGCTCTGGAATTTGTAATTGTCCCACTGAGGTCTATAACTAAAGACTCCTTCTTCATCTATTAAAATACTAATCTTCTCTTCTAAATTTACTTTACTTTGGCAAAAAGGGAGTTCCCTAGTTCTGAATCTTTAAATTATCACATTGGAGACTGTATATCAATTCTCTTTTCAAAAATACACCTGTACTTTATTTTAGAGTTACAGAATTAAAGAGTCTGGGATAAACCTAATGATCATACAAACAACCATCCTCTTTATTTTCTGGATGAGGAAAGTAAAGCTAAGAAGAGGAGAAATGACTGGGCCATGGGCACACTCTAGCTTATTTTTCTGGTACAAATTGGTTCAATATACTCTCCCATCTTCCATTTGAAAATAAAAACTCACTTTCACTGTGGTCATGATGGAGTAACAGGGACCAGATTTATTCTGTCTTAAACAAACAGAAACCAAATAAGCTATATATACACAACTGTTTTCAGATATTAGACAGCATACAGTACAAGACAGTCATTTCNCATCTATTAAAATACTAATCTTCTCTTCTAAATTTACTTTACTTTGGCAAAAAGGGAGTTCCCTAGTTCTGAATCTTTAAATTATCACATTGGAGACTGTATATCAATTCTCTTTTCAAAAATACACCTGTACTTTATTTTAGAGTTACAGAATTTAAGAGTCTGGGATAAACCTAATGATCATACAAACAACCATCCTCTTTATTTTCTGGATGAGGAAAGTAAAGCTAAGAAGAGGAGAAATGACTGGGCCATGGGCACACTCTAGCTTATTTTTCTGGTACAAATTGGTTCAATATACTCTCCCATCTTCCATTTGAAAATAAAAACTCACTTTCACTGTGGTCATGATGGAGTAACAGGGACCAGATTTATTCTGTCTTAAACAAACAGAAACCAAATAAGCTATATATACACAACTGTTTTCAGATATTAGACAGCATACAGTACAAGAGAGTCATTTCTGAAAGAAGAAAAACAAATGAAGTGAAACTATAATTGGCCCTGCTTACTGCCTAGAGAGATTCCAGGCTACAGTATAGGCAAATTCAGTTCAGTTCAGTCACTGAGTCGTGTCTGACTCTTTGCGACCCCATGAACCGTAGCACACCAGGCCTCCCTGTCTATCACCAGCTCCCGGAGTTTACCCAAATTCACGTCCACTGAGTCAGTGATGCCATCCAACCATCTCATCCTCTGTCGTCCCATTCTCTGCCTGCCCTCAATCTTTCCCAGCATCAGGGTCTTTTCCAATGAGTCAGCTCTTCGCATCAGGTGGCCAAAGCATTGGAGTTTCAGCTTCAACATGTCTTTCCAATGAACACCCAGGACTGATCTCCTTTAGGATGGACTGGTATGATCTCCTTGCAGACCAAGGGACTCTCAAGAGTCTTCTCCAACATCACAATTCAAAAGCATCGATTCTTCGGTGCTCAGCTTTCTTTATAGTCCAACTCTCACATCCATACATGACCACTGGAAAAACTATAGCCTTGACTAGATGGACCTTTGTTGGCAAAGTAATGTCTCTGCTTTTGAATATGCTGTCTAGCTTTGGTCATAACTTTCCTTCCAAGGAGTAAGGGTCTTTTAATTTCATGACTGCAGTCACCATCTGCAGTGATTTTGGAGCCCAAAAAAATAAAGTTAGCCACTGTTTCCACTGTTTCCCCATCTATTTCCCATGAAGTGATGGGACCAGATGCCATTACCTTCGTTTTCTGAATGTTGAGCTTTAAGCCAACTTTTTCACTCTCCTCTTTCACTTTCATCAAGAGGTTCTTTAGTTCTTCTTCACTTTCTGCCATAAGGGTAGTATCATCTGCATATCTGAGGTTATTGATATTTCTCCCAGCAATCTTGATTCTAACTCATGCTTCTTCTGGCCCAGCATTTCTCATGATGTACTCTGCATATAAGTACAGGCAAGGGAACCCCATAAAGCCTGGAAGTTTTCCTGAAGTTAAGAATTGAGATTTGCTAAGGTGGGTAGAATTCGTAGGGTAGGAAAGCTTCATGGAAAGAGAGAAGGAGTTCTGGAGATCTGCGGGGGCTTCCCCACAAGTCTTCTGCTGAATACCGATCAGCACATGTGTATGAAGAAACTACTTGAGGACAGGAAGAGAGACACCTGGCAGGAGCAATTACTGGCATTCACACAGGGCTGGAAATAACCTGCATTCTCAACAACCTGAATATAAAAACTTTTTAGTATATTGAGCGTCAGGTTAAGTACTTGAAAGGTACTGCCTCATTAACAGGCTAAAGGCAACTCTGCTTCTGCCCATCAGAGTTTAAATGCAAGCCTCAAAAGGATCCAACTATTTCCAAGTAGAAGGAAATGGCAACCCAGTCCAGTATTCTTGTGGAAAATTCCATGGACAGAGGAGCCTGGTAGGCTATTGTCCATGTGGTCACAAAGAGTCAGACACAACTGAGCAACTAACACACACATTTCCAAGTAACTTCACTGTGTCCCAGAACATAACTCAAAAATATTTAAGGGAATCAATGCCCTCCCCGCAGAAGTCCAGCATCAAAAAATATGAAATTCATGATGTGTGTAATTCAATTTTTTATTGGTACTTGTTTTTTTGTTTTTAATCTGACATACCAATTGAAGCAGGAAACCCCAGAATGAGGAAAATGAATAAATCCTTCTAAACAAATAAATCTGAAACAAACCCAGATATGGCACAGGTGATAAAATTAGTAGGCAAAGACATGATAACAGCTATTATAAACAGCTCTCGTAACTGTGCTCCATATGCTTAAGAAAGCATAGGAAGAAATGAGTATGTTAAGGAGAAAAAAGAAAGATATTTTAAAAAGTCCAAAGTCCAACTTCTCAAGATGGAAAATTCAGTATTTTAGATGAAAACTCTGATCTACTAAGGGAATTATAATTTTGCCATTATTTCCAAAATAATATTTTCATTGGGTCTAAAAATACTCCTTTTCATATAAAAATCTCAATGTGCATCAAAACCATCTATGTAGAATAGTGTTTACACAGTAAAAATATGTTAGCTGCACTCACTATTTGTATTTAGAAAGAATAGGAGCAGTGCATGGCTTTTTCTGTATGCAAAACATGTGAAGCCAAGCATAACTTCCATTCACAAGTGCTTAAAGTCCAATGTAGAACAAAAAATCGGGTTTTGTGACTTCATTTTTAAGCTTGGTACATGCATAAATTTTTTTAAAAAGTTTTATATGTACTACTTAGGACATGAAATAAAGCTAGAGATTTTTGGATCCCTGCCAGGATCAGTGATGTAGATATTCCCAAAAATTTATTGATAAGCTGCAGTCTAAAGTACCTAATCTAAGAAACAGGGGTAAGGAGAAACTCGAGGAAGAAGCAGAAGTGGGACCAAAAAAGGAACTCTTATGAAAAGTGGGGAAAAAATGTAGGACTACAAGTATATATGAATCTCCTTTATGGAAGCTGAGAAGGAGATATCATGGAAATGCAATCAAATTTAACCAACAGTTATGGAGAGCCTGTTATCTGCAAGACTCTGTACCAAATGAAATATGATCCCTTTCCTTCAGGAGCACAAAGTATGGTGCAAGAGATGGATGTAGAT
Organism: Redunca redunca; assembly: GCA_006410935.1. NCBI lineage: Eukaryota > Metazoa > Chordata > Mammalia > Artiodactyla > Bovidae > Redunca > Redunca redunca. The sequence continues at coordinate 189,942 of SJYQ01000277.1, read as the reverse complement.
ACATAAATAATAGTGTCATAATTCAGACTGAGAGCTGCAATAATGTTGATATAATAAAGGAGACCAGAGGAATGAAATAACTCGTTCTTAGGGTAGCAAAACAAGGGAAGACGTCACATAATAGGTGACATTTGAACCAAAAGATACAAAGGATTTTACTACATAAAAATGGGGATTACATGGTTATTCTCCATTTAATTCTCCCCCCACCTCCACTCGGAGAAGGCAATGACTCCCCACTCCAGTACTCTTGCCTGGAAATTCCCATGGACAGAGGAGCCAGGTGGGCTGCGGTCCATTGGGTAGCTAGGAGTTGGACACGACTGAGCGACTTCACTTTCACTTTTCACTTTCATGCATTGGAGAAGGAAATGGCAACCCACTCCAGTGTTCTTGCCTGGAGAATCCTAGGGACAGGGGAGTCTGGTGGGCTGCCATCTATGGGGTCACACAGAGTCAGAGAGGTGACCACCTCCAACACACACCCCCCCCCACCACCATTTATTCTCTGCTTCTCTCTGCTCTGTTTTGTAAATAGTAGATTGCATCATCTGACCATTCTTGGTGGTTGGCTGGCTTCTAGTTGAGTTTGGCCAATTAAAAAACACCTTCAGAAGGAGATCAGCAGGCAAGGGGGAGAGTCTGAGGTGTTTATTTGCTTTCCCCTCTCTGCTTCTGCACTGTGGTTTGGCAGTGGCTGTAATCTTACCTGCTTCTACTGATGGCCCTCTTTCCATGGCTCCAGCTCTCACTGAGAAGTGGTAATAGTATTTCACCCCCAGTCTTTTGAGACTAGGGAAAAAAAGAGCATCCCATTCTGCTTACTATGGATGTCTCAACCACTCTTGTAGTTTCCCCTTACCTTGAGTGTATCTCTGTAAGTCATACCTTTCTTTGAACCATCTGAGTTGAATTCAGTCCTAGACAGAGAGAATAGCAAAGGCAAGAAGGAATATATCATGATTCGTGGACCATGATTATATTATGGGGAACCTCATGGGGTGGGAATCTAATATAGAAGAGAGTGGTGTTGGAGAATTGGGGTCAGATTGTGAGGGCCCCTCTAAAGAATTTGGGCTTTATTATTGGGTAAGGATAATCCAATGGTGGTATGGCAGGGGGGCTCCCAACGATGGTTTTTGAGTGCATACAATCAGATCTGTGTTCCAGAAAGGCATTTCTACTAGCATGTGGAGGATGGAATGAAGAGGAAAGAGACTGAAGGCAAGAATGCCAACTAAGAAGTTATTGTAACAAGGTCCTAAAATGGGGCATAGGATGGTAGCAGGGGGAAATGGATTTGAAATTGGTCAGTATTAAAAATCTATAAGGCATGGCAAATAAGTGAATTGAGCAGAAAAGCCAAAGAAATTTTTAAGTGTAACTTCTAGGTCTCCAGCTTGGGAGAATATGAGAATGGTGACCCTATAACATAGAGGAAGAGGTTCTTTGAATGGGGAAGTGAATTTGATTCGGTTCACCCAAAAAGTGAAGTGCTATGTAGCATTCAGGCTGAGATGCTTAGCAAAGAGTTGGAAACGTGGGTCTATATATCAGTAGAATGTAAGAATTAAGGATAAAAATAGATATTCTAGAGCTATGGGTCTCAGTTCTAGCTGTACTTGAGAATCACTTAAGGAGAATTTAAAAAATAGATGTCAGGGTCCAGAATGACCATCATCAAAAAGTCTACAAACAATAAATGCTGGAGAGGGTGTGGAGAAAAGGGAATATTCTTGCACTGTTGGTAGGAATATAAATTGATATAGCCGCTATGGAAGACGGTATGGCAATTCCTTAAAAAACTAGGAATAAAACCACCATATGACCCAGCAATCCCATTCCTAGGCATATACCCTAAGGAAACAAAAATTGAAAAAGACACATGTATCCCATTGTTCACTGCAGCACTATTTATAATGGCTAGAACATGGGAGCAACCTAGATGTCCATCAACAGATGAATGGATAAAGAAGTTGTGGTAAATATACACCACGGAATATTACTCAGACATAAAAAGGAACACATTTGAGTCAGTTCTACTGAGGTGGATGAACCTAGAATCTATTATACATAGTGAAGTAAGTCAGAAAGAGAAAGATAAATATCGTATTCTAACACATATATACGGAATTGAGAAAAATGGTACTGAAGAATTTATTTATAGGGCAGCAATGGAGAAACAGACACAGAGAATACTTATGGACATGGGGAGAGAGGAGGAGAGGGTGACATGTATGGAAAGAATAACATAGAAACTTATATTACCATATGTAAAATAGATAGCCAACGGGAATTTGCTGTATGGCTCAGGAAATTCAAACAGGGGCTCTGTATCAACCTAAAGGGGTGGGATGGGGAGAGAGAAGGGAGGAAGGTTCAAAAGGGGGAGGATATATGTATACCTATGGCTGATTCATGCTGAGGTTTGACAGAAAACAACAGAATTCTGTAAAGCAATTATCCTTCAATTAAAAAAATTAAATAAATTTTTTTAAAGTAAAAACAAAAAATAGATGCCAGGGTCCAACCCCAGATCAATCAAATCCAATTTCTTGGTGGTATCAGAAATTAGATTTAATTGATATGGAAACTTCAGGAGATGGTGAGGGACAGAAGCCTGGCATGCTGCAGTCCATGCCAAGAGTCGCCAAGAGTCGAACACAACTGGGTGACTGTACGACAACAACTGGATTTAATCTGGGCTTGCATTTTAAAAGAGCTCCCAGGTAATTCTTATATGCATCCGGATTGAGAAACCCTGATCCAGAGCTTAAGAGAAGCAGCTAAGAATGAGCACTTGAGGACAGAAGCATTTAAGGTACTGACATGGGAGATGATAAAGAGAGGCATGCTAAGTTACATTAGTCGTGTCCAACTCTTTGCAACTCTATGGACTATAACCCACCAGGCTCCTCAGTCCATGGGATTCTCAGGCAAGAGGGCAAGGAGTGGGTTGCCATGCCCTCTTCCAGGGGACTTTCCTGACCTAGAGACTGAACCTATGGCTCTTGTGTCTCCTGCATTAACAGCCATGTTCTTTACCGCTAGTGCCACCTGGGAAGCCCTAAAGAGAGGCAGATAAAAGCAAAGACAGTCAGAAGAAGTTAATCAGGAGAGTAGCTGAGCACATCATGCCATGAACAGATGAAAGAGGAATGAGAAGAGATCATTACTGATCTCCAGGAAAGCAATTTTAGTAGACAGAGAAGCCAGGTTGCAATTGGCAAGGAACAGATATTTAGATGAGGAATTGAAGGGAGTGTAGACTACTCTTTCAAGGTTGGCTTAACGTAGGAGAAAACAATCCGTAACTTAAGAAGCAAAAGGGCTTAGAGAAAGTTTTGTTGGATTTCAAGGTGGAATGTGCTAGTTGACAAAAGTAATGAAGATACACTGTAGAAAAGGGATTACTGGAAGAATGGGGCCACAGAGGAGCATGGAGCAAGGGGCATCAAGATTATCAGGGGAATCAGACCAGGAAAGGAATACCAAAGAGTTGTTATTATTCAGTCACTCAGTCGTGTCCAACTCTTTGAGACCCCATGGACTGCAGCATGCCAGGCTTCCCTGTCCTTCACCATCTCCTGGAGTTTGGGCACATTCATGTCCATTGAGTGGGTGGCACCAAAGAGACAGGGCTTCATTTGAGAAAAGTTGAAGGAGTTCAAGCCACTATTTTCATAATGAGTTGGAAGGCGTGAGTGACTGCAGAGAGCAAGGAAGATAGAAAAGAGAGGGCAAAAAGGTAGAGAAGTGTTATTGAGAGCTTCCCACATGCCAGGGACTATGCTGAAATTCTACCAAGTCTCTTCACTCAGTAACTAAATGTGCTTTTGAAGGACAGCTGTTGTCAGATGGAATAAGAAGCAAAAAACATTGGGCCTGTTCTGCTCAATTTCAGCCATCTAGTCACTTTGCTCCTCTGGTACCATTACTAATTAATGACCCTTTAAAGCTTGGCCTGCAATTAGTTTTAAGTTAAGTGCTCATTTCTAGCTGAATAGGGAAAGATTTCACTTATGATAATATTTCCTCAGTTTAAACGGAAAAGTCAGGGAAGAACATTTAAGAAAGAAAAGAGGCCTATTATTGGGAATGTTTCACTAGTGAGTGCAGAGAGAAATGGAGTTTCAAAAAGATAGTGTTTAATGGTCCAAGTTAATGGCAATAAATACTTAGGAAGCAGAATTAGCCTGTATATTTTTAAGTTTCTCTTTTAAATGTAAAAATGTAACTTGAGTTTACACATCCATCAAGGGCTAGGAATGTGCCACCTCTTTCTACAATGCCTGAGCAATTGTGTGGACTCAGTGGATTACAACTGAGGATTGAGGCCACAAACTAGATGACTTGCAATTTTCCAGATACAAATGAGGCAGCTACATGGGGAACTTGTACACTGGCTGTCCTTTTCTCTTAGAAACACTTTCCAAAGTTGGGATCAGCACATTCAGAAGTAGTTGCCAAGGGTTTCCTTCAATGACATCCAGTGAACCAAACTGGGGCATGGTTATAGCTACAAGGGGGCGTCCCAGGTGGCGTTAGTGGTAAAGAACTCACCTGCCAATGCAGGACACATAAGAGACACAGGTTTGATCCCTGGGTCAGGAAGATCCCCTGGAGAAGGGCATGGCAACCCACTCCAGTATTCCTGCCTGGAGAATCCCATGGACAGAGGAGCCTGGTGGGCTACAGTCCATGGGGTTGCAAAGAGCCAGACACAACTGAAGCAACTTAGCATGCACACACATATAGCTACAAGGAAAGGCAGAACACTTGATCAACTATTGGGATGAGCCCTGGGGAACCCCCAGAGGGATGTTTCAACTGCCAGAAATTCAGTGAGAGTGGAGGTAGGGATGAAGTTACCAAAGGCTTGGAAAGGCTGGGATGAATTCAGGGTACCACCCCTATCTGCCTCCCCACAGCTTAAATACTGAACCACTATAAATTACTTGTAAAGCCATCCTTGGATCTGCACCCTTGCCATACATCCTGGCACATAATGTGGTTGGTGCTCACTGGATAGTTACTGAATGTTTGAACTTTGCTCGTAATTCTGCTTTCTCATGTTCTTGCATATTATTTTTGTCTGCTTAAAATTTTTCTTGTAAAATTTTAAGTATCACTATACTTTTTCATAATTGTTTACATGACATAGCAAAAAAAAAATGATGCTATAAGAAATAGTCACTGCATAGACATGGTAGATGCTTTCCTAATCCTCCTGTGGACTTATTTTGTCTATAGTCCTGAAAATTTCCTAACCTAGGTGTACTTAGGGAGTATTAATCTGAAACGCCAGGGTATTCTGTCTTCTGTTTCTGAAATTAATAGCTTTCAAGTGAAATTGTTGTGGCTAGAAGACCTTCAAGGGTTATATTACCTGACATTTAGTTAATGTGTTTCTTAAGAGAACGCATCACTTCTCTCCTAGAGGCTTGATCTATTAAATCCTGGACAAGGTAGAAACAAGACAAACATTTTCATTTCATCTCCATTCGAAGAGGTCAAAAGGATGACAAAATCAGAACTAGAACCCACACCTTTGGTTTTATTACAGATTTCATCCTATTTAACATTTATCCACTGGCCTCTGATTCCTGGTGACTGGAGTTATAGACAAACTAGCTTGAAAAAAAAAAAACTTTAACTTCTCTCAATCTCTTCCTTAGCAGCTCATCTTCTTAATTCATGACCACACCAGCTTGGTTAAGTGACTCCTGAACTATAATAACCAGAATAGTAAACTTAATTTTATATAGGCGCCTTTGGACAGCTCCATTGCATAATGGTTTGCCAACTTACGAGTTATAGAATCATAGAGCAACACTACTGAATTAAATAGTAGGTAACAGCTAATACTAATAATTAGCTTAATTTATGGTCTAGTAGAACTGTCACCACTGAGGCAGCTTTCCTTCCACCCATCATCTCTGTTTTTTTCTTCCTCCTCCCTCCTCCCTCAGCAGCAGCAACCAAATGAAGTGCTAAGATTGTCATATTAGTCATCATGAAGTCAAGTTACTCCTTCCTTTACTCTGTCGCCTTATGGCTTCATTCTATTAAGGATTTCCAACCTTTCTGGAGTTGCATCATCCCATCATTGTTTAATCTCATGACTGCTTTTCCGGATGTCTTGCAGTCAGTGGGAAGGGCACTAAGAAAGACTGAACTCTCTCAGGAATTTGTGACACCCTCAGAAAGGCTCTTGCTTTTTGCTAAATCAAGGCTGACAAGTACTGTTCTATGTGGTAACCTTGTAAAGAGGTTTCACTTAAACCAACAGACTACAACCCAAACACGTCAGCAGGGTCATACTGGGGTCACATGGCAGAAATTGGGGATGATTCTGCTTTTCCAGTGTCTGTGCTCTGTAGCTTTCCATGGACACTCTGATCTCACTGGTAGTTGGAAAGAATTCCAGAGTGTTCTTATGTAAACCTGATCTAAAAACCCATGCAGCTTGTATTTAACACAGAAAGCCCATTTTATCACATTTATTAGTCACTTATCTCCCAATCTACTGAAACGGGACTGTGGGCTTTCCCATCAGTAAAATAATGTCACCTGGTGACTAAACTCTCTAGGGCCACCAAAGTTGCTCCTTCTGTAAGATATGTTCTTGGGGCCAAAAGGAATTAGAACTTGGAGGCTTTCTACACTGTCTGCTGCAACATGAGGGATAATTGTCAGTGTCCTCTAACTGGTAAAATTGCCAGCTTATCAAAATGAAATGTATCTCAATGACACTCCATGTTGGGGAGGGGGCCCTGAGCAGGAAGCATCACAAACATTTAATGTATATTTTATTATTACATAAAAATGACTATCTGACTATCTGTTACCAGGTTAAGACATCAAAAAAATTAAATGAACATAAAAATCTAACATTGCCAAACTCTTCTGGACTACCTGAGAGTCACTGACACAGCCATCTTTCTCCTTCTTAATTGAAATTTCATAGGAACTCACCTCTCTAACCTTCCCCTACCTAGAGGTGACAGGTGGGCTCAGGTCTGGGTCCCCTCAAGCTTGGAGTTCTTTTTGTGTCAGGACAAGATGTCTCTTGGCATTCCTGAAGATAAGTTTATCCGATATCAAATCAAATCAAATTCCCAGTTCTTGTACCTTGCCACCATATATCCTTCCTGATTCTGTTTGGCTGATATTACCACCAAAACAGAAGACTTCCCTCCAAATCCCACTGCAATTTCTGCTAGAAAAATAATCCATTCTAGAAAGCTGTGTTTGCCAAATAGAAGAGAAAACTTCCCTATGCAGGAAGTTCCTTGGCTTTACCCTTTGCTTTCTCAGAATGAGCACAGGCCTTTTAGAGTCTAAAATTCACAGGGTCTAAATCCCTCTCTAAGAATCAGTGTTAGACAGACCTGAATTTATATACCAGTGGAGCCACTTACTTGTTATAAGCCTCTCTGAACCTATTTCATCTTTGGTAAAATAAGGGCAAGTCTAGTGAGAGCTGGTGGTACTCTTGCCCCATTTTTGCTTTTCACTTCCATCCCTTGACTATGGTGATTGTCAGCCTGAATTTTACTGCCTACTATATCTGCCACATGTAGCAATAAATTTAATTTTGATGATATGAGTTGGTAAAAAAAAAAATTTTTTTTAAGTGATCAGACTAAGTTTGAAATTTCCTGGCCTCGTTTCAGAGGGTGGTCCCAAGAACTAGGCAAAGATCAAGATTCTTGGTCCTCATGGAGCCTTGGGACCCCTCACCTTCCAACTTAACAAATGACCCTGGGTGTTTATTTATTAAAGACTGAAGAGCTTTTGTAAACCAATTACCATGAGCAAACAGCATTTATTGTGAAGCAATAAACAACAGTAAACCCTGTCCTTATCTAAATTCATTGCTCTAAGCCACAGATCTACAGGGAATGGTTAGGTTTAAAACTCACAGTTGGCTAAGGCTGAAGATTTATAGGCACTCTAGTCCAGCTCTCCTCGGGGAGCCAACAGTGCCACAGTATCAGGACCAAGTCTAGAAGTCCAAATAACCTCCGTCAGTGCAACCTCCGGTGCTTCACCGGGGGCAGGGGAAAAAATGGAGGAGAAGAAAAAATCCTGGGTTTATTCAAACACCTTTCCCCCAGGACATGTGAGTATGTAACACATTAGAGGTATACACTAATAAAATAAATAGAAAAATCATTGTTGCCTGGTTAAACATGGAGATTAAACACATTTATCTCTATCCTCACAAAACAAATTCAGCCAAGGAATTTTTAAATGACATAAGCCCACAAAGACTAAAGAACACTAGAAAAAGACACAGCAAATGAGAGAAACAATATTCAGAGAAAGCAGAAACCTAAACCTAGAGGAGAAACAGTCTCAGAATCCCAGAAAGACCCAGACACTGGGGACAACGGGCATCTCCCAAGGTCAGAGGCTGGACAGGCCTAAAAACAGGAGGACTGGCTGAAAGTTAGTATAAAGCCCATTCAGATCACTGCTAATTCCCCTCCCTGAACCCTCCCTTCCAGGAAGCTGCCTCTCCCCACTCCTCAAGGAGTCCAATGTGTTCATAAGCCCAACAAAGTTAGCCTAGGTACCTAACTATTAATAACACAGTTGGCTAATATTGTCTGCACTGTAATAGGCTTATAATACTTTTCACACAAATAATACATAAAAACAAACACAAAAAATGAAAACGTTTTAAATCTTACAGTAAAGAACCTTGACAAGTACAGTAGTACAGTACAACAGCTGGTATACAGGGGTTGGCACGGAGTGAACAGGCAAGCAGAGTTACTGACTGAACAGAGAGAGGAGGTGGAACATGGTAGAGCCGAAGAATCCCTAACAATAGGAGATGGAAGGCAAGCTGCAGCTTCACACCTGACCTTGATGGCACAGGTTCTGGTTCCCTGCTGGATTCAGTTCTGTCTACCCATTTGAAAAGATATCCAGTGATGTCTGTGTAGTAGTTCTTTTGTTCTCATCATAGATGATACAGTAGAACTGGGTTGCCTTCTGAACAGCTGCTGCAACCTTCGTGTACCATTCCATGTTCGGGTCCTATGCCTCAAAAACTAACAGTGCCTCCTCAAAGAAAATCCCCTTGCCATTTCCTGTTCCACTTGTAGGGGATGCACCCATGTGACAGTGACACCAGGTATGTGAACTAACTTATGTGATTGAACATGTGAACACACGTGTTTGCCTCTTTAGCAAACACATGTTTATAAAAGTTCACAAGTTGAAGGTTCCTGTGTAGGGGGCTTACTGTAATTAATAGCAATTTAACATTTTTCCATTTTGTTTTATTTGCTTTTTTGTCTGTGCCATGTGGCTTGGGGAATCTTAGTTCCCTGATCAGGGTCCAGGCATCATTGCCCTGGGCCCACAGCTGTGAAAGTGCAGAGTCTTAACCATTGGACACCCAGGGAACTCCCATATTTGTATAGTTTTAAATTAACTCCCCACTAAATACTTCTTAATTATGAAATAACTAGTCTATAATTTTCAAAAGCATCACAATCATGTAAGTCAAAGAGACTAAGGAATCTAGACTGAAGGAGACTGAAGACATAACTGAGACAACTATTATGGTACCTAATTGAGACAACTTGAATGGTACCAGTGTAAGGATGTGAGTTGCTGCTGCTGCTAAGTCGCTTCAGTCATGTCCGACTCTGTGCGATCCCATAGACAGCAGCCCACCAGGCTCTACTGTCCCTGGGATTCTCCAGGCAAGAACACTGGAGTGGGTTGCGATTTCCTTCTCCAATGCATCAAAGTGAAACATGAAAGTGAAGTCACTCAGTCATGTCCGACTCTTCGCGACCCCATGGACTGCAGCCTACCAGGCTCCTCCACCAATGGGATTTTCCAGGCAAGAGTACTGGAGTGGGGTGCCATTGCCTTCTCCAAGGATGTGAGAGTTTAACTATAAAGAAAGCTGAGTGCCAAAGAATTGATGCTTTTGAACTGTGGTGTTAGAGAAGACTCATGAGAGTCCCTTGGACTGCAAGGAGATCCAATCAATCCATCCTAAAGGAGATCAATCTTGGGTGTTCATTGGGAGGACTGATGTTGAAGCTGAAACTCCAATACTTTGGCCACCTGATGCCAAGAGCTGACTCATTCGAAAAGACCCTGATGCTGGGAAAGATTGAGGGCAGGAGAAGGGGACGACCCAGGATGAGACGGCTGGATGGCATCACGGACATGATGGACGTGAGTTTGAGTGAACTCCGGGAGATGGTGATGGACAGGGAGGCCTGGCGTGCTGTTGTTCATGGGGTCACGAAGAGTTGGACACGACTGAGCTACTGAACTGAACTGAAGTAAAACTCAGCACATTGTCCTTATTCTTGTAATTTTGCTGTCGCACCAATGTTGAAAACATCTTCATGAACTAGGCCATGTGGGGAGATCTGAAACCCAGTTTTTCCCTTCTGTCTGCCCATTCACCTACCCTGTAAGGCTGCACTGTTCTATAAGGTCACTAGCCACATGCAGCTATTAAGCACTTGGAATGTGGTTAATCTATTTGATTTTTTAATTTATTTTTTAATTGAAGGATAATTGCTTTACAGAATTTTTTTGTTTCCAGTCAAATATCAACATGAACCAGCCACAGGTATGTAATCCATTTTAAAATGTGCTATCAGTGAAAAATACACACTAGATTTCAAGAACATAGTCTGAAAAAATAGATCTCTCCTGAACTATTTTTATATTTTTTCACGTTGATATAATAGTATTTTAAACATACTGAATTAAACATATTATTATAATTAATTTCACTTTTTTTTTTACTTTTTAAATATGACTACTAGAAAATTTTAAATTACATGGGTGGCTCATTTATTTTCCCTGAACAGCACTGCTCTAAGATCAATCTTGTCTTTCCCAAGTCAAATTGTAGGCTTTTATGCCAGGTTGGAAGATGAATAACAATGGGATTGGAGATGTGGGAGGAAAGGGAAGTGGAGGATGAAGGGAGGAACAAGCATGTGGCCTGGGTCCAAGGGACAATCTGAGGGGTTAGGTGAGCCTGCCTAATGCAGGACAGAAAAAGGAGTTTAATAAATGTCTCTGGACTACAAATCAGATTCCCTTTAACGTTCTTTTAGAGGATGAGATAGATAACATCACCGACTCAATGGACTTGAGTTTGGGCAAACTTCAGGAGATAGTGAAGGACATGGAAACCTGGTATGCTGCAGTCCATGGGGTCACGAAGACTTACCCGACTTAGCAACTGAACAACGAGAACAGTCAAGGGCCTTGCTGGTAGACCGTCCAATTCATCTGAAAGAGAAAGCCAGTGTGCTTTAACTGGAAATGATACCCTCCAAGATGAATATGGCCTCAAAGGATAGAATACCCTGGAGAAATTCTTTCCAAAGAGACTAGAATAGAGTGAGGGAGAAAAGATTAACATGAAATTGATCACTCTGAACCTCAAAAGGTACACACTGTACCTGGGAACACAGCCAAAGCACGAGGGATAGGTGTGGATGGCAAACCCTCAGGTGCAAGCCTGGGATCAAAGAGAAGGCATGTGTGGCCCAGGAAGGATGTGACATTGAAGGAAATGAAATCAGTGGGGTCATTAATGATACAGATGTACCTAGATTTCAAGAAGGACTTGGACCTATTAGGAAGGTCACTCCAGATACCTTTTGGCAAGATTACAGACTGAAATATGGGTGGTCCTGTAACACTCTTCTGGGAAAGGCATAAACCTAGGTGAGCCTGTCTGGACCAAGTGGACAAAGGCAGGTCAATGGAGCTTCTCTCCCTTCAAATGAATATCTGTAAGAGCTTAGTGGGGTGGGGGCAGGATGCTGTCAGCTGTGGTCCACTCCCTTGAGGCAAGAGAATGCTAAGGAGGATGAGAGTGCCTTGCACTAGTATGAGCTCTTCACTTTTCAAAATGGTTTCATGTCTCATTTCGCTCCTATTTCAAACTCATCAGGTTGGGAGGGTAGTTGCTTTTTTCCTCACCATGTATAAACATGGAGACTGAGCATAGTGTGTGGCTGGTCTAGAATCAACTTGCTTAAAATGGTGTTTTCTCCTGGAACCTGCATCAGAACCACCTGAGGAGTGTGTATTACATGACCCAACTCAGATATTCTTAATCAGAGGACCTCTGGGACCAGAGTCCAGAAATCTGTGTTTTTATTTTGAATTCCAGGTAATTCTTTTGCATATGAACAATTAAGCCTGGCGTACCATACTCAAATCTGAAACATTTTATTATCCCTTGAGCTCTTAGCTGAATTCTGAACCAATCTTATTCCCAATATTCTTTTTCTCAAATACTCCATTTTTGAATTGGAAACACAGAGAGTTCCTTAGAAGACAGGGTGGTGTGGTTATAAAGAGTGAACAAATGTTGATAGGGACTATTTGAAGCTCCTGAACACTTGTTAAACAATCATAATTAAATTGTAGGTTATAAAACATGGCAAAACCTGGGAAGCTGCTTTCTCTTCAGTGGTTAAAGCAACATGCAACCCAACTCGCTGATCAAGTGTTCCAGGACTCAAAAGAATTGACAAAGGGCTTTAGAGTCATCACAACTGGCAAAACCATAATTCCAGTGGCAGGCTGGAGTGCTGTTGAAACAAGATATGTTGTAGCAAGTTCTGAAGCAAAATAAAGCAAGCACTTTCTAACAGCTGTTAAAGTTTACAAAGTAGGGTTAAGGCAGGGGCAGAGATCTACCACAAAATCCAAAGCAATTTAGGAAATACCCAGGACCAACAAAGAATGGATTCTTAGGAAGAAGGGAATAGGATTTAGAATCTACTTGTTTTTTGTAAAATGTTAAGTTTATATAAGTGGATCACTAACAGTAATGTTCTTACTTCTGTAGTAATTCCTTAACATTTGTAGAGCTCCTTATGGCTTAAAATCCTCCATGCAATCACTCTCATGGGATCCTATAGTACCTTAAAATTACAAAGCCCTGTCACCAGACTTCATTATCAGTGATAATCTTTATCACTGATCTACAATGTTCATCGTATCCATTCTGCAAGTTAGAAAAGTTAGGTTCATATAATTAAGGGATCTGCTGAAGATCACCCAATTTATGGGGAAAAGCTGGAACTCAACTTCAGGGCTTTCAAATTTCCATAAGTGCCTCCTTACCGTTGATTTCTTCAAATAAAGAAAATGTAGCTCAGGCTATCATAACATTTGAAGGCCATCAATCAACTTTCCATTTGACAAATGAGAAAACCAAGACTCTTAGAGTTGAGACTTGGCCCCAGGTCACACGTTGTCAGCAGAGCTCAGATACTGGATCCCCATCACCATCATCCAGTTCAGAGTTGATTCTACTTTGTCTTGCTTCCTCTTATAGTTTGTTGGTAACTAGATATAAGTCACACATGTTCCAAAAATTTGGAAACTTGGAATAAATATCTTTAATCAGACGCGTGTGAGGGGCTTCCTTGTCGAGTCAGATGGTAAAGAATCTGCCTGCAATGCAGGAGACCTGGGTTCAATCCCTGGGTCAGGGAAGATCCCCCGGGGGAGGAGGGCATGGCAACCCACTCCAATATTCTTGCCTGGAGAATTCCATGGACAGAGGAGCCTGGTGGCTACAGTCCGAGGGATTGCAAAGAGTTGAACGTGACCGACACTTTCATGACATGACTGAAAGCGACTGACACTTTCACTTTCTGAAGTATAGGAGCCTAACAGAGTAAAAATTCATAAATGGATGTAAAAGGGCATCTCGAACCTTTCCCATTTAGTGGCTTTAAAAGCTTGGAGCTTTCAGCTTCTTACACACCTTGATATTATTATAATCAATATACTTGCCATGATAAGAAATCTGGAAATACTTGCTTTGAATAGTGTCCAGATTTTTCTTGCACGTGGCTGTAAGCTCCAGAAAATGGCAACCCTGAAGGAGTAGCTTTATGTTAGACTTCAGTAAAAGGGAGAAAATTATGGGAAAGAAAATTAGATTTAAGACACGTTTTCTAAAATCACCAGTAGTTATAGGCTGCATGAAGGCTAGCTGCAAGACAAAAGGTAAAAGTGAGTGTACCTTGCAGGGTTGTGAACAGATATTTATTCACCTATGTTCATAGCAGCATTATTCACAATGGCCAAAAGATGAAAGCAACCAAGTGTCCATGTAGCATGGACAAGCCAAATGTGGCACATCCATACGATGGAGTGACATGCAGTCTTTAAAAGGAAGGAAATCTTGACACATGTTCCAACATGGGTGAACCTTGAAGCTATCACACTAAGTGAAATAAGGCAATCACAAAAGGACAAGCATTGTAAGGTTCCTCTTAGATGAGGTTCGTAGTTGTAAAATTCATAGAAAGTAGAATGTGGTGGCTAGGGGCTAGGGGAAAGAAAGAAAAAGAAGTTAGTGTTTAATAGGTTCAGAGTTTCAAAAAATGAGTGTGCCTTGTGTTTTGACTTCCTCCCTCAATCCCTAGGGGCAGTAGAATTTTACATCTTGGGGACAGCCCAGGCACCCCAGTTCAAGCTCTAGATTTTTTCATTCTTTCCACTGAAAGCCGTACTGCAAGGAAACAATAAGACAAATCAGGAATGGGACATTTTATCAGACAGATGGCCTGGCCTCTTCAAAACTCAATGCACCTAAAAAAGGAAGATGGGGAGATTTGTTGTTGCTTAGTTGCTAAGTTGTGTCCAACTCTTTTTCGACCCCATGGACTGCAGCTCCCCCAGGCTCCTCTGTCCACGGGATTTCCCAGGCAAGAATACTGGAGTGGGTTGCCATTTCCTACTCCAGGGGATCTTTCTGACCTGGGGATCAAACCCACATCTCCCGCATTGCAGGCAGATTCTTTACCACTGAGCCACCAGGGAAGCCCATGGGGAGATTACTCTAGATTTAAAGAAATGTAACCAAACACAATTCACGCGTGTATTATTGGTTCCTAACCACTCCAGTGCTCTTGCCTGGAAAATCCCATGGATGGAGGAGCCTGGAAGGCTGCAGTCCATGGGGTTGCTGAGGGTTGGACACAACTGAGCGACTTCACTTTCACTTTTCACTTTCATGCATTGGAGAAAGAAATGGCAACTCACTCCAGTGTTCTTGCCTGGAGAATCCCAGGGATGAGGGAGCCTGGTGGGCTGCCGTCTATGGGGTCACACAGAGTTGGACACGACTGAAGCGACTTAGCAGCAGCAGCAGCTGGAAAAAAGCAACTCTAAAAGACATTGGGCGAACAACAGAAAAAGTATGAGTGGTTGGCTCAATTCTAGAAAACATTTTAGAACCTTTGTCAATTGTTTTAGATGTAGTAATGGTATTGTGGCTATGTAGAAGAACCTACTTACTTGGAGGAGCCACATGCTTAAGTATTTAGGGGTGAAGTGTCATGATTCTTGCAACTTACAAATGACTAAGGGGACCTCCCTGGCCAGTAGTTAGGAATCCACCTGCCATTGAAGGGGAATCCCTTCAATGGGTTCAATCCTTGGTCTGGGAAGAGCCCCCATTCCATGGAGCAACTAAGCCTGCAACTAAGCAAAAACTACAGCCCACACGCCCTAGAGCCCGTGCTCTGCAACAAGGGAAGCCACCACAATGAAAAGCCTACGCACTGCAGCTGGAGAGCAGCCCCCACGAGCCATAACTAGAGAAAGCCCACACGCAGTAATGAAGACCCGCCACAGCCAAACAATAAAATAAAGTATTAAAAAAACCCAGATGCACACGACAGCAAAATAACCGCAGAAAAATCATGAATAGCAGCAAAAATGGCAACATCATAGACGAAGAAAACATTGAATCTAAATGGTGTGTACAACGATGTTCATTATATTACTTTTTCAACATTTTTGCATACTTACTAATAAAGTCTTTAAAATTGAGTATTTGTGGATTAATAATTATTAAATCAGTAACTGATGCTTTCTGTAGATAAAACCACCATCACCACCAGTCACTGTTTTACCAGGCACTTTGCTAAACTTTTACTCATACTATTTCATTTAATTCCCAAATACTCTATAAAGAGGGTAGTTTCGTTAGTCTTACTTTTACAGATGAGCAAACTGAGATGCAGAAATTAAGTAACTTCTGCAGGATTCTCAGCTGGTGAGTACAGAGTCCAGATGCACACAATTGGCTGCAGACTGGGTCACCTCCTCAGAACTCCTGGAAGCACTAAAGACAACGTCAGGCTTTGGAGCAGGCCCATGGCAGAGACGTCTTGGAACTGGAAAGCCTTGCAAAGACCCTCAAACCATGGCTATTAAGGAGGTATTTTACCACCTAAGAGTAAAGTCTATTTAAATCGCAGAGACCCAAAGTAAAGGCCTCTGTTACCTGGATTCCAGTGGTAAATCCAGGTATTTTGCCCTTCCCAAGGAAACTCCAAGAGGGTGTAACAAATATTATTTCATCTGTAGCCCTAAGAAGGCTGGGAACAAGTGTAAATAATTATTTCTAGCTGCAGCTCCACAGGTTTACCTGAGGCTGCTGACTCCATGATCCACCTGGCTTTAAACAGCAACAACAGTAACTACAACAGTTAACATCTCTGTAACACTTGCAATGTGCTAGGCACTCTTCTAAGTGCCTTAAATTCACTAACAAATCCCCACAGCACCCCCATGGAGTAGGTATCTTATTATCCCCATTTTAAGGAGGGGAAAACTGAAGCACAGAACGTAAGAGCCAAGGTTGCATTGATTCCAACAAGAGTCTGCTTGTAGCTTCTGGTAATCCAGATGGGACCCAAAAGCTGCCTAGGAGTTCTTGGCAGTCCTGGGGAGGACTATGTGTCAGAGCTTGCTCCTGACCCTGTGAGTTTAATGAAGTCACTGCCAGCTCTCACGGGAGTGGCCCTAAAGGAGGCCACTGCCCTCGGTGCCTTGCCAGACTCTATGTGAACCTATGTTCTGATTTCCTCCTCATTCTGAACTTGGCCTTGTAGCTCTTCATTTCATATAAAACAGTAATAACTCCCAGGTGATCTGATATCCAGACTAATCACCCCACCTTGCTACCTCTCCAGGAGGTAGTGACCCAGCCCAAATAAACCACAGGAAATGCACAAGCTTATCTTCAACAGAAAGAGGAGAGGCTTTCCTGGTCTGCGTTATCTGATACAGCCAACCACAAAGCCAGCCCCTGGACCTGGCTATAAGGTGAAGCAGAGTGAGGCCTCCACAAGACACACATTCCCCACCCATTTTCTCCCACTTGCCCCTGGCTGGTGTTTAAGGTGTCAAATACACCTAGTAGTAACGTGCTTGCCTTACTTTGTCAACTTTCCCAAGAGAACATCTTAGTATCCCTTGGAGACAGCAGTATCCTACATGAAGGACTGACTCTCTGGTGACAGAATTTCAGGCGTGATAATTGAATGAAACATATTTTCCTTCCTTCCTTATATAGTGGGAAAAGAGAAAAACAAAACCATTTTTGTTCCTCTTCATTGGCTCTACGAGTCAGCCAAGGTTTTGTGTTCAGTGGTCTCAGCCTCTGTTTTGTCTTAAGAGGATGATAGCATTTGGCTTCTCTACAATTCAAAGGTCAAGCCCAAGAAGGAATTAAGCTGGAGGTGGTCCAGAGGATGGGGTGGGGATGGGTGGAAGGAAGCTGGGTCTCTGTGAATAAGACAGGGAGTCGAATTCTATGAGCCTGGGGGGACATTAAAGGGTAGGCCTCCTCAGAAAGTGGAGATACTGCTCCTGTGTACAGGGATCTGGGGGTTGGAGGCTCTGGGGAAGCAGGTGGTGCCTGGCAGCCAAGCCTCCAAAGTGTCTGTGTAGGAGGGTCTCGGTGGCAGCAATCTGGAGAGAGGAGAAGGGTGCTCTCAGCTGTGGATGTAAACATGGAAATAAGCAAGGATTAATTATCTATAGCAAAGATTGGGGGACCCTGACCCAGATTATGGGAGGAGGGTCTAAAGTTTCCTCAAAGCTCCTTCCACTCTCCCTGCACCCCAAACTTGGAACAAAACTATCGATTTGGGGACAGTCTCTAATCTATGACCTTGAAAACATGGTCAGGGGCCCCCCTATGGCAAAGTAGACACGATGATTAGAAATCTTTTAGTCAGATAGCTGCATCTCATAAGAAAAGAAGCAATATTAATAATGGTGGCTGTTCTATTGACTGGCTTCTCTGATGGCTCAGTGGTAAAGAGCCTGTCTGTCAATGCAGGAGACACACGTTTGATCCCTGGGTTGGGAAGATACTCTGGAGAAGGAAATGGCTATTCACTCCAGTATTCTTGCCTGGGAAATCCCATGGACAGAGGAGCCTAGTGGGCTACAGTCCATGGCATCACAGAGTTACAATTTAGCTACTGACATGCATGCACGCACGCGTTTTATTGACTATCTCAAACCCTTGTCCTGCTTGCCTGTTCCCAAGTAGACCCCTGCATTCTAATACTGCTCAGTGCATGGGAAGAGACAATTCCAATAATAATTAACACTGAGGACCCCACCAGCCAGGCCAAGAGGGGACTCGACCTGACTTCAGTTGATTTGGAAAAATAAAGAGATGTGCATTTCCTTGCTCCTTGATAAAGTGGAGCAAATTCGTATCAGCTCTTTAGCTGACGGCAGGAGGGCATTGGTGGAGGAGGGGAGTGATTAGAGTGATCCTCAAATCACCAGGCAGCTGGAGAAGCTACCAGGCTCTGCCCTCCTCCATTTGCCTTTAGTTGGCAAAAGACAAATTAGCCTGGCACCTTCTGAGCCAGAGTTTGCAATGCAGAGTCTGCAAGAATGTTTGCTCCGGGAGCGCCACTGTTCTTTATCTCAGCAGGTGTAATTCCATCACATGATTGTCTTGGATCTGCTTTTCCCTGCTCCAGCCCAAGCTTGCCAACTCAGACAAGCATTGCCGAGAAATAAATAGTCCTTCCCTGTGTCAGCCCAGAAAGCACGGGGGGTGCCTTTATATAGAGTATAATGAGCATTTCCTGACTTCTGGATTTAGAGAAAGCGTCTCTCTCTGCCCTGTAGGCCTACAGCTGAACTTCTTTGCAGGCAATTCACTGGCTTCTTGGGAAAAGCTAGGCTGACCCTGCAGCTTCCCCTACCCTGTCTCAAGCTTTATAGGCCACTCGCAGGGCAGTCAAATAAGAAAGACTTCGAGGAGAGGAAGAAAGCCCAGTCCAGGGCCTCCACAGGTACACAGCTATAACAGCCGCACTGCCTTTGCAATTTCCAGAACAACCTTGCTGTCTCCAGTCCCAAGGGTCATTTCCCTTGTGCTTAATGTTACCTTAAGCAGGTAACCTCCGTTGTCTGGGAAACACAGACTAAGGGAATTATTAAAAAGCACCTCCCCAGCCCAAGTACCAAAGGTTCGGCCACTCGGCCCAGGAGGAGGAGAAGGAAAGCCCTGTCCACGGAGGCTGCCCGTCCATTTGTACCTAAAAAGTTTGGCGGTTCCGGTGAAGCCAGTTCAGGGTCTGACCCTCCTCCTTCAGGGCACAGATGCTCCCTCTGAAGCTCCGTCTGCTCTGGCTTAGGAGCCTGGGATCCTGAGCAGCCCTGACAAGGACTAAAAGAACTCAGGATGGGTTCCTGGGACTGCTCGGGAGGGACGTCAGGCCCTTGTGGAGACCCAATGTTTCACCTTCTCCAAGTTCTCTTAGGCGTGTTTTTAGTTTGATAGGCTCTTATATGAACATCATCATGGGAAAAAAACTTCTGAAACTCTGAACACCCTTACTAACCAGCCTGTTCTTCCACCTGTCCCTGTCCAGGGGCCTTCACACTTTAGTTTTTCTCAAGGTAGGTAACTGTTACCACTTTCCTAACAATGTAACTGCTGCAGCTCAGCCCTCCACTTTGTGAGTCATTTGAAGTGTTTGTTTAAAGTTCAGCTCTCAGGGCCCCTTATGGGTGAGAGTTGACTCTGTGGCTGAGGGTGGGGCACCTGGTTCTGCTCTCCTCCCCTGATACAAGACTTAACACAATGATAACATATTTTTTATAAACTTGCTACAGGGTGATATAAACAAGATGATAGAAAAGGAAGTCGTTTTCTTCAGTGCTTGTAAAGAGACCCAGTAGCCGCTCCCACCCCCTGAACCATCTCTGATGAGGGCTGGATCTTCTTTCTCCATTTGCCCCTCAGGATCCACTCTGCAGCCTTCTCCACCTGCCTGTTGTCCCTAGATACTGAGCCCCAGGGACTGCATCCGTGGGCTCCCTTGGCTCTCTAGCCTCTGGGAGGGTTGGCCTATGAAGTTGGCATATTTATTTCTCTGGTTCCTTCCTGCTATGCAGCTCTCTCCACCTACTTTCTTTCTCAGTTCCCTTAACTGGATCAGGGCCCCTTTACTTTTTCAATTTGTAATCTGAAAAGGTGGTGATGGCTCCTGCACTTAACAGCCCAGAAAAGATGTTCAGTTCAGTTCAGTCGCTCAGTCGTGTCCGACTCTTTGCGACCCCATGAATCGCAGCACGACAGGCCTCCCTGTCCATCACCATCTCCCGGAGCTCACTCAGACTCACATCCATCGTGTCCGTGATGCCATCCAGCCATCTCATCCTGGGTCGTCCCCTTTTCCTCCTGCCCCCAATCCCTTCCAGCATCAGAGTCTTTTCCAATGAATCAACTCTTCGCATGAGGTGGCCAAAGTACTGGAGTTTCAGCTTCAGCATCATTCCTTCCAAAGAAATCCCAGGGCTGATCTCCTTCAGAATGGACTGGCTGGATCTCATTGCAGTCCAAGGGACTCTCAAGAGTCTTCTCCAACACCACAGTTCAAAAGCATCAATTCTTCGGCGCTCAGCCTTCTTCACAGTCCAACTCTCACATCCATACATGACCACAGGAAAAACCATAGCCTTGACTAGATGGACCTTAGTCGAAGGTAATGGCTCTACTTTTGAATATACTATCTAAGTTGGTCATAACTTTTCTTCCAAGGAGTAAGCGTCTTTTAATTTCATGGCTGCACTCACCATNCAGGTGGTCTGGTATTCCCATTTCTTTCAGAATTTTCCACAGTTTATTGTGATCCACACAGTCAAAGGCTTTGGCATAGTCAATAAAGCAGAAATAGACGTTTTTCTGGAACTCTCTTCCTTTTTCCATGATCCAGCGGATGTTGGCAATGTATTATCCCCTTATTATCCCCTTATCTTTATCTAAGACCATCCTATCTTTTGCAAATAGAGTCTTTTATTACAATCTTCTCTAATGACTCAATATAAGGTTTTTATTGGGGAGGAGGGGGGATTCAGGTCCCTGACTGATGCAACATTTAGAACATTTTGCTTTTATTAATATTCCTAAGTTGAAAAGACCCTGATGCTGGGAAACATTGAAGGCAGGAGGAGAAGGGGATGACAGAGGATGTGATGGCTGGATGGCATCACCGACTCAGTGGACATGAGTTTGAGTAAACTCTGGGAGTTGGTGATGGACAGGGAAGCTTGGTGTGCTGCAGTCCATGGGGTTGCAGAGTCGGACACGACTGAGCGACTGAACTGAAGTTAAGAGAGGGAGTTTTATAACTTGATTTTGCCCTTTGTCAAATTTCTGCAAATAGGGTTTGAGTTTTTCCTTGGAAAATTTTTTTCCTGATAAAGCTAAAGTAGTTTTTTTTTTTTTCTTTAATATTTTTAAATATAGAAAATAATTTTGGGTATATTGTGAGAAACAAGATCCTTACTATTGTTGCTTTCAAGAGATTATTTTGGATAAATAGGGAATAAATTCTTATAATTTCTGCATATTGAATAAGCACTGCCAGGTGGTTCTGATGCACGCTGGTTTAAGAAGCACTGGGTAAGTGGGCTCTTTAAGCTCCTCACAAGGCAGCCCTCTTAAGATGTCAGCAGCCCTGCCAAAGTACCAGGATGTCCCTAATAAGTGCCTAATGTCCCCATTAGAGCTCTTGTCAATGAATTTGAACTAAAACTATTTCATATAAAAGAATGGCCTGTATATGAATTTTGGTGAATCTGTCCTCAGTGCTTGTTTTTGAAGTCCAGGAAAGCTGTGCATTTAATTTAAACTCAAAGCTTTCCCTTTCCTCATATTCCCAGTTTTTTAACTTACCTTTTTGTCTCCCAAGCTCAAAACAGCTTTTCTGTGAAGCTCTTGATCCTTACACATCTGGAATGAGAACATCACAAGTGGCACCGCTTTGGCAGATGGAGCTGTGCCAAGTAGAAGCCTGAGCCTGTACTCAGTCCTACATCTTCTTTCCCAGCATGAGCACCTAACTCAGCCTCAGATGTAGGAGAAGGTTCTGGGACGTCATCTTGCCCCAATCTACCTCCTTCAACTTCAGCCCTACCTGCTTATCCTTTCCCTGACCTAACTGATTCCCAAATTAAGTCCCTTCAAAGATATTCAATAGGAGATTGATTATAAACAGAATATGCTTATTACTGCTCTGAGTTGCTCGTTGCAAACCATTGCTGAATACTGCTAGGTACTAAGCTTTGTTTCCATGATGCACTCTCACCTCCTGGAAGGGCCTTACATGGATTAGGTGAGGAAAAGTTCCAGCACATGGGAACTATAAGAAAATCTGGAACAGAGGCCAAAAGTGACCCAGAAATCAAATCTCCCTTACCTTGATATGTGCCCCACTCTCCTCAACAACTTCAGACCAGCCACTTCTTGACAGCTTGCCTTAGACTTGCTTTTGATTTTCTGACACTTGTCTGCATTAACTTACACCATCTCTGCTTGAGGTTCCAATTGCTAGTCGTCAGGCTGCCCCGGCTTCTGTCCTCTAAGCTCCCTCTGTGAGCTCCGAGCAGCAAGCTGCTCCCTTGCTGACCCCATCCTGGCCTGACCCTTTCTCTGATGAAAGGCAGGTCCCACTTGATTGTCAGTTTCATCTGACACAGAATAATGAACAACCAGAGCCACTTACTTCCCAGCAAGCAGGAGCAGTCATCATCAAAAGCTTCCAGGCAGATAATGATATAATCAAAGCCTTGTTTAGGGAATATATATATATATATTTTAAAACTGGCCACAGTGAAATATAGACTTGCCCCTAAGGTCTGTGCAGCCCAGGGCACAAGTACAAATGGAAACCCACATGCCACATGTCTAAAAGTTATAAATCAAACCAACAAACTATTAAATAAAATATGTCCCATTCCCCTGTACTGACAAACAAACCCTCATAACAAAGTGGACTGCCAGGTTCAAATACAGAGTTCTTGAATTTCTCTGAGTTCCATGCTGGGTCAAGGTAGAATGAAGGAAAGTTGGCCCTGGCCCCAGGCCACCCTCACTTCTCAGGTCAGAATCCATCCCACATGACCCGGACATTCAGTGGACATGTCCAAGCTCTATTCACATTCCTGCTCCCCATCATGAGCACTTTGTAAGCCTAGGAGTAAATACAGCAACAGTGTGATCTGCCCTTAGGAGAATGCTCCTAGAGGAAGTCTGACCCCGGCCCAGGAAATGGGCTCTAGAAATGGAATGGGGGCTTTGGGTGGGAATATTCACTGGCTCTGTGGATTCCTTTCCTCCTGGAGAATTGCAGCCAAAGTGGACCAGAGGGGAACCCTCCTAAGGAGCGAGTCCCAACCTTTTTGGCACCAGTAACTGGTTTTGTAGAAGACAATTTTTCCCATGGACCAGGACAAGGGGATGGGTTGGGGATGATTCAAGCACACATTTATATTATTGTTACATCAGCTCCACCTCAGATCATCAAGCCCTAGATCCAGAGGCTGGGGACCCTGCTTTAAAATGTGGGACCAACGCAGAGGGCAGACTGGTGAAATAAGACAGCTTGGATGAAAGATACAACCAAGAGTAGGGAAATTACTAAAGAGGTCATGAAGGCCTCAGGTAAAATGGTGGCCCAGAAATAGCAAAGGTAGAGAAACATCTAGAAACAGAATGTAAGCAGAGCTGCAGAGAGGAAGGGACCAGCTTCTCAGCTACTGCCTGGCTTCCCAGATACCTACTAGGTTCTGGGTTCAGCCCCTTCTGAGACTCACCCTCTCTTTCCCCCTGGGCTCTGTAGACACTTTATAATGGAAACCCTCCTTTTGGCTAAACTAATTACTGTTACTTGAAAATAAAAGTCTCGACTAATATACTACCAAAGGACACTGACATTTTCCAAGAAAAGGGGAGAGTAGAGAAAGAAAAGGACTAAAGACAGAAGCTTGGGGAGTTTTAAGCTGAGGATGCAGGGAAAAAAGGGACAGGACCAGAGGAAGAGCTGTTGGGAAAGCGGGAACAGAGCATTGAAGAGAGGGGCTGATCAGTTGGAAGATGAGGCCTGAGGAAAGGCCACTGGATTTGGTGACTTAGAGGTCATTGGTACCCTTTAAGAAGGCACAACTCGAGACAAACTTTGGCAAATGGACACCCCACGCTGTGCTGGGAAGGTTGTTGGAGCCACAGCTGTTCACACATGACTGACGCCTTCCTCTCTCCCTGTATTGGCAGTGAGAATGCCTGTTCTTGCCTGCTTCCCCAGAGCTTCCATTGAGCATGCTGGGGAACACTGGCACTCCTGAGGCCAAGTCTGGCTTGAAATGTATCAGAGAACAGAGAGTGAGGTGCCCAGATCCCAAACGGGACCTCTTAAGGACAGAGACCCTGGAAAGAAATAAAGAAACAAAGAACCACCAGGTTCATAGCGGTCCCCCATCTTCATCTAAAACTCTTGGAATTCTCTCGTCCTCTGTCTCAGCAATACAGAGTGAACAGCAAACAAGTAAAAATAACTTTTTCTTTAAGGAAGCGCATCCCTGGCTCCCTGTTAATACATCTCATGACAGGAGAACCAGGCTGTGAAGGCTGCAGAGAGTTTTCCAGGGAGAAGGGGGCAGGCAGGACACCATG
The DNA here is from genome assembly GCA_006410935.1 of Redunca redunca. Taxonomy (NCBI): domain Eukaryota; kingdom Metazoa; phylum Chordata; class Mammalia; order Artiodactyla; family Bovidae; genus Redunca; species Redunca redunca. The sequence goes on along the minus strand of SJYQ01000277.1, from coordinate 165,119 downwards.
CCCAGCTTGTCCGCTGTGACCCCTGCTCAGAGAGTCACAGAAGAGAGAACTTCTGAGGGTGAGGATTACTGAGCCTCAAGACAGACCAAGCACTCAGACTGGCTTGCTCTCCTTTGAGCTCCCGACCCTGGCCCCATCCCACTCCTCTCACCTCAGCCCACCCTGAGTGACCTCCAGGACCCGCAGCCCCGCCACACCTCTTGCGATGGGTGAAGGGAGGACAGAGTTCAACAGCAGTCCTCCTGAAGTTGATGCAAAGGACGACAGTCAGCATCTTTCCCCTCCGGGTGCAGCGCTGTGCGCTGTCAGAGCCTCCAGACAAGCCCTGCTCTCCAGCTCCACAGAGCAACGAAAAGCAACGGCTCATTGGAGAGCCCTGAGCTTTTCCCACTGATTGGTTTCTCCCCTTTCTTGATTCAAACGTCTGCAGCCCCTGGGTGTTCAAGGGGCTATTCCTTGAAGTCTTTTTTTTTCCTGCTCAGGAGACAGAACTTTCTCAACCATGGGCTCTGTTTGCTTTCCTCCTCTGAAGCATAGGAGAGAGTTTACTACGCCACACCACATTTTCACATATTGACCTCCTTGAGTGCCTGTGGGACAAGTATTGCTGTTATCTCCACAAGAGAGAAACAGATGTTCTGAAAGGTCCAGTGACTTGGACTGCTGAGATCATAAGTGCTGGAGCTCAGGAATGAACTCCTGCCTCTGACTCTAAAATCTGTGACTGGCTGACTGAACCTCAGGCTGGGGCCCTGGCTCAGGGCAGGAGTGTGCTGTGGGAGGCAGATATCTTAAAGCCCTGTCTTACTCTGTTTCCACCGAACCCAGACTTTAGGAGCAGAAGAATGCAAGCTTCAAAGAGAAAGAGGAAAGAAGATATACTGATCCTTAGGGCAATGACTTTAAACTGCTTTGACCATTACCCATAGTGAAAAACATATATAATCTTGACCCAGGACATCACATAGGTATACATATAAACCAAAAGTTTAACCAAAAGTGATGCAATCTGATATATTTTTTCCTAATCTATTGATATTATATTCTTTTTTCACTTTAAAATGGTTTTGACCCACAAAATTGATTACCCACAAAAGGACCTTGACCAGTTTGAAAAATGCTGCTTTAAAGCATACACACATTCAAAGGGAAGCTCTCATTCTACTTTTGTATAAAGACCCAACTGGGACAGTGCTCAACATATAATATGTGTTTGAGAAATATTTGTTGAAATTCTGGACTTTTAAGGAACCAATAATCCACCAGTTAAACAATTTGTTCTGTAAATGCCCGTTTGCTGTATGTGGAAAAGATAATCCTAATTCCAAATTTCAACAAGCAAATCATTTACAAACACAAAACTCTAAGTTGATTTCTGTTGTGAATCTAGATTTGAAACTCTAAATAAAGTGCTAGCAGACAGATCGTTCAACAAGAATGAGTCGTGTCTGTTCTATGCTGTGCACTGAGATACAGAAGCAAATCAGAAGCAGACCCTGCCCTCATGGGTGGGAGACTGGGAGGCAAAGTCAGCATGAGAATGCTGTGCTGAGGGCAGCACAGGCTGCAGGGAATGAAAGGCCTGAGGGAGGCAAAGTTGCTTTCCTCAGAGCCAACACTGAGCCTATGCTAGGAACATGTGTGGTAGGGTAAGTAGAGAAGAGCTGTATCAGGCAAAGGGCATAGCACGTGCGGAGCTGTGGCAATCAGTAAACTGTCCACCTACAGCCGACCTACACGTTTCTTGCTGGCATTGTCCTAATCACTTTTGGGGGACAGAGGAGTTTCCACCGGTACTCTGTAGAATTCAGGAGAAAATCCTGATTAACATGAGCCAGTTACGATGGTCAGTCTTTGTGCCAGTTACTGGTTTAGGAATGGGCATAAAACTCAGGTTTGGCTAATGAGATTCAAGGGCGTATCTTTTGAAAGGGAGCTTGAGGAAACGTTTCCTTGTTCTTAAAAAGAGGCTCGTGGTGAGAAACAGCCGTCATCTTCTACTGCATGCTGCGCGGTCTCTGTGGGATGCCTGACTAATGCAGCTGTGTTATGACCATGAAGTATTCTAACTGGAGAGTGGCATTCAGAGAGATAGAACTTCCCAGGTGGCACTAGTGGTAAAGAACCCACCTGCCAATGAAGGAGATGTAAGAAATGTGGGTTCGATCCCTGGGTCGGGAAGATCCCCTGGAGGAGGAAATGGCAACCTGTGCCAGTATTCTTGCCTAGAAAATTCCATGGACAGAGGAGCCTTGCAGGCTAAGTCCATGGGACTACAAAGAGTCAGACACGACTGAGCGACTGAACACACAATCAGTAAGACGGAAAGACCAGGGACCTTGGTGACCTTGGTGAGTAGCTAAACTAACCAACCCTAGAGCTCCTCTATAGCAAAACATGACGTCATGTAAGAGAAAAGATTTTCCTTATTCTAAAAGCCAGTTGAGTCAGGGTTCTATGTTACTTGCAGTCAAGTTGAACCTAAACTGATGCAAAAGCTATGGAGATATAAAAGGCATGTTCTGGGTTCTGCAAGGCAGGATTTGGGATGGAAAGGCCAGATCATACTATGCCACAAACTTCAGCTTCAAAATGAAACACAAATGACTGGTAAACATATGAAAAATTCAACCTCACTTTTAAAGACAATGTACTTTAAAACTCCAAGAGATGCCATTTTTCATCTCCCTACTGACAAAGATCAAAAAGCTTGATAATATCCAAAATTGCCGAGGGGAAACCAGCATACCCATTTGTTGCTCATTATAAATGCTATAAATCTATAGAAGGCAATCTGGCTATAACTTTCAAAACTAAAAATGCACTTGACCCAACAACTCTACTGCTAGGCATTCATCCTATAGATACACTTCCATGTGAGCAAAAGGACATGCATATGATACTAGTTACAGCATTATTTGTAAATGCAAATTGGCTGAAAACTAGCCAGCTGACCCAGAAGTAGGAAACTAATAAATCACATTACATTCATTCTGAATTATATGCAACCATTAACAAGAAGGAAATAATTGTATACATACTGACATTAAAAGATGTCAAATAAATATTGGTAAGTGAGAAAAGCAATATGCAGGATTGAATAGTACAGGATGGTACACTACTATTTGTGTGTGTGTGTGTGTTGGATATTTGACAGTGCAAAAACCATGTCTGGAATGATAAACAAGAAATTGATAATATCAGGTGCCCTCTTGATAATATCAAGAAGGAAGTTAAGTGGATAGAAGTCAGAGGAGGAAGGAAGACTGCTTTCATTATATACCTCTTTAAACTTCTGAATTTTATGCCATGTGCCTATATTGTCAGAGGAGGAAGGAAGACTGCTTTCATTATATACCTCTTTAAACTTCTGAATTTTATGCCACGTGCCTATATTAGCTATTCAAAGTGATTCATTAATAGAAGGAGAGGTCAATCTCAATGATAAAAGAATATCTTAACTGAAGCATATCATAAAATTTAAACTAGAAGATTTTTAATTATTTTTATGAATGCAAAATGGTATCTAAATTTCAATATTCATTCATTTAAAAATGCTAATAGAGATAGAATTCATCTTCACAAAAGAAAGAGTGCCTAATATTAGACATCATATTGAATGATGGTGTTGTAGAAGCTGTTGTCAGTTCTTAAAGATCACGACAAGACATTACCCAAGAAACTGGAAATAAAGTTGATTTCCATATTAAATTGGTAAGATCCTCTCATTACGCATGTAACTGGTGGCTCAGAGGGTAAAGCGTCTGCTTGCATTGTGGGAGATCTGGGTTCAATCCCTGGGTCGGGAGGTTCCCCTGGAGAAGGAAATGGCAACCCACTCCAGTACTCTTGCCTGGAAAACCCCATGGACGGAGAAGCCTGGTAGGCTACAGTCCATGGGGTCACAAAGAGTCGGACAGGACTGAGCGACTTCACTTTCACTTTCAGGGATAAATCTAGAGATTGTAAATATGTAACTGAAAGGTTGAGAAGAGCCAGAATCCAGTCCAGCTGCTCCAGGAGTAATTTCAAGGGAGGCACATAACCAATGCAACAAAGTGCAATACAGAGAAACTTACACCTTAGTTGGAAAAGGACCCAGTTCGAACTTAGGAGGGAAACAGTCAGTCAAGCCAGCACACCAGTGCCCCTAAACTCAACTAAGAGCAAGGAATCTCTTTACTAAGCAGACTCCCACTTATGCTTCCAGCCACAGAGAGCTAGAGTCTGCTTTAGCTGAGAAACACTTGAGATCCGCTTCTGCCTGGGTCTGAATCCATGCTTTCTAAACTCTCTGATTATCTGGTGGCCCCTGAGGCCAATCCAAGCAAAGAAAATATGATTACAGACTGAATTGAGAAAGCATTGTGACCCACTCAAAAATTTCATTAACACTTCTGCTGATAATAGACCAAAGACTTATAACCACACAATACACAAAAGAATATTAATAAATATGTGAAGATATATTCAATTTTACTAGTTATCAAAGAGAAGCAGATTAAAAGAAGCCTGTTATTTTCTCACACGATTAAATAAATTTAAACTGAAGTAGATGAATTCTTTTGCTAAATTAACCTCCCCCTCCCAAAATTAAAATGCAAATTTCCAAATTAGGAGCTGGTGATACTGGCACCTATATTCATGGTAGGAAGTATCATAAATAGATGTAATCAGTTAGGAAAATAATTAAAAGTCCTAAAAAATGTTCGTGTCTTTGACCCAATACATCTCTTTTAGAGAATGGATTCAGAGCAGAGCAGCAGAAGCAGGAAGCCATTGCCAAAGTCCAGGGTTTCATCCTGACATGGACTTCCTGTACCAGGTTTTCCCAGAATGCATTCCTAAGCCTGCTGCTGCTGCTGCTGCTGCCAAGTCGCTTCAGTCGTGTCCAACTCTGTGCGACCCCATAGACGGCAGCCCACCAGGCTCCCCCGTCCCTGGGATTCTCCAGGCAAGAACACTGGAGTGGGTTGCCAGTTCCTTCTCCAATGCCTATACTGACCAATATCATATAGTAGCCACTAGTCACATGTGGCTACTGAGCAGTTGAAATGTTGCTAGTGCAAAGTAAGCTGTGCTGTAAGTATAAAATACATTAAACTTCAGACTTAGCGGGAAGAAAAAAAGAAAGAAAACCAGATCACTAAGACCCTGACCTGATGCTGGGATAGGTTGAGGGCAAGAGGAGAAGAGGGTGGCACAGGATGAGACGGTTAGATAACATCACTGACTCAATGGACATGAGCTTGAGCAGACTCTGGGAAATAGTGAAGGACAGGGGAACCTGGTGTGCTACAGTTCACGGGGTTGCAAAGAGTCAGACACAACTTAGTGACTGAACAACCATAATTTTTATATTGGTTATATGTTGAAATATAATGTTTTGGAGAATGTTTTGGATATAGTGGCTTAAATAAAATATACTATTAAAATTAACTTTATCTTTTTACTTTCTTTTACATGTCCGTTGACATGTAAAAGAAAAAGTCCGTGACTTCTTTCAGTCATGGAATGGATTTAATACCATTCCTAACCCCAGGAAGGGCTTCCCTAATAGCTCAGACAGTAAAGCATCCTTCTGCAATTCAGGAGACCCAGATTCTATCCCTGGGTCGGGAAGATCCCCTGGGGAAGGAAATGGAAACCCACTCCAGTATTCTTACCTGGAGAATCCCATGGACCGAGAAGCCTGGGGGGCTACAGTCCATGGGGTCACAAAGAGTCGGACACGACTGAGCAACTGACACACGGTAACCTCAGGAAGCCCGTCTAGTCCCTTTCTAGCATGTCAGTATATTTTATTCCCTTCACCATACTTACAGCTTCCTGAAATTATTATTGTATTTCCTGTTACCACTTGTCTTCCCCCCACCAAGTAATAAACTCCATGAGAAAAGGGATCCTGTCTACTGTAGTATCCTACATCTTAGACCAGCGTCTGGTGCATAGTAGGGGCTCCACAAATATTTGAACGAGTCTATGAACGAATGCCAAGTTATTACACCTACTCTTTTCCAAATATACTTTGAGTTTTCTTGCCTCAAAGTGTCTTTGCTCTTGCTATGCCTTACTATCTATTGCTTATCTAAAGTGATATACTTTCTGCTTCAAGCACAAACTACCCACCTCAAAAGCATTTGATGATAAGGAGGGTTTGTTTTTTTTAATCTCACATAATAAGTAGTCCAGAAATGGTGTATTTCTAAGGTTGGGGAACTCAGTGACTCAAAAATGTCCTCAAAAAAGCATTCTTTTTCCACCTTTTCCCTCTGCCACTCTCAACTTGTGCACTGTTGACCTCCACTTCCCAGTTCACGTCTGCAAGATGACGACAGCAGCTCGAGTACCATGTCTTTACACAACATCTCAAACCCAGAGCATCTCAGACTCAGAAAATTTCCCAGAAGTCCCTGCTTCAGAGTTCCTTTTTCTCTTCTGTTGTCCAAAATTGTAGTGCATGTCCATGCCTAAATCAGCCCATTTCTAAGCCAGTTACTGGCAAGAGCAAGGAATTTCCATGATTGGCCCAGGATTCAAGGAACACCATGAGACAAGGGTGAGTCCCTTGACTCCTATAGTTGTGGTACTAAAATTTAACAAAGGAGTGGGTTTGGGGTGGGGAGATGGGGTCTAGGAAGACAAAATGGTCTCAGAATAAGCCACTGAGAGTTTTTACAAGCCCCAAAACCATACTTGTTTTTCAAAGTGCAACTCAAATCTTAGATCCTTCATCAGTCTTTCTATGATTACCTGAGACAGATGTAGCCACACTCTCCAATAAGTGTAAAAACCTTGAATTCAGGCCAAAAACGTTGACATCATTCCTGATTTCTCTGTTTGTGAACACATACCTTAGCATTTTGTCTACCTTTCAAATATGTTTAGAATTAAACTTCATATCACCAATCCCAGTGCTCTCACTTCAGTCCGAGCCACCATCATTGCAGCACTGCTCTTCCTCGTGCACCCCTACATCTACCCTCACACCGAGTGATCAGGTCGTATCACTGCTCTGCTCAAAACCCTCTACCAGCTTCAGGACAAAATCCAAATTCTCCCCACAGCCTCTAGAACACTGGTGATCTAACCTATCACTTCTCTAACCTTCCATCCTGCCCTCTCACCTATAGCCCTTCAACCGCACTGGCTTACTTGTCCTTCTCAGAACCACCAAGCACATTCCCGCCTCGGGGCCTTTGCAGTTACTATTCGGCTTGCTTGGAAAATTCTTCCAGATATTCTGATGACTTGCTCTCCCTCTTTCTTCAGGTTTTGAGTCAAATGCCTCCTTATCTGAAAGGCATTCCCTGACATTTTATCTAAAAAATGCACCTTACTCCGCTTCATTTTCCTTCAAGTACTTGTCGCAAGTTGATGTATTACATATTTATTTATTAAAACTCTGTCTTGTCTTATTAGAACCTAAGATCCATGAAGCCAGTGATTTTATCTATTCCCCCTCTTACTGGTAACATGTAACATAGCATGTAATAAGCACTCAGTATACATTTATTGAATAATAGCATCACCCGTTAACCTTTGTTATCTGGTTCACTTGGCATGGTCTGAAGCTATTACCTTTGCATGTGCACACATCCTGTCTCTTCAAGCTTCTTAAGGGACAGAGCTGCCCCTTGAAGCACAATGTCTGGTACAAAGAGGGCATTCTAAAGTTAATGCTGTTGAAAAGATATATTAGGATATTATCAGTTGTTATCATTTTATCTAACCTGGTCTTGGCAGGATGGTGAGAAGATGAAGTATGGGACAAGACAGCACATTTAGGAGAGGATATGGGACTTTGGATTCTGCTCTTAAAATAGGGTTCAAATTAAGTTCTTGAGGAAAAGAAGGGAAGCAGCATTTCTCTGAAATTAAAAAGAGAATACAGGAGCACTGTTCCTACTCCACAGTTTCCCCTGGAATTGGTCTTTCCAAGTTTGTTCAAATTCTAATAGTACAGGCATACCTTGGAGATAGTGTGGGTTCGGTTCCAGACCACTGCAATAAAGTAAGACACACATTTTTTTTTGGTTCCCCAGTGCATGGAAAAGTTATGTTTACACTATACCATAGCCTATAAAGTGTACAATAGCATTATGTCTTAAGAAAACAATGTACTGTACTTTAATTTTAAAACATTTTATTGCAAAAAAATGCTAACCATCATCTGAAACTTTAGTGAGTTGCAATTATTTTGCTGGTGAAGGATTTTATCTCCGTGTTGCTGGCTGTTGACTGATCAGAGTAGTGGTCACTGAAGATTAGGGTAGCTATGATAATTTCCTAATATAATGCAACAGTGAACTTTGCCACATAGATTGGATCTTTCTTTATGAATAATTTTTGTAGCACGCAACACTGTTTGATCGCATCTTACCCACAGTAGAATTTCTTTCAAAAAATTAGAGTCAGTCTTCTCAAACTCTGTCCCTGCTCTATCAACTAAGTTTATGTAATATTCTAAATCCATCATTGTCATTTCAACAATCTTCATAGCATCTTCACCAGGAGTAGATTCCATCTCAAGAAACCACTTTCTTTGCTCATCCATGAGAAACAATTCCTCATCCATTCAAGTTCTGTTATGAAATTGCAGCAATTCAGCCACATATTCAGGCTCCACTTCTAATTCTAGTTCTCTTCCTATTTCCACCATGTTTGCAGTAGCTTCCCCTACTGAAGTACCGAATTGCTCAAAAATCTTCCTTGAGGGTTGGAATCAATTTCTTCCAAACTCTTTTTAATATTGACATTTTGACCTCGTCTCATGAATCATGAATTTTGTTAATGGCCTCTAGAATGGTGAATCCTTTACAGAAGGTTTTCAATTTACTTTGTCCAGATCCATTAGAGCAGCGGTCCCCAACCTTTTTGGCACCAAGAACCAATTTCATGGAAGACAATTTTTCCACGGTATGTGTGTGGGGGGTGGTTTGGGGATGATTCAAGTACATTACATTTTTTTTGCATTTTATTTATAATATAATGCTCTTGCTGATCTGACGGGATATGCTGATCCATGGCCAGGAAGTTGGGGACCCTGTATTAGAGGAATTACTGTCTATCTCAACTATCAGTTCAGTTCAGTTCAGTCACTCAGTAGTGTCTGACTCTTTGCGACCCCATGACTGCAGCACGCCAGGCCTCCCTGTCCATCACCAACTCCCGAAGTCCACTCAAACCCATGTCCATTGAGTCAGTGATGCCATCCATCCATCTCATCCTGGGTCGTCCCCTTCTCCTCCTGCCCCCAATCCCTCCCAGCATCAGAGTCTTTTCCAATGAGTCAACTCTTCGCATGAGGTGGCCAGAGTATTAGAATTTCAGCTTTAGCATCAGTCCTTCCAATGAACACCCAGGACTGATCTCCTTTAGAATGGACTGGTTGGATCTCCTTGCAGTCCAAGGGACTCTCGAGAGTCTTCTCCAACACCACAGTTCAAAAGCATCAGTTCTTCAGTGCTCTGCCTTCTTCACAGTCCAATTCTCACATTCATACATGACCACTGGAAAAACCATAGTCTTGACTAGATGGACCTTTGTTGGCAAAGTAATGTCTCTGCTTTTTAATATGCTGTCTAGGTTGATCATAACTTTCCTTCCAAGGAATAAGCAGCTTTTAATTTCATGGATGCAATCACCATCTGCAGTGATTTTGGAGCCCAAAAAAATAAAGTCTGACACTGTTTCCTCATCTATTTCCCATGAAGTGATGAGACCAGATGCCATGATCTTCGGTTTCTGAATGTTGAGCTTTAAGCCAACTTTTTCACTCTCCTCTTTCACTTTCATCAAGAGGCTTTTTAGTTCCTCTTCACTTTCTGCCATAAGGGTGGTGTCATCTGCATATCTGAGGTTATTGATATTTCTCCAGGCAATCTTGATTCCAGCTCGTGCTTCTTCCAGCCCACTGTTTCCCATGATGTACTCTGCATATAAGTTAAATATAGCATTATGTAATGTATTTCTGAAATAATAAGCCTTGAAAGTCAAAATGACTCCTTGACCCACAGACTACAGAACAGATGTTGTGTTAACAGTTGTGAAAACAACATTCATCTTGTACATCTCCATCAGAGCTCTTGGATGATCAGGTTCATTGTCCATGAACAGTAATATTCTAAAAGGGGTCTTTTTTATAAGCAATAGATCTTAACAGTGGGCTTAAATATTTAGTAAACCACATTGTAAAGCAGATGTGCTGTCATCCAAGCTCTGAAGTTTAATTTATAGAGCACAGGCAGAGTAGATTGAGCATAGTTCTTAAGGGCCCTAAGATTTTCAGAATGGTAAATGAGCATTGGCTTCAACTCAAAGTCACCAGCTACATTATCCCTCATAAAAAAGTCAGACTGTCCTTTGAAGCTTTGAAGCCAGATATTGACTTCTCCTCTCCAGCTATTAATACAAAAGTGCTGAATGGCATCTTCTTCCAAGATAAGGCTGTTTTGTCTACATTGAAAATCTTTAGTGTTTTAGTGTAGCCACCCTCATTAATTATCTTAGTTAGATCTCCTGGATACCTTGCTGCAACTTCTACATCAGCACTTGCTGCTTCACTTTGCACTTTTATGTTATGGTAACAGCTTCTTTCCTTAAACTTCATGAATCAACCTCTGTTAGCTTCAAACTTTCCTTCTGCATTTTCCTTCCTTCTCTAATCCTTCCTAGAATTGAAAAGCATTAGGGCCTTGTTCTGGATTAGGTTTTGGCTTAAGGAAATATTGTAACTGGTTCTATCTTCTATCCAGATCACCAGAACTTTCTCTATATCAGCAATAAGGCTGTTTTGCTTTTGTGTTTACTGGAGTAGTGCTTTTCATTTCCCACAAGAACAGTTTCTCCCCATTCACAGCTTGACTAACTGATGCAAGAGTCCTAGCTTTAGCCTATCTCAGCTTTTGACATGTGTCTTCCCTAAGCTTAATCTATTCCAGCTTTGATTTAAAGTGAGAGACATATGACTCTCCCTGTCACTTGAACACTTGGATGTCATTGCAGGGTTATTGATTGGCTTAATTTCAATACTGATGTGTCTCAGGGAATAGGAAAGCTCAAGGAGAAGGAGCAAGATGAGAACAGCTGTTCAGCAGAATGGTCACAACACACACAACATTTTTCAAATAAGTTCACCATCTTACATGGACATGGTTCATGGCTCCCCAAAACAATGATAATAATAACATCAAAGACCACAGATCACAAGGCAAATATAATAATAATTAAAAAGCTTGAAATATCACAAGAATTATCAAAATGTAACACAGACATGAAGTAAGCAAATGCTGTTGGGAAAATGGCACTGATAGACTTGCTGGACACAGGGTTGCCACAAACCTTCAGTTGGTTTAAAAAACAAAAAAGGCAATATCTTGGAAGAGAAATAAAGCAAAGTTCAATAAAATGAGGTATGCCTGTACCCTGCAACTTAATAGGGCCTCACTATAATTAATTGATGGCAAAGGTCTCTACTTAAGTTAGAGCAGTGCAAAGCCACAAGTGGTTTAAGGTCACATGGAAAGTGCTACTTGCTCAGTTGTGTTCGACTCTTTGCAGTCCCCTGGACTGTAGCCACCAGGCTCCTCTGCCCATGGAGTTCTCCAGGCAGTTTTCCTGGAGTGGGCTGTCATTCCCTTCTCCAAGGGATTTTCCCAACCCAGGGATCGAACATAGGTCTCCTACATTGCAGGCAGATTCTTTACCATCTGAGCCACCAGGGAAGTCACATGGAGCCACTGCTCAAATTTAGGAAGGAATTTCAGACTTACTCCAGGTACCACCTCCCGGCGCCCTGGCACTCCAGCCTCGCAAGTCTGCCGTGGAAGTCCTAAGAGGAGTGTCTGCACCCCAGGAGAGCAGGTCTTGTTAGCTCAGCTCTGTGCTTCTGCACACGGTTCTCTCACGCTAATTCTAGCAGCAGGCCATTTACCAGACTCCAGGGAACCAGGCCACTTTCAAATGTCATAGCATTACACTTGCCAGAGGAGAAAGGGACAAATGAGGAGACCGAAGACAGTGCTTCAAACAGAAGAAGAAAAAGATATCATTGGCTGTGCCCTAAGCCAAAAAAAGCTAACGCCAGGAATAACTGTGAGCGTTGTGTGAAGCCAAGTCTGTGCAGAAGGGGCCTAGGTGGAGGAGGAGGCAGGGGCGGAGGTGGTCTAAGGACGCAGAGCGAACGCCCTAGGGGGGCAGGGCAGGAGGAGAGGGACGTATTTTAAGCAACACTAAAAGACTCGTTTTAGCATTCTGCAGGAAATGTGAAGCAGATGGGTCGGTTTGGAACTTGTTTATGTGTTATTGGTCTCCGTGAAGCTTCCAGGGCAGAGATAGAATTGGAGAAAAGGAGAGTTTTAGACAAATATTGACGTGGTCTCCATTCTGAGGAAGTGCAACCTCTCTTAATTGGATCATGAGTCCCTTGGGATGCAGGCATTTAGGCTGCAAGATCCTCATTCCCCTAGACTAGGGCAGGTCTGGCTAGAATAAATATCAATGGGATAAACAGTACTGACCTGTCTAGGCTTCTCTGGTGGCTCAGCAGTAAAAAATCTGCCTGCCAATGCAGCAGAAGCAGGTTCAATCCCTGGGTCGGGAAGATCCCCTGGAGAAGGAAATGGCAACCCACTCCAGTATTCTTGTCTGGGAAATCCCATGGACAGAGGAGCCTGGCATGTTACAGTCCATTAGGTCTTAAAGAGTCGGACAGGACTTAGTGACTAAACAAAAACTGACCTGCTTACACCTTCTTAAGGGAACCGAGTTAATGTATATTCTGTCTTGCTTTTACGTCACACCCTACTGGGAAGAGAAGCAAAAACAGAGATCTGGACATGGGGAGAACAATGAAATAGTCCACATCAAACGTCCTGAGGTTCATAGAAGGCTTGTTTGAACACAGACTACTGGGTCCCACTCTTAGAATCTCTACTTAGTAGAGCTAGAGTTGGGGTACAATGGCCACACATTAGATCACTTGGAGATAAAACTATGCTGATGGCTGGGCCCTGTTCCCAAAGAGTCTGATATGAACTGATCTTGGATATGACTTGGGCATTGTTTTAAGCTCTGTATTTCTAAGTTACAACCGAGGTTGAGAATCATAGATCTAGTTCTCTTTGACCTGCCACTGTCATTACATTTGTGGCTTAATTTCAACTTATTTTCAAAATATGGTCTCCAGATGGTTGGGATGGCAGGAGACCATGGGATCCAAATTTGGCATAAGCCAAGATTTGGGGAAAGAGGCTAAAAAAAAAAAAAAGAAAAAAGAAAATCACTGCCTGAGACACAGACTATTAAAAATCTATGTAAATGCAGGCAATTATTCTTTTATGTAATCTGTCCAGGAAGCAGAGCTTCTAAAAAATGTTTTGTAAGTAAGTTGCTGCTAAGAGACAGCAAAAGTAATCATTTTTAATGCTTATCGGGCATTTATTATGTGCCATACACTCTTCCTAGCGCTTGTACTTTAAACTTATTTAATTCCTACAGTAACTCAAAAGTGGGAGGGACATCATTGCCCCCCATTTAACAAATGAGGAAACTGAGGCAGTGGGAGGTGAAGTAATTTGTCCCAAACCACACAGGTAACAAGTGACAGAGCCAGCTCTCAAAATTTTGTGTGTGTCTGAATTACCTACAGATTTACCTACTGTTCAAAATGCAGACAACCAGGCCCCATCACAGACCAACTGGATCAGGATCTCCTGCAGCGGGTCTTTATCAGAATTGTTTTTAATGAACTTTCTGAAGAGTCAGTTGTTTACCAAGTTAATGAGACCGCTGTTAGGATCTTAAACAGAGGCTTGATATTTAGATTATCCTAGGTTCAGTTCTTTCTCCATCACTTATATCCGGGATCTTGGAACAAGCTACCTATCCCCTCTTCGACCTTTATCTCTTCCTCTGGAAATGAGAATGAGCATGCTCAGTTTGGGAGACTGTTCTGAGGATCACATGGGTCTGAGGCACAGAGCCCAGTGCAGGTCCATTGTTAGTGCAGCCCAAGGATACGTTGAGATATTAACTAGGTCTTACTTTTGCCCATCAACTCCGCACACTCCACTGTCCTCTCCTGTGCCATCCAAGGCATGCTCTATGCTAGGGAAAAGTGATGCTGCTACAGCTAGAATGCCAAGAAAAAGAAAGTCAGTGCTTAGCTTTCAAGAGTCAAATGAGAGTACTGAACACAAGACCTAGACCTTCTGAACTTTCAACAACTATTTGAACCTAAGCAGAAGACAAACAAGATGGATCCAAAAGAACCATCCGAGATAACCAGCCCTTAGGCACTCAAGTAGGATTACCTGGATGGTAGGGATGTGTGGTCTCCAAGAGAGGCCCCAGCCCCCTGCCATTTTCCCAGGGTGAATCACCTCAGAAGAGAGAGACCTGTGGTTGGAGGTGGAACACCAGGTGAGCTTTGAGGAAACAGAACGGCAAAGACTTGTGTCTACCTCCTATGGTGGATAGGCAGCTAACCCCACAGATGTGCTTATCCCCCAGTGATATGGGGTCAACAGAGAAGAGGTGGTGTTACAGGTGACAGAGGAAGAGAACTCGTGACAGTCTTGCTTCCTGTGGCCCCAAAGAGGTGTGGGAGAGGAGCTGAACCCTATTCATACCTAGAGAATGGCTTAGAAGTTAGCTGAGAGTGACAGTCAACAGCCTGGGGGAATCATACCATGGAAGAACAACCATGTGTGGCAGAATGAACTGAGCAAACCAGATGGCCTGTAGCCACCTTCAAGGACAACTCTGGATGTCAGAGGGGAGGATTCCATGATCGAAGGCAAGATGGGGCAGCTACTCCTCTTGGGAGGTACCCACACAGAGTACATGGTATTAAGTGGGTTCCCCCTCTCTCATCCCCTCCCACTGAGATTCCATCCAAAGTAAAGCAAGGGAGATAACGTAAGTGTGAATTAATCTCCTTGGTAGTTAGATTAATTTTTTTCTGCATCACACAGAAAAGGAATCTGAGATGAAAACTATGTTCTGTTCTGGAAAATCAATGATACATATGTACACATCTGAAACTATCTTATAAAATTACTATCTGCTACTTAAGACTATCGAGTTTCCTAAACCTCAGCAAGAGATCTAGTAGGACTCCCTCAAAAGCAGCTCCATCAGTATAAATTGATTTAATCAGCAGAATCAGCAGGTATCTTGGAAATGACATCATGTCTGTGATGAAGAGTAAGATTTTGGTGACTTGCAAAAGTTTTTGGAAAAATAAATATTTTGAAGCCTGTCTTTTCACCTTGCTTATAGTTTCGTTCATTGTGCAAAAGCTTTTAAGTTTAATTAGGTCCCATTTGTTTATTTTTGCTTTTATTTCCATTACTCTGGGAGGTGGGTCATAGAGGATCCTGCTGTGATTTGTCAGCGAGTGTTTTGCCTATGTTTTCCTCTAAGAGTTTTATAGTTTCTGGTCTTACATTTAGATCTTTAATCCATTTTGAGTTTATTTTGGGGTATGGTGTTAGAAAGTATTCTAGTTTCATTCTTTTACAAGTGGTTGACCAGTTTTCCCGACACCACTTGTTAAAGAGATTGTCTTTTCTCCACTGTGTATTCTTGCCTCTTTTGTCAAAGATAAGGTGTCCATAGGTGCATGGATTTATCTCTGGGCTTTCTATTTTGCTCCATTGATCTATATTTCTGTCTTTGTGCCAGTACCATACTGTCTTGATGACTGTAGCTTTGTAGTATAGTCTGAAGTCAGGCAGGTTGATTCCTCCAGTTCCATTCTTCTTTCTCAAGATTGCTTTGGCTATTTGAGGTTTTTTGTATTTCCATACAAATTGTGAAATTATTTGTTCTAGTTCTCTGAAAAATACCATTAGTAGCTTGATAGGGATTGAAAAGACAGCCTTCAGAATGGGAGAAAATAATAGCAAATGCAACAACTGACAAAGAATTGATCTCAAAAATTTACAAGCAGCTCCTGCAACTCAATTCCAGAAAAATAAATGACCCAATCAAAAAATGGGCCAAAGAACTAAACAGACATTTCTCCAGAGAAGACATATAGATGGCTAACAAACACATGAAAAGATGCTCAACATCACTCACTATCAGAGAAATGCAAATCAAAACCACATGAGGTACTATCTCACACCAGTCAGAATGGCTGCTATCAAAAAGTCTACAAACAATGTATGCCGGAAAAAGTGCGGAGAAAAGGGAATCCTCTTACACTGTTTGTGGGAATGCAAACTAGAACAGCCACTATGGAGAACAGTGCGGAGAGCCCTTAAAAAGCTGGAAATAAAACTGCTATACGACCCAGTAATCACACTGCTGGGCATACACACTGAGGAAACCAGAACTGAAGGAGACATGTGTACCCCAATGTTCATCGCAGCACTGTTTACAATAGCCAGGACATGGAAGCAACCTAGATGTCCGTCAGCAGACGAATGGATAAGAAAGCTGTGATACATACATACAATAGAATATTACTTGGCCATTAAAAAGAATGCATTTGAATCAGTTCTTATGAGGTGGATGAAATTGGAGCCTATTATACAGAGTGAAGTAAGTCAGAAAGAAAAACACTGATACAGTATAGTAACGCATATATATGGAATTTAGAAAGATGTTAACAATGACCCTATATGCGAGACAACAAAAGAGACACAGATATAAAGAACAGTCTTTTGGACTCTGTGGGAGAAGGTGAGGGTAGGATGATTTGAGAGGATAGCGTTGAAACATATATTATCATATGTGAAGCAGATTGCTGGTCCAGGTTCGATGCATGAGACAGGGTGCTCAGGGCTGGTGCACTGGGATGACCCTGGGGGATGGGATGGGGAGGGAGGTGGGAGGGGGTTCTGGATGGGGAACACATGTGTGCCCATGGCTGATTCATGTTGTTGTTTGGCAAAAACCACTACAATATTATAAAGTAATTAGCCTCCAATTAAAATAAATTAATTAATTTTAAAAAAAGAAAAATGAATATTGAAAAAGAAGGGTTTAAGCCCCATTTTATTGCAACCCTGTCAGGGCGAGAGACACACACTGTGTCTACCTGGACTGCTATTCCAGGTTCAGGGTAGTGTCCCTGTAGCCAACACCCAGAGTTCCCCTGGTGTCTACTGTAGCCGGATGTGTAGCCTGTGAGCCCACTTAACTGCTCTACCACCACGTGACATTCACCAACCAACATGACTAACCAAACAGCTAAAGGAGCATGGAACAGACAGTAGGTCGAGGGCACTGATACGAGGAAAGGTGTTCAGTTCAGTTCAGTCGCTCAGTTGTGTCTGACTCTTTGCGACCCCATGAATCGCAGCACGCCAGGCCTCCCTGTCCATCACCAACTCGGTGTACCCTGCCCTAAAAGTCCACACTTTGGCCTTCTGACTTATAAGTCTCTAGTGAGTTAACTAATTTGGAAGCCTCCTAGAGTGGGTTGCCAGATTCAGCAAATATATATACAACATTGCATGGGACATACTTTTACTAAAAAAAATGTTTGTTGTTATTTAGAATTCAAATTTAACTGAGTGCCCTGTACCTTTTCTGTCAGCCCTACTAGGGCCTGCCCACTGCCAAGTGGACTGATGAGTTGGAGGTACTGCATGCCCAGGGCTGAGGGCCAGTGCTGGCTCTGAGATCACTTTCATCAACATATGCCACCTAGGAGGACCCACCTGAGGTACCTGCTCAGGGTTAGGGTTAGTCAGTTTCTCTCTCTCTCTTCATCTTTATTCACTCAAAACCTCATCTTCATTTATACACAAAGTAAATAACCTCACTTATTAAGCTTCTCAAGTCTTTCACTACCTCTTCATTCCAAGATCAAACTTACAACTTGGACAATAAATGCATAAAATTGAATGCCAATTGGTGGCATCCAATTAACATTGTCAAGAATATCTATTCTGTTGCAAGATTAGTTCCTTTCCTGCAGTTACTAGTTAAATATGAAGTCTTATTAACCTCTCAGTGAAAGGTTCCTTGACCTGCATCTTATTTTTTCCCTGATTTTTAACTTAACCACAACCCTAGCCTTTATCATTCATCACATGCTGGCATCGTCAGCCTTCAGATCATCTTATAGAAAACTCGGTTGATGGATCCCTGTAGGGCCGCTGCATTTGTGCCTAGAGAAAGATTAAAGCAGGAGGAGCACCACAGAACAAGCAGAGGAGCAGATTTGGTTTACGATTCAGTGAGCAAGAAAAGATCTTGCTCTTTTTCCAAGCCAGCTCTCTTTCTCAGCACTAACATATCACAGGATGTTACTATCTTGTACTTGACTATGCCTTCCCTTTGTCATCTTCTAAAGAAGTTTCTGTCCATAGAGAGAAAATATTGATTCGTTATCCCCAGACCAGTTGGAGCTAAGTTCATGCTACTTGACTCAAGTCATCATCAAGCTCCTCTCTTCTAGACATACAGTGCAATTTCTGCTAAAGAACTAACGAGTGTCGCTGGTAAAGTGTGAGTTGGGTCATTCTTCTGTAAGTCTGGTTTAATTCATTGCTGGCACTTCTGAAGTAGTTTAGCACAAACATCTGAGATAAATGAGTCATCTTGGTCCTTCTTTTTCTTCTATTTCCCATTATTTTCTAACTTAAACATTTCAGGACTAAGGATTAATATATCTTCCCCACGCTAGGAACAGGCAAGTCATTCTGTAAAATATATTGGGGAATTAATGGACTTCCATTTGGGGAAAAGTAAACAAAAGAAGATAAAATATATGCCTGTTTATCTATAGACACACAGTATTGGGAGCTGAAAAATGGTTGAGCAGTTTTAAACCAGGCTTGTTAATAGGTTAAAAAAAAAAAAAACCCAACCAGTCAACCACCAATTTGGTTTTTCTCAAACTCTCAGCCGGAAGCAGGGAGAAGTGAAATGTTAAACTGAACCAGAAAGGGATTTGGAGGTGTTTTAAAGATTTAAAATGATGCCCCTTGTTCTCCACCAAGTCAAACCTTGTCAGATTCTGGGCTCCTGGGAAGGTTGGGGTGAATCCCTGCTCCCATGGTGGCTGTAGTCTTGTTTGGCGAAATTAATGTGATAAGGAAACCTCCTCTGATCAGTCACCCGGGTGCTATGGCGGACAGAGGTGGCCAGAAGCCAGGCACAAGGGGACCTTGAAAGGCTTCCATGGTGAGCACTTGCCAGCAGGCAGGACCAACTATGTTAACCTCAGTGGTCTGCCTCTCCCCCTGTCCAAAGTGCAAACATTCTCCACTAGCTATGGCACAGAACTCTATGGGAAGCATCCAACCCACTCGTGCATAAATGTATCTCCACGCTACACCCAGTATTTTGATAACCCACATGAGTACAGCACCGTATGTTTGTAAAGTGTCTCGGATACATGATATCGTTTGATCTGGTTGTACACAGGCTTTATCAAGAAGTGCAACTATCACGAGTCGTCAGGAAACAGTGGAGGTACAGCCGTGCTCTAGAACTGCTGGCTCCAAGAAACCCATCATTATGATCTTAAAAAGGAAAACAATTTATTTGATAACTGGAAAAAAGCAAATTGCAGGATAGCTTGTACACTGTGAGCCCACTTGTGCAAGAGAAATATGGTTATGGCTTTATACACAGATAGCTTTATCTTTTATATCTAAACTCACATACACAAATATACAGACATATGTATATGTGTGTATACTCAAATGTTTTTATATGCTTTCAACAATTTTATAATGAATATTATTTTTGTTATTTATTTTATGTATAATATTTATATTGTATAATATTTTATAAACATTACAATGAAGTGTTAATATGTTTAAGAAAAAAGCTGTGGCTTCCCTGATAGCTCAGTTGATAAAGAATCTGTCTGCAATGCAAGAGACCCTGGTTCAGTCCCTGGGTTGGGAAGATCCCCTGGAGAAGGGAAAGGCTACCCAGTCCAGTATTCTGGCCTGGAGAATTCCATGGACTGTATAAAGAAAAAAGCTAATTGGTGTTAGCATTTCTTTTTTTTCACTCGCACTTAAGGGAAGAGAGGTGGTGTTGTGAAAAGTGTAGATTGTGCTATATTTGGGAAAACAGACCTTAAAAGAGAAGTCTCTGATAGGAAAGCAAGGACCCCACTCCAGGAGTTTTGTCCCCTTGGTCCCATAGGAACCCCATGCTGCAGAAGGAAGGCTCACATGACAGCTATGCTGTTGAAGGACATCTTCTGGTCCTGAGAACAACTCAAACCCATCCATGGGTGCTCCAGTCTATGCTTGAATCAGAGGATCAAAAGCGTAAGACAGACTATACATACCCTTTCTCTGACCAACTAATCATACAGCCATAGGTGTGCAAGTGTTAGGGTTAAAAGAGAAAATGATGGCAAGTCCTGCACCAGCTTCCAGGAAGGTAAACAGGTGTAGTGGGAAGAACAGGGAATTCCAGCTCTCCTGTTTACTTACTTGTGTCCACTGGCATGATCTCAGGCCCTCTGGGCTTTAGTTTCCCTCTCTGTTAAATGTGCCCAATAATATCTATGTCACAAGATGATTTCATTGTGCACATCTTGAGTGACACTTTCTAGAAAGGATGCTGAAAGCTTGGTTGTCAGAGCACATCAGGTGACCAATCAGATTTCGTTGATACCCCGCATTCGCTTCATCCGGTAGAATTTCTGCCTCTCTGTGCACACTGCAGGGTTACTCCCATGCATTCCCAAGTATGCGTAAATTGGGTGTGTTTTATTTGCCAGGAAATAACACCATCAATCCTTCTACAAAGAAATCAGCACACTAGAGGTTACAGTTCTGTGAATGCTTATTCACAGAACTACATTTCTCTAAAGTGAAGGAAGCTTTGAGCAACCATCAGGGGAAAGAAATGAAAGAGACTCACACAGGCACTCCCTTCTCATGTCTAATGTAATCTTCCTTAGCAGTCCCCCTCCTATCCTACCCTTACACTTCCAAAGATCAAGAACGCCTTATGTGGAGAAATGGACCCTAAGATATTCCTTAGAAAAAGGAGATTTGGGGTACAAGAAGACTCAGTTTCCAAGAAGTGATATCATCTGTTTATTCCTCAATTTCCTCAGCTGTGAAAGAAAGAACTAACTATTCCTAAATCCTCTTTTAGTCCTAATTTGTTATGTCTCTCTCTCAGATCTTTTCTGCTCTGTTCCCACTGTTCCATCCTGGTTGGTGGAATCATCAGTTGTTCCCTGGGTTGTTGCCTCCAGTCTTGCTTCTCCAAATTCCTGCTTCACATAGCTTGCAGAATGATCTTTCTAAAATGCACACCTGCCTCACATATTCTGGTGACTCTCCATTACCTCCAGTAATTCCAGTTTCTCAGCACAACCCTCAAAGACACGTCTACCTCTCCAGTATCATCTGTCACATCACTACTCATGTTCTGAGCAAACAGAACTCCTGAGTTCCTCTCTCACCTCCACACCCTGCTATTCCCTTCGAATGGGAATGTCTCTCTGCGTATCTGCCCAGCCAACTCTTCTTTCAAGTAGGACATTCTGCAAAAGGCAATTAGGTGCCTCCTCTCTGCACCCCATTAGGGCCGTGTGAAGTAATTCTATCACAGTAGTTTTCATATGGCATTTAGAGTTGTTGTTTCCTAATAGAGACTGCCTTTATGCTTTGGCAAAGAACTCAGTACTAGGAGCATCACTGGTGCAGGTGAAACTCATAAAGAGGGCAGGCATGCAGGTCCTCTGTTCTCCTTGGATCCTGCAGGGAGGCAAGTTCAGGTGGGGCGTGGTTGGATGTGCCGTAGAGCTACACCTTTAAGGAAGAATCCCTTTGTTACTTTCCCTTTTTATAGGTCAGCTTGAGAGGGGCTGTGTTGGGGGCATAAATATTTGGGGGTTCAGATACGAAGCAGTATGAATTTAGGGGCCCACTGCTTATGGAAGTGCTTGAAATGCCCAGCTTGAGATCTCCTGGTCCCACAGGAAGTGGAGGTTGATATAGGCAGTACTCTTTTTGGAGAAGGAGGTAGCCCATTGCCAGACAACCCAAGGAAAAGCTCCTCAGATAATTCACTGGTCAATCCTGCTGGGCATGCCACACTTTCTACACATATCCCCCTGATAGGTGCTGTTGCTCAGTCGTGTCTGACTCTCTACGACCCCGTAGGCTGTAGCCCACCAGGCTCCTCTGTCCATGGGATTTTACAGGCAAGAATACTGGAGAGGGTTGCCTTTCCCTTCTCCAAGGGATCTTCCTGATGCAAGGATTGAACCTGTCTCCTACATCTCTTGAATTGGCAGGCAGATTCTTTACCACTAACCATATCCCTCTAAACTACTACATAAGGTACCTAGTATTTAAAAAGTACTCAATAAATAATTACATATACCTTTATCAAGAGTTTATTGCATGCCAGTAACTTGACACATGTTATTACTAGTTCTCACAAAGACTATACAAATAGATATTCTTAGTTTCATTTTAGAGATGAGGAAACTGAAGCTTGAGAAGCCCAATCAACTTGTATAAGATCATACAGCTAGTAGATGGTGAGCTGGAATCTGAACCGACATCTCAGTTTCTACAAAACCAGTGCCCTTTCCCCCAAGCTATGTAGCCTCTTAGTAAGACGTTCTCTCTCCCCTTCTCTTTTGCTCATGTCCATGCCTTGAGTGCCTTCCTCCTGAAATATTCTCTTCCAGGGAGGCCTCTGGACTCCTTTGCATCATCACACGTTGACCTGCAATTTTTTCCTTACCTTCACCCAGTCTAATCTGCCCTCTAATCTCCAAACCCAGTGTGTATTTGAACTCGCCTGCTGTTAGTAGAAGCTCCAAGCAAGTATGTGCAATGAGAAGTAAGTCAGGAGCAGGATGAAGGTGGCTAGAGACAGGAGCCAAACATGAATCCTTGGCAGGGCCCTTGGAGACAGTATGACCTGAGGTCAGCCACGCCTTGGCCCTCAAGTGAGAAAGGCCTCTGACCTTTTCCCTCAACCTGATGCCCAGTGAACAACCCAGAACATGACCACTCTGGCAGAGGTAGCTGCTCTATTCCTCAGGCACTTGTAAACCTGAATAATCACTGTCTTCCTCCCCCACTCCTCATCAAAAGCTTTTATTAAGTAGCCTAATTATTAAACAAGGCAGGTGGAAAAGAAAGGTAGGAAATTGGAGGGTTGAATTGAGCTTTTTCAAAAGCCAGAAAAATGACTCAGTGTGTGCAACACCTCATTTGGAGAACAAAGTGGATGTGTCTGATCCAGCCAGGTGCATTGTTAAACCTGTAGGGGAGAGATAGGAAACAGACCATTCTTTTCTCTCCCAGTCACAAATAACTGAGCTCAGAGCTGAACTGGCAAGCTTCTAGAATAAATCCGGAGGATTTATTTACTTACTTATTTATTTATTTACTCCCAACAAAGGCCAGAGAACTGACAAAATCACAAGAGAGAAAAATATATCTGTTCAAATTAGTGTTTAGAATATTCTAAGTAGGAAGACATTTTATTAGCAAATTGACCAGTCTATAAACTCCTTGAGTTAAGAAACCACGTTCTATTTATTCTTGATTCTCAGATGGAATCCAGTGCCTGGCACGTGATACTCAATAAATGTCTGTGTATTTTCAGGCGTGTCCTACTCTTTGCCACCCCATGGACTGTAGCCCACAAGGCTCCTTTGTCCATGGGATTCTCCAGGCAAGAATACTGGAATGGGTTGTCATTTCCTCCTCCAGAGGATCTTCCTGACCCAGGAATCGAATGTTCATCTTTTGTATCTCCTGCATTGGCAGGTGAATTCTTTACCACTGATCCATTAGGGAAGCTCCAACACTACCTTTGATCTTAGCCAAAAGGCTTACTAGAATAAATTGGAAGCAGGAGCTGAGTCCTGTACAACTTTGCATCCCTCTCATTGCCCAGTTCTAAGTGAATGAATGATGGGGGCATTAATGAATGAAAAATGCAGAGTTTTGGACTTGCCTTTGAAAAAAAGCATATGCCTTTATAGGAAGTGGTACCATCTCCCAAATTATTCAAGAAGTCTGTGTTCACTTCCTAATTACATCTTGATTTTACCCCCTTGGAAGGCAGGACTTTCACTAAACTAATTTGGCTGCTAATAAGAAACAGCTCTGCCAGCTTTTTTTTTTCATCTTCATGAAGAGTCAATCAATCCTAAACTTCTACAGCCATCAAGACACAGACCAGTCTCCTGGGATTCTCCTTGGAGACTTACTTTGCCTCTAGCTTTTCCGGTTCCCTCCTTTCTACACTTCTCTGTCCTCCTTGTTCTTGGTTTCACTCCAGCTGAGTTTTGATTCCCTTTGTCAAGCAGCTCTGCTTCTGCTAATCCAATAAAACCTACCTCTCTCAATTTAGCACATTTACAGAGAGAGTACACCAGAATCAAACAGATAGCCAAGAAAGCACATAATGTGTGTTGGAAACTGAGGCAGGAACAGGGAGAGGCAAGAGCTCTTCCTCAAGAGAATCTTGAGTGAGAGGTAGGGGCCATACTGGCTTTCTTTCCCTCTCACAGAGACAGGTGCAAGTCACCAATGGGGCTTCATGTGGGAGCTGAACCTTAGACAACTTTGCATTCTCCTAAATTGTTGTTCAGTCACTAAATCATGTCCAACTCGTTGTGACCCCATGCATGGTAGCCCTCCAGGGTCCTTTGTCCATGGCATTTCCCAGGCAAGAATACTGGAGTGGATTGCCATTTTCTACTCCAAGGGATCTTCCTGACCCAGGGATGGAAGCCACATCTCCTATATTTAGCAGGCAGATTTTTTACCACTGAACCACCAGGGAAGCCCATACTCCTCAGTGTCCAGCACTAAATGAATGAATTAGCTACCCTTGCAAATACATGAAACCTCTCTGTTTCACAGCAGAGGGATGGAAACCCAGAGAGCTTGGTAGATCAGCCTCTCCAGGCTGAGCTAGGTTTCCCTTCTCCAGGTGCCTCTCATGGAACCTCTATCTTAGCATTTATCCCACGGGGATATAACTATTTGTTTATATACCATTTTCTATTCAGTTTTCTGTGTGCTCCCTGAGGGCAGAAACTGTGTCTTTCATCTTTATACTTCTCAAGGATAAAGCCCTCAATAAAAGTTCCATGAATGAATGACTTGCCCAAGGTCATCTAGCTAATATGTGGCTGAGCTGGGACCAGAACCAAGCCCTCTGTGCCCCCAAATCCCATATCCTAACTGTCCTACGAGGACATTTTCTGGAAGAAAGTGGGCTGTGGATCTACAAAGAAGCTAATTAAGCATTTGGCAGGTTTACGAACTATGTTGAGAGGTTTTCTTTCTAACTTTCCTTTTCCTTTCTTCTTAATATTTGTGGGAACTCTAGGCAGTTACTCTGAGCTGAGCCAGGGTCACATCTGCATCCTTGCTCCTGAAATAGCTGAACTCATCACCTCTTCAAGGAGAAGCTTTGCAAATGAGAGTAAAGGCTGCAGATCTCCACAAAAGGCTTTGAAACTCTCTCCTGTGCCCTCCTGCCAGGTAAGAACAAACACTTTGAAGTAATTTGGGAATGACTGGGAGAAAATGTCAAAGGCTTTGATGGTTTTGGAAACACTGGAGAGTTTTCTGTTCTTGTTGGTCCTGAACAACTCAGCTGGAAATCTCTTGAGAAAAGGTTTGTTTCTCCCCAAATTTAGTCACCCATGGTGATCATGGAGGACCTATTCTGGCCACCACAAGAAGGATGGCAGTACCTAACTTTAATAACATGAAGGTGGCCATGGTGAAGAAAGAGGAAGCCAGCCTACACTGTGGCTGAGCATGGAAGGGACTTCCAGGATCCAGAGGAAAGCCCAGAATAGAAAGGTCACAGGCACAAAGGGTCCCAGTGACTCTAATTGGCGTGGTCTAGAATCCAGGCTCTGGGACTTCCCTGATGGTCCAGTTTGCAATGGCTCCACTAAGCATCCACTTTGCAATGCAGATCGACAAGAGTTCGATCCCTAGTCAGGGAATTAAGAGTCCACATGCCACGGTGTAACTAAGCCTGTGCTCTACAACTACTGATCCTGTGTGCTACAACTGGAGAGTCTGTGCTGCATCGAAAGAGCCACATGGTACGGTGAAGATCCCACATGCCGCAACTAAGACTCAACGTAGCCAAAGTAACTAATTAGTTTTAAAAAAAGAGTCCAGGTTCTGGGACTAGATGCACCCTTGTTCCGATCTTAGTTCTACCACCTACTGGTTCTCTTGCATGCATGTTCAGTGGCTCACTCATGTCCGACTCTTTGCCACCCTATGGACTCTCTAGCTCACCAGGCTCCTCTCTCCATAGGATTCTCCAGGCAAGAATGCTGGAATGGGTTACCATTTCCTCCTCCAGGAAATCTTCCTGACCCAAGGATCAAACCCATGTCTCCTGCGTCCCTGCCATTGGAAGGTGAATTCTTTACCTCTGAGCCACTTGGGAAGCCCGTTGGTTCTCTTGCCCTGGGTAGATTACATAACATCGCTGTACTTCAGTCCTCATGTACCAAAAATCAATGAACTAATACATGACAGTTTATTATTCTCCATTTACCCTTCCAGTTCCATTCTCCACCTCTTTATTCATCCCTGCTGTGGGCTTTAGAGACTGACCTCTAAGACTGTGTCACCAAGTAATCTTTGCACTCTGGCTTCTCGTTGAATTCAACCAAAGGGAGATGCTACTCAAAGGAATAAGAACCCAGGTGATTTATTTCCCTGGCTTTCACCATTTCAGCAGAGGCTATCTACATTTACCTTCATCCCCAGTTCCTGTCAGCCAGTCCTCTCCCATAGCTAAACTCCCTAAAGCTTCCATTAACTCTGCTTTCTCCCCTTAGACATTCACACATAGAGATGCTCATGGCCTCAACATCTCTTGTTGGGAATCCTAACCCTATGCATACTTCTGATTATAGTTCTGTTGTAAGATTCTCCCTATTTTACCACTTGAGGGTCCCATTTGCCTCATTTCAGAACCATGACTAATGTGCCTGGCATATATTGTGTTTAATAAATGTTTCATGTTTTCCCTCCCCTCCCACCCTCATTCCTTCATTATCCTCACCAACATTTTTATTATCTCAGTATAAAGCAGAAGAGCTACAGGGAGATAACCTACTGTTGTGTAACAAGGTATCACAGTCAGCAGCTTAAAACAACACATGGTTATTATTTCATAGTCTTTGTGGGTCAGGAGTAACAGGGCTAGCCTAGCTAGGTTCTCTACTTCAGGGGTCTTACCAGGCTGAAATCTGGGTGTCAGTGGAGGATCCTGTCTCATCAGAAGCTTGACTGGGGCAAGATCCACTTCCAAGCTCCCTCATGTTGTTGGTAGAATTTATCTCTTTGCAGCTGTAGATCTGAGACCCCTGTTTCCTTGCCGGCTAGTGTCAGCTCCTAGAGGCTGCTGGCAGTTCTTTGCAGTGAGATCATTTCTAGTAGCCCTCTCACTCCATGGGGCTTATTTCTTCAAAGCTAGGAGAGTTTCTGGACTTCAGGAAGGGCCTTGCTGGGGAGGCCTTGCACATAGCTGTGAAAAGAAGAGAGGTGAAAAACAAAGGAGAAAAGGAAAGATATAAGCATCTGAATGCAGAATTCCAAAGAATAGCAAGAAGAGATAAGAAAGCCTTCTTCAGCGATCAATGCAAAGAAATAGAGGAAAACAACAGAATGGGAAAGACTAGAGATCTCTTCAAGAAAATGAGAGAGACCAAGGGAATATTTCATGCAAAGATGGGCTCGATAAAGGACAGAAATGGTATGGACCTAACAGAAGCAGAAGATATTAAGAAGAGGTGGCAAGAATACACAGAAGAACTGTACAAAAAAGACCTTTACAACCCAGATAATCACGATGATGTGATCACTAATCTAGAGCCAGACATCTTGGAATGTGAAGTCAAGTGGGCCTTAGAAAGCATCACTACGAACAAAGCTAGTGAAGGTGATGGAATTCCAGTGGAGCTGTTTCAAATCCTGAAAGATGATGCTGTGAAAGTGCTGCACTCAATATGCCAGCAAATTTGGAAAACTCAGCAGTGGCCACAGGACTGGAAAAGGTCAGTTTTCATGCCAATCCCAAAGAAAGGAAATGCCAAAGAATGCTCAAACTACTGCACAATTGCACTCATCTCACACGGTAGTAAAGTAATGCTCAAAATTCTCCAAGCCAGGCTTCAGCAATACGTGAACCGTGAACTTCCTAATGTTCAAGCTGGTTTTAGAAAAGGCAGAGGAACCAGAGATCAAATTGCCAACATCCGCTGGATCATGGAAAAAGGAAGAGAGTTCCAAAAAAATATCTATTTCTGTTTTATTTACTATGCCAAAGCCTTTGACTGTGTGGATCACAAAAAACTGTGGAAAATTCTGAAAGAGATGGGAATACCAGACCACCTGACCTGCCTCTTGAGAAATCTGTGTGCAGGTCAGGAAGCGACAGTTAGAACTGGACATGGAACAACAGACTGGTTCCAAATAGAAAAAGGAGTATGTCAAGGCTGTATATTGTCACCTTTCTTATTTAATTTCTATGCAGAGTACATCAAGAGAAACGCTGGACTGGAAGAAACACAAGCTGGGATCAAGATTGCCAGGAGAAATATCAATAACCTCAGATATGCAGATGACACCACCCTTATGGCAGAAAGTGAAGAGGAGCTAAAAAGCCTCTTGATGAAAGTGAAAGAGGAGAGCGAAAAAGTTGGCTTAAAGCTCAACATTCAGAAAATGAAGATCATGGCATCTGGTCCCATCACTTCATGGGAAATAGATGGGGAAACAGTGTCAGATTTTACTTTTTTGGGCTCCAAAATCACTGCAGATGGTGATTGCAGCCATGAAATTAAAAGACGCTTACTCCTTGGAAGAAAAGTTATGACCAACCTAGATAGTATTTTCAAAAGCAGAGACATTACTTTGCCAACTAAAGTCCATCTAGTCAAGGCTATGGTTTTTCCTGTGGTCATGTATGGATGTGAGAGTTGGACTGTGAAGAAGGCTGAGCACCGAAGAATTGGTGCTTTTGAACTGTGGTGTTGGAGAAGACTCTTGAGGGTCCCTTGGACTGCAAGGAGATCCAACCAGTCCATTCTGAAGGAGATCAACCCTGGGATTTCTTTGGAAGGAATGATGCTAAAGCTGAAACTCCAGTACTTTGGCCACCTCATGTGAAGAGTTGACTCATTGGAAAAGACTCTGATGCTGGGAGGGATTGGGGGCAGGAGGAGAAGGGGACGACCCAGGATGAGATGGCTGGATGGCATCACGAACACGATGGACGTGAGTCTGAGTGGACTCCGGGAGATGGTGATGGACAGGGTGGCCTGGCGTGCTGTGATTCATGGCGTTGCAAAGAGTCGGACACGACTGAGCAACTGAACTGAACTGAACCTGACTGAGTCAGACACACCCAAGATAATCTCCCTTTGGATTAACTGTCCAGGAAAAAACATCTACTTCTGCTTCATTTGGGCTTCCCTGGTGGCTCAGCTGGTAAAGAATCTGCCTGCAATGAGGGAGACCTGGGTTCAATCCCTGGGTTCAAAAGATCTCCTGGAGAAAGGAACAGCTACCCACTACCACATTTTGGCCTGGAGAATTCCATGGGCTGTATAGTCCATAGGGTCACAAAGAGTCAGACACAACTGAGCAACTTTAAGTAAGTAAGTAAGTCTGCTTCATTGACTACACTGAAGCCTTTGACTGTGTGGATCACAACAAACCGTGGAAAATTCTTAAAGAGATGGGAGTACCAGACCACCCGACCTGTCTCCTGAGAAACATATGTGAGGGGGTGAAGACAACAGTTAGAACCAGACATGAAACAATGGACTGGTTCCAAATTGGAAAAGGAGTAAGACAAGGCTGTATATTGTCACCCTGCTTATTTAACTTATATACAGAGTACATTATGAGAAACGCTAGGCCTGGATGAATCTCAAGTTGGAATCAAGATTGCCAGGAGAAATATCTACAACCTCAGATATGCAGATGATACCACTCTGATGGCAGAAAGTGAAGAGGAACTAAAGAGCCTCTTAATGAGGGTGAAAGAGGAGAGTGAAAAAGCTGGCTTGAAACTCAACATTCAAAAAGCTAAGATCATGGCATCTGGTCCCATCACCTCATGGCCTACAGAATGGGGAAAAGTGGAAACACTGACATATTTTATTTTCTTGGGCTTCAAAATCACTGCAGACAGTGACTGTATCTATGAAATTAAAAGATAACTTGCTCCTTAGAAGGAAAACTATGACAAACCTAGATAGCGTATTAAAAAAACAGAGACATACATCACTTTGCCAACAAAGGTCCGCATAGTCAAAGCTATGGTTTTTCCAGTAGTCATGTATGGATGTGAGAGTTGGACCATAAAGAAGACTGAGCACTGAAAAATTGATGCTTTCAACTTGTGGTGCTGGAGGAAACTCTTGAGAGTCCCTTGGACTGCAAGGATATCAAACCAGTCAATCCTAAAGGAAATCAACCCTGAATATTCACTGGAAGGACTGACGCTGAAGCTGAATCTCCAGTACTTTGGCCACCTGACTTGAAGAGCCGACTCATTGGAAAAGACTCTGATGCTGGGAAAGACTGAAGGCAAAAGCAGAAGGAGGTGGCAGAGGATAAGATGGTTAGATAGCATCACCGACTTAATGAACATGAATTTGAACAAACTGTGGGAGAGACTGGAAGCCAGAGGAGCCTGGTGTGCTGCAGTCCACAGAGCCACAAAGAGTGGGCCGCAAATTAGTGACTAGACAACAACAAATTAACTTAAAAAAAAAAACTGACTTTGGAACTTAATTACATTACAAATCCCTCCACTTTTCCATATAATGTAAACTAATCAAGGGAGTGACATCCTGTGACCTTTGCAACTCACAGGCTCTACCTAGGGCTCAGGAACAGGGAATTACAGAAAGGTGGGGACACAGGAGACTGGGAATCACTACAGGTCACCTTAGAGTCTGTCTGACACAGAGATCTCATCAGATGATGGAACAATATTCATTCATCAGCTACTCTTATACGGTTTTTCACCAGGTTAGGGTGGGTGCTGGGGGAGACAGGTCTTGCCAGTGGGGAAGGACAAACTAAAACGAATGGAACACTTGCTGTGTGCTCTGCGCCATGCTTTCGCTTGCTACCTCCGGGCCTCTATCATGCCTTGAGATGTCTATTCTGCCTTTGAAATAAGAAAGCTGGAAAGCAGAGAGTTCAGAGCAATTCCCCCAGATTATATCAATGCCACCTCTTCAGTAGTTCTTAAGGCTTGAGCAAGAAGTCATAGAAGTTGTGGAGGTCAGTGTTTGGAAGCTAAAATGGGCTTTCTATGTACATTCTTCTTTTTCACAGAGTCAGTATCTATGATTTCAGGGAAAAGAGATTCAGTTCTGTTTTTTTCCCCAGAAAAGACTTTGCTAACCCCAACAGCATAACCACTTAGCACAAGAATCATGTACCTGGAAAAAACAATGACAATTCTCAGGTGGTGAAAGAGCCACTGTCTTGTGTATTTGTCAATGAACACTTCACTTCTGTTCAGGATATATATGGAAGAAAAACAAATCACAATTCCCTACACATTAGTGTCTTCAACATTTAAAAGCATATCCACATGTATTCCTAAGCTCTATGCTTTCCCCGCTTTAAAACTTAAAAAAAAAACACCTCAGAAGTATGAATATTTAGCTTCAGAAGCTTTGGGATAGGATGGATATTTCAAGGAAAAAAAAAAAAATTACTAACTTTCCACCAATACCAAGATTTCAGGAGAGGTTCTTGGATCAGCAAGTTTAGTACCTCAGTTGGCAGAGTCTTTACTGGCCGCTTTATTCAGTATCTAATCTAATACATGACTTCCCTGGCGACTCAGTGGTAAAGAATCCTCCTGCAAAGCAGGAGACGTAGGTTCGACCCCTGGGTTGGGAAGATCCCCTGGACAAGGAAATGGCAACCCACTTTAGTATTCTTGTCTGGGAAATCCCATGGACAGAGGAGCTGGCAGGCTACAGTCCCTGAGGTTAGGAAAGGGTCTAACACGACTTACTGACTAAACAACAACAATCTAATATGCAGCCTGCTACATAGAAGGCATTTAATAAAAATGTGTTGAGTGACGAATTAATGGATGTATTTTTTGGTCCTAATTCATAGTGTTTTTCAGTTTCTTCACCTGGTTCTTGTTTTCTCATGAATGTGTTTCTTAAACGTTCCTTTAGTTCTTTTAATTTTAAATAATTCTATAGACCTGTTGTAGAACAAATGACAGAAATAAAATAAAAAATTAAAATCCATCATTTTCTTTATCCTGTTCTCTTTAGAGGTAACCACTGTGAATTATGTTATGTGTATTTTCATTACAAAAGTGAAAACATGCTATATATTTACTGGATTGTCCACAGAGTTTGTTCAGGACTTGTGTAACATCTTATGAAAAAACTCAAATGAACTTTTGGCCAATCCAATATTTGCTACTTACTTTGTCTCTTTCTTTTTAATGGCCTCTTTGCATTTGTTAGCATCTGTAGCCAATACTGTCCATGCTCCACTCATATCCCTTTGGAAACCTTTATCATTTCCACGCATCACAGCCTGACTGCCAATGGCCAATACCTCCACCTTTGTTGGATAGCTCCCTCCAGCCACTGAAACCAATTTGCCTGTGGATGGTTGAGTGGAAGTACTTGGGAATTAAAGTTCCTCTGAGACAGCTTTACCAATGATTAAAATTTGTAGCAGTATAAATATCCCAGCCCTCTGGACCCTTGGCTAGGATATTTCCAAGATATGTGCTTTGTACTACCTTCTGAGTTTTCCTGAAGGATTAAACTCTGGTCACTCACTGGCTCAATAACACATCCTTCATTAGTCATCTACTCTTCCCCGCATGGCTTCCCCAGTTCCCTACTTACACTTCCCAGACAACTTACACTTGATTCCCAGTCACAAGATCTGTTTCTGGAAGAATATAAACTAAGCATGAACATGTTCCAGTTTATTTAATCATTTTCTTATTCATGCCATTTTGCTTCTGATTTTCAATAAAAATAACGTTTCAGTAAAATCTTTTTCCATGTGGCTTAAGCATAGGCACATGTTCCTGAATTACAATTGCTAAGTCAAAGGGAAAACATATTTGATATTTAAGAGATACTGCCAAACTGACCCAAAAATGGCTTTATTAATAATATCCTTACCAATAGTTGGGCTTCCCAGGTAGCGCTAATGATAAAGAATTCGCCTGCCAATGCAGGAGACATAAGAGAAGTAGATTCAATCCCTGGGTCAGGAAGATCTCCTGGAGGAAGGCATGGCAACCCTCTCCAATATTCTTGCCTGGAGAATCCTCATGGACAGAGGAACCTGGTGGGATACACTCCATGGGGTCCCAAAGAGTCGGACATGACTGAAGCGACAATTCCATTCCATTCCATACCAACAGTTTGTTGGAACTAACTTTACCCCACCTCTTGTCAGCACTGGATATCACAGGTATTTTAATTTGTTCTGTTCAATTAGACAAAAACAGATGTATCATATTTTGATCTACATTTTTTAGATTAATTAGGATGAACATTGCTGCATTTCAGATATTTATCAGTTGATAGGAAGGGAACACAAAAACACACACGCTCAAAGTAGAAAAAAATTAAGGTCAGGATTTAATTGAAGAATGATGTAAAATCTTGTCAGCAGTGGGGTGGCCACATGGAACAAACATGGCTGTCTCAGTACAGCTCTCCCTGGCCCCCAGGCCTCAGGGTGGGGCACAGAATGCCTACAAGGAGAATCAAGCCAGATGTGAAACAATTCAAGTCTGATTATGCCTTAACCTTTCTCTACTCAGAGTTGTCATCACCTTTATACACACAAGCCATATTTCTGTCTAAGGAAAGGTTTATCAAACTTGAACTCTCTTGGTTCTAGAAACAAATTTAACAAGGCCAGGTTTCCCTGAATTACAGCCTGCCTAAACCTTTCCAGCTTTCTGGAAAGCCCATTTCCCTGAAGACCATCTCTTACCTATGATTTAATACTCTTATTTAAATGGTTCTAAAACCAACTGCAGTCCAAAAACCACAATTGATATCCATTTGCCTAAAACCATCTGTTCATATGCTCCATGACAATTTGTCTTTCTTTTGTGATTGGCCAGTTCATGTCCTATGTCCATTTTCTTATAGAATTATATTTTTTTGTATTTATTTGTTAAAATGGTTTATATATTCTGGGTATTCATCTTTTACTTATAACATATGTTGCAAATATTTCCATTTGTCTTTGTTTACAGAGGTTTTTATTTTTTTTTTCAGTTATATCTGTAGATCTTTTCACTTACATTTTGAATTCTGTGTCTTGCTTATGAAGATCATTCATTCCTACCCAAATATCATAGGAAATAGATATTCTCTTATGTTTCCTTCTAGAACTTTCATCATTTTGTTTTTTTCTTTATATTTAGATTTTAATCCATCTAGAATTTATTTTTGTGGGTAAAATGAAGAAGACATCTAATTAGAGAGTTTTATCATCTCTGCTGCTACTGTTAAGTGAAATGTTTTTCCCATTGCATTTTCTGAGTGGTTATTGCCAGTGTTTAGACACGGGCTTGCTCTGAAAATTCAATTTCATCATCTCCCACTGTTTCATCTCAGTAGGGACTAGATCTTTGTGTGAAAGGAAGATCTCAGACTGGTTAGCAGGCCTGCCATGTAGCTATTAAGTTATCATTCTTGGCCTTCATTTTCTCATCTGTTAAAATGGGGAACTTGGAGTAAATGCTCTGTGTAATCCCTTCCTGAATTAATAATACTAAGGCTTTAAATAACTGTTTCTTTCTGCCAAAATGTAGTTCAGTTTCAAAGGGGAGAAAATGTAGTTTTAGTTGCTAATGGGCAGTAAACCTCTTTACATTTGAAACTGATACCAAAGGTGGTAATGTCTTGCCTATTTTTAGCTACATTCGGCACCTTTGGGAGAAGGACACTTGAAATATAGAGCTACGAGCAAGGTAAGACAGTCACTCAGCATTTATCTGCTTTCCATGAAATAATATGCTCCTTTCCAAAAAAGCACAAGGGAAGCAGCAGCGGTCTCCTGCTATTAGGATACTCTTTTTTTAAGGACCTGACATGACAGAGTTTGTCAAGGCTGCTCTGGAGGCAGTCCACCCAAGACCAAGGGGTTCATAGAATGTGAGCCCTTGTACCTGATGCTACCTCCCAGATGGTTTCAACCGTAAATTCCAGAAGTTTGACTCGGGTATTCACTGGGTGCCAGATAACCTACAATTCCTACCAAACTCCTGCATCAGTCTTGATTTGTGTTATATTGTTATCATTTAATTTAAAACATTTCAGCGTAGTTAACATGACAAATGTGTCATCTACACTGTAGGAACAGTTAATTAACATTTGAAGTCCCCTGAAAGAAAGGCACTCTTCGGAGATGAATAACATCTGTGAAAAAGACTCTACACAGAACTCTAAGCAAAAAAGACTAACAAGAGGAGGCTACCACAAAACTTCAGCTACCTTTATCTACATTAACACTGGAGGGCTTGTAGTTAGCACAATAAATGTTAGATATTAGTCTTCACAGGTAAAATGAGTTGTGTCCAAGGCAGGTGCATTGGCTAGAAATACTTTATAGATACTTTTCATGGCAACCCACTCCAATACTCTTGCCTGGAATATCCCATGCACGGAGGAGCCTGGTAGGCTGCAGTCCATGGGGTTGCACAGAGTTGGACACGACTGAAGTGATTTAGCAGCAGCAGTAGCAGCAAATGATTCAATAGCTGATGCCCTTCAGGATGGCCTAAGCCTAGGATTCAGTCTGATCTAGTACAAGCTACCTACAAATGATTCTATTACCTGATCCCAACTAGAAGGTTAGTTTAATCCTGCCAGGTTCGAGTGGCAGAGCTAATAGTTACTGTAATTTTGAAGCAGCGATGAGCATAAAAAAGACTTTAATATAACACCAACAACAGTAAAGTGATGAAAATATACATGATTTTTATCAGTGACAACATTACAAGCTCTTCTAATACTATTGCAGTTTATTGCCTACATCATTACTGAGTGAAATGCTACATTTCATTCAGAAATTAGTAAAAAAAATTTTTTTAATATTTTTCTAATTCAAATACATAGAGTTTCTGAATTCTAGTCACTCACCTATTATAGGACATAGACTCAGGGTAAGAACTCCAGAGCCTAGTGCAGTAAATGTTTGACACTAGAGTGGCCCCACAAATGGGCCTCCTCATTGCCAAGGGCATCCATATGGGGATGCTAATGTCCTGGCTAAGAGGGCATCTCTCCTGGAGGCGCCAGAGCAGCCTGTATGGCTGCGCCCCTAGCAGAGTCTCCCTGACTCTCTGTTGCTTGTGCCCAGGGTACCAATAAAGCCCCAGCAAAAGCAGGTCCATCATCTATGATGAGCTATATGAAAACATAAGCAAGCTCAATGGAGCATCAGCCTGGCATAGGCCAAATTCTTAGCATATCCAGTTTTTCTAAGAAAGCATAGCAGAGACCTGTATCAGACTCCAACACAGATACACTCGTTCACTTTACCACCCAGAGCCCTTTTCCCTTCCAGCTACTGTATCCCCACATTTGCATAATTAAATAGGCCATTACATTGGTTTTCCCAGAACTAAGTAACCATCTGCCCTAAAGCTGTATCCAAGTCTTGCCTCTTGCAAAACCCAAGGCTCATTTTGGACTCTTTAAAATCCGAGTTTACTGTGGGTTTGCCATATGTGTCTTCTATTTTCTTCACAAAGATTTCAAAGGTCTTCAGGCCAAAATTCAGTCCTCCTAGTTCATGCATCCTGTGTCCCCCTCTCTCTGTGCAATCACTGAAGCACATGGCCCAGCCCTGTAACCAGGGCGCTGAAATCTCTTTCCCCATCTGTGATCCCCAATGGATCACCATTGCCCCCACACCACCCAGTGCCCTGAGACCAGCTTCACAGGCAAAGTCACTGACCAACAGGGCCTTGCCGTTCATGGGGAACAGCCTGCTCAAGGGTGCTAGCAGAGGACAGGTCCAAAGAAGAAGAGAGATAGAAGAATGGCTTTCTCCACTTCTAACTCCTTGCTCTCACTTGTTCCCAGGCCAGGAGGCAGTTTAGTGCCCTGAGTGAGTCTGCTGCTGCTAAGTCACTTCAGTCGTGTCTGACTCTGTGCAACCCCATAGACGGCAGCCCACCAGGCTTCCCAGTCCCTGGGATTCTCCAGGCAAGAACACTGGGGTGGGTTGCCATTGCCTTCTCCAATGCATGAAAGTGAAAAGTGAAAGTGAAGTCTCTCAGTCATGTCTGACTCTTAGCGACCCCATGGACTGCAGCCTACCAGGCTCCTCTGTCCATGGGAGTTTCCAGACAAGAGTACTGGAGTGGGGTGCCATTGCCTTCTCCAGTGAGTGACTTAGTCAACAGGAGATAAATCGCAGGGTCACTCTAGATGCAGGTGCTGTCTCTGCTGCACCTCCCTGTGGGAGAAGCCCTTCGAGGTGTGAGAAGCTGGTGGGCGGAAGTCGTGCAGAGGCAGAGGGGGAGGCAAAGGACAGGGGGAGCAAATTGGATGAGGCTTCTGTCTTCCCAGCCTCCAAGAGGCACTCAGCACATTGGAGCGTCATGGTGCTTCGGTCAGGAAAGGTAGAGAAAAAGGCTTGCCCTTTCACAAGCACCTCTGCACTAGGCCAGTACCCGCAGACCCTGTGCACAGGCTGCCTGCCACTCTGGCCATTCCTACTTTTGCTGGCTGGGAGTTGGCAGGGGGCATTTCTTTATGACTTGGTCTTATTACCTGCACGCGGCATGGAAAGATGACATAGGAGGGGAGACTCTTTGTGGGGAAAATGTCCCTTCTCTCCCAGCTCCACAGGCCCCTTACCTTTCTGACTCGATCCCTTAATTTCTCTAGATTCATGACCTTTCTTCTAAGTGGTCCCCTATGGGGTCCTGATAGTGGCCATCCCTCCAGGGGCACCTAATTACTAGCCAAGAGAAGCATTAAAGTGTTAGCCACCCCCACTCCCCACCCCAGGTTACAAAGAGAAGCCACAGCTAACCTCTATTCAAACAAAGGATTCCATCTATAGAAGCTCATTTGTTTCCCTCTCTGCAGCTGGCTGAGCTGGTGGCTGGGAGTGGGCACCTTCTCGGTCACTTTTTTCTTAAACCTTCCTTTTACATCCAGGAAGTGACCAGTTCTACAGTTAAAGTGTGCATTACGGGCCACCCCAGCAACCAGCTGCTGCTGCTGCTGCTAAGTCACCTCCGTTGTGTCTAACTGTCGACCCCATAGATGGCAGCCCACCAGGGTCCCCTGTCCCTGGGATTCTCCAGGCAAGAACACTAGGGTGGGTTGCCATTTCCTTCTCCAATGCATGAAGGTGAAAAGTGAAAGTGAAGTCGCTCAGTCATGTGACTCTTTGCAACCCCATGAATTGCAGCCTACCAGGCTCCTTCGCCCATGGGATTTTCCAGGCAAGAGTACTGGAGTGGGTTGCCATTGCCTTCTCCGCAGCAGCTAACTCCTTGTATTTACTGCTTTTTTTTTTTTTTTACCCCCTCTATTAAAATAGCAGAAGAGATGTTTCCCTTAAGCACTCCTTTTCTGAGGCTTGAAGTGAACCTAGAGGCTGTCTCCAGCCATGGGCCACCCTGTAAGTGGTGTAAACCCCACCCCATGGCTGCCTTAAACTCCCCACCCTCTGCAGTATCAGGAAGCTTACGGCAAGAGCCTCAGACTCCAGTGAGAGATAGATATCCTACCCACCACCTCTAGCCCCAGACCCCACACCCCACATATCCCCCACCAAAGTATCCAGTGTAGAGTTTGCAGATGGAAAAGCCAGCTGTCTACCTTCCTAGCTGTGTGATCAGAAACAAGTTAGTTAAACTCTCTGAGCCTCAGAAGAAGGATAATGATAAGATGGTACTGACCTGGAAGGTTTGCAGAGATTAAACCAAGTGTTGTTGTAAATGGTGCTTAATAATAGCTCTCCAGGCTCCTCTGTTCATGGGATTCTTCAGGCAAGAATACTGGAGTGGGTGCCGTGCCCTCCTCCAGGGGATCTTCATGACCCAGGGATCAAACCCATGTCTCTTACATCTCCTGCATTGGTAGGCAGGGTGTTTACCACTGAGCCATCTGGGAAGCCCCGGTAGATTTTAGAAGCCTATTCAAATGTCATCCATGCTGTTTCTCAGAATGTGGGGCTAGTGAGGAGCTCTTCAGAATTTTCCATGGAGCCAAGGATATCTACACATAGAGTGGCTCTGATAACACCCCTAGAGAAGGAGCTCTGAGAAGATAAAGGTGGGGCTTTTTTTCTGTCTCTTCCAAGGACAACCATAAAGGAACCTCAGTGCTAGACACACAGTAGGCTGTCAGGAAACATTTGCCAGTTTCCCAGCGGTTCTGGGGAACTGGGCAAGAGGCTTGAAGCACCTACACCTTCAGATGACCTGAGCTGGCAGCGTCACCCACAGTCCCCACAGTCGGGGCTGCCCAGGGACCACAGTACAGAAAACCATCCCAGGTTCCGTCTGACTGAATCTCATGCCTGGTCCCTCCCACCCCATGCCCTTCACCCTCTCTTTAGTAGAAGTGGTGATGAGCCAGTCTATCCACAAAGAGTTAAACTTCAGGCTGTCATCCAGGTGATTTCTTAACTGGATGTAGCCCAGACTACTTATTGGCACAGAAGTCTTTGCTTTGACGGTTGTGCCTGAGTGTTTTAACGCCTGGATGGCCCTGCTGCAGTTTGTTTGACCGTGTTTTGAAAAGTGACTTTGGTACATGTGGTAACTGGCACAGCACCACGGGCTGGCAACGTGGCAATGTGATGGGCTGGAGCAGCTTGAACTTGGCGGCTGATTTGTGTTCTGTGGCTTCCTGCTGCTGCTGCTATGTGTCCATAGGCACCAAGTGGCCAAGGAGGACACAGAGCCCAGGACCTTCTGTCTGATAGGTGTGCACGGGGTGTGGAGGGGTTCTTCTTTTAGATGCCCTTCTAGATATAGCCAGTATTTTCCAGTAGCTCACGGTGGAAAAAACTGTGATGCAATGTTTTTGCCTGTGACATTCCTTTG
Source organism: Redunca redunca (assembly GCA_006410935.1). Taxonomy (NCBI): domain Eukaryota; kingdom Metazoa; phylum Chordata; class Mammalia; order Artiodactyla; family Bovidae; genus Redunca; species Redunca redunca. Next base: position 125,030 of record SJYQ01000277.1, on the reverse strand, counting down.
GGATCAGTGTCCGTCAGGTTAATTCAAGGAGAGTGTGGGCATAAAAGAAGACCACCCAGATGAGAACATGCAGAGGCTGTTTTTGCCGAGCTTGCTTGTGGTAAAGGACTCAGCCAGCATCACTTGCTTTTGGCAGAGACAAAGACAGGTACAGAAAACGTCATGGTGGAAAATAGGGACGGGTTCCAGGCTCCGATTGGAGATGGCTGGCATGAAGAAGCTGAAGGCAGACTGCCTAGAAGCAGAGCACCCTATGAGGTTGTTTTGGAGAACATATTTGACTTTCTCTGGCTGGTTCTGACTTGGACGCAGAGGCAAAATGGGCAAAGGGGAAGTTAGCTATTATGGGCTGATGGCTACAGAGGTTACAGTTTGGCTTCCTGGGCTGGTTACTGCAGAGGTTGTGGGTCAGAATTCAGTTTTCACATATGGTCTGGGCACTGTTTATTTGTATAGTCAGGCTTCAAGAGAGATTAAATTTGCGACTGCTAGTTCATCTAGATCACCTAACTTCATTTTGGAATTGTTATGAGATAGGCTGGGGCCTGGAACCCTTCACAGCAATGCTTGCACCAGGATAAACATCTCCTTGAGCAAAAAAAAAAAAAAAGGAATTATAAGGGACTAAAAATAACTGCATGCATGTGCAGTTGGGGCAAATTATGGACAAAAAGATACAAAAAGACCAAAAAACCCAACTGCCACTTCTGAAGAGCCAGGGCAAAAAATAGGGTGTTGAGAGCAAAGGCAGCATACTATATACGTCCCTTGCACACAGCTCCACCAAAGGGGTGGGCAAGACACATAAGCCACCCCTCCAGTCTGCCAGTCTGACCCCTGGACATTCCCCTGCCTCACCCCGTATAAGGAACCAACTTCCCCACACCCCACCACCCAGTAGTTCAGGGCAACCAAGGGAACCTGTTACTTGTTTTTGCTCCCCACTGTGGCCTCCAGGAAAGCCTTGCCTGAATTTCTTGTCTGTTTGCTAGTCAATTTCTTTTGATTGGAGAAGGCCAAGAACCCTAGTCGGTATCAGTTAAACTGCTGCCCAGTAAAAATTTATTCACAAAACACAAAGCTGGAAACAGCCAGAATGCTCAATTTCATAGAGTTAAGAAAATTAAGATGCACCTATATTATGCAAAATTTTTAAAAATATGTCTCTGAAGAGATTTTAATGACATTGGAAACATTTACAAATTGGATACAAAATGACAAACAATTCAAAAATCTTATAAACCATGTGGTTATAGGTATAAACAGAGGTCAGTCAGAGGGCCTTCCCGGTCCTTAATTTTTAGCTAAGATAGTGTCAGACACAGGCTTCCCCAAGTGGCTCAGCTGTAAAGAATCTGTCTGCAATACAGGAGATGCAAGAGATGCAGGTCTGATCCCTGGGTTGGGAAGATCCCCTGGGACAGGGCATGGCAACCGACTCCAGGATTCTTGTCTGGGAAATCCCATGGACAGAGGAGCCTGGTGGGCTACAGTCCACGGGGTGTCAAAGAGTCGGACATGACTGAGCACACACATAGTGAGACACCCATCACTCAGGTATAGACAGTCCCATGCTCTTCCTGAGAAGGATTTCTGGGAGTGTGAATGGTCTCTCTGTGAGCTCCCATGTCCCCAGTGTTATCTGAATTCTGGAAAAGCTTCTTATCATTCTTCAAATACTATCTCAGAACTGTGTCATGCCAGTCTAGTTGTGGAGCTCAGCCATTTCCTTAATTTCAATGAAAATTCACTCATCTAAGGCCTTAGCATAGCACACAGAGGGATTTATATCCACTCAAACATACCCCCAAAAATGAATTCCTCTCAGTCTGTCTTTCTCTTCTTTCCTTTTTCTTCTCTGCTTCCATCCTCTAGAGGAAAAACAGATTCTTCCTATGGTCTTATACAAGCAGTTCATCTCTCTCCAGTCCCTGCTTGCAAATGCTGCTCTCCCTTAACATGTCCAAGACTTCCGTCAAAGCTTTAAAGTCCCCTGCTGTACTTGTGAGGGCCCCAGATAATACTCACTCTGAGAAACACAGCTCTTTTCCTCCCAGGTCTTATCTGGTGAGTAGGGGAGAGGGAATGGGTGTGGGCGGGTGGTTTTTTCCAGTAACACAGGGTTAAGATAAGAGCATATGTAAAGCTCCTAGCACTGTGATAGCCTTCAGACAGCCCCCAAAGGGGTTTCTTCCCAGTCTTCTGAGTTTCCCAACTTCGTCAGATTTTGCAGATCACTGAGGCCAGCTGCACAGATAACTTCCTTGTTACTGATTTTGGTGTGATTTCACCCATCTATTTAAAGTTAGGACTTTTGACCTCGCTTTTTTACCAAACCATCTCAATCAATGCTTTTTTAAAGTTTATCAAAGTCTTTATTTTGAAATTTCAGTATTAACATTCTGTTGATCATCTCTGACAGTCCCAAGAAAGTTATGCTTTTGACCTTTATGGTTTATTTATCCCCTTTTTAAAGTGATGAGGATCTGGGCTGGTTGTTGTTTGTTCAGTTGCTCAGTCGTGTCTGACTCTTTGTGACCCCTGTCCCTCACCATCTCCTGGAGTTTGCTCAAACTCATGTCCATTGAGTTGGTAATGCCATCTCATCCTGTCATCCCCTTGCTCCTCCTGCCCTCAATCTTTCCCAGCATCAGGGTCTTTTATAATGTGTTGGCTCTTCACATCAGGTGGCCAAAGTATTGGAGCTTCAGCTTCAACATCAGTCTTTCCAATGAATATTCAGGGTTGATTTCCTTTAGGATTGACTAGCTTGATCTTGCTGTCCAAGGGACCCTCAAGAATCTTCTCCAGCAGCACATTTTGAAAGCATCAATTATTTGGCACTCAGCTTTCTTTCTTTTAGTCTGGAGACAGCCATGTTTATGCTGGGGCTCAGACATGTCAGGGATGGTCTAGAGACAGGCCAGTAGAGAGGCCTGTCAAGAACCTATATGTCTGAGGAACCCAGGAACCACAAAGGAAGGAGTCTTCCTAAAAGAGAAAGAAACTGGTAGATACAGGCCACCACAGATGACTTGTGGGGGATGGAGTGGTTTTGAGTAACAGCTGGTGAATGCCTCTTAGATTGTTCCTCACCGAGCACCCTATGGATGTGACTAAGTCCAAAGATGGGGTAGGGTGGTGGAGGGCTGAAATAGGCACAGTCACAGAAAATTTCTGTGAGATACTGGGGTACACCAAGAACACTATTGGGACATAGTGTTAAACTATGTTAAAACTATGTTAAACTGAGATCTTGAGTGTTCATAAAGGAGTATGAATCAAGAACACTCCTCAATCTGCAGAGCCAGTAGGGACCAGTGGACAGGACCAGCCTAAGAATGCTTCCTGCTTCAAACAGGTGGATTCTTGTGCTAGGAAGCGACGGCCGAGTGAGGTGGCCTCGCAAAGTACACAGTGACTTTAATGGGCAGTGGCGGTGCCTTTGGTGGAAGCTTCCGAGGGTGGCAGGAGCAGTGGCCTCAGTGCTGTTGACTCAGTGCTGACATCACTGGCTTCCAGTAGGAGGCAGTGCTTCAGGTCATATATTAAACACTCTGCGTGGTGGGCACTGCAAAATGGCCATGGAGAGCTCGGCATCAGACAGAGGCATCAGATCAGAGGAGGAGAAAGCTGGTGGGGAATCTAAGAGATGTGTGAGGTTTTATAGCCAGGAAGACTTACTAGTGAGTGCACCTTAGGTACCCCTGAAGACTCTGGAATGTTTGAGGGGAACACAAAAACAGCTGAATTTCCAGGAATTTCTCTGATAAGGACAGAAGTCACACCAAGCTGCAGTATATTGACTATATGAAATGAATTAACACATTTCACTCTCATAACTAAGAGGTAGGCAATATTAGCTACATTTATCAATGAGGAAGGATGAAGCTAAAGAGAATAACTTACAAGGGGTCACATAGCTTGTGATACCTGAACCCAAGTCTATTTGATTCTAAAGTCAGGGCTCTCCCAGTTCACCACAGTGTCTCCAAAGAGGATTAGAATTTAGTCAACAAATTCACTCAACAAACATTTACTGAATGTCTGTTATATGCCAGGCCCTGCTCTAGATGTTCACCATATGGCAGTGAACAAAATAAACAAAATTTCGGCTCATATTAGGTTTAAAATCTGGATGTAATTGAAATGATGGCCCTAATGTTGCTTCCAGGTTTGTCTGACCTTGGACACATGGGTTACATAAGCAAACCTGAATAAGTCTGAGGCTTGAGATAACTTGGATTCCTAATACATCCATTACTCAGCCATGCTCAGGGCCAGCTGCCAATGTCTCCCCCACCACTTGTCTCTACATAATCTGCTCCATTACATTGATTTAGAAGAAAAATATAGTTCACTTAACTTCTATTCTACAAAGAATGAGAAGAACTCATGCTGGAGAGCAGTTAAGGACAGGGGAGCCAGAATGCCTCACCCAAGGACAGAAATAGAGGACACAATGCTTTTGACGATTGCTGATGCCTATGCAAGAATGTTTTGCACTTAGAAACAGCATCTACCCATACAATTTATACATAATTAAGTTCTCATCCATATCCCTAAGAACAGATGGCATGCCAAGATAGGCAGGTCAAGAATATTGTAAATATATTTATACAACTGATGCTATAGCAATATTGGCAAGGAGACCTGGCGAAAGTCAAGCTTATTGCTGGAAGCTTTCTATACCCCAGTGTGAGAGGTTCAGGGTACATGAGGTACATGAGGCCATGATTTGACTCCCATTTTAACTAAATCATTGAAAAGATAATATAGCATAATGGTTAAGAGTGTGAACTTTGGAGAAAAACTACTTGAGTTGGAATCTCTTTTGTGCTGCTTACTAGCTCTGGGATCTTGAGGAAGTAATTTAACTTCTCTTTCCTTCATATCTCTCACCTTTAAAATAAAGATAATACTTAAAAAGCTACCTCAGTTTTTATTGCTAATCCAATGATAATAGGATTATTATAAGGATTAGCAAATATAGCTGCTAGCTATTATCAATAGGGTAAAATTCTGTGCATCAAAGTCATGATGCATATAATGCAGTGTGTTTACTAAATCTTATTTTACTTTTCTCCTTTCAGGGCACAAAGGAAGATGATATGTCCCATAGTTACTTTCACTTATGATTGGATTTTAGCCAACTGCATATTGGTAGAAGTAATATAAGCCACCCACAGACTGGAGTCTTAGATGTCTTTCACCTGGAAGCCATATGATAAGATAGCAACATTCCAAGACAGTGAATCTCCATCAGCCTAGGTCCCTGGGAGATTATATGGAATAGAGCTTATCCCACCCCACCGTTACCTTTGTTGGATATGTGGCATGAACAAGAAGTAAATATTTACTGTATCAAGACACTGAGATTGAGGTTCCTTGTTACCAGAGCATAACCTCGCCTATCCTGATGGATTTATAAAGCTCTGTTGACCAATAGCTGGTGCTTCTTCCCAGCATGATGGGCTTTCATATTACAGAAGGACCTGAGGTTTTAAGTGCCTATGTGCTAGGTTATCTGCTCAAGTTCGAGGATATGCCTGCTTCTTCATTTAAGTCCTTTAACTTTCTTCCTTCCTTTCTTTCTTTATGCTGTGCCACGTGGCTTGCAGGATCTTAGTTCCCCAACCAAGGATAGAACCCATGTCCCATGCAGTGGAAGTGCTGAGCCCTAACAATTGGACTGCCAGGGAAGTCCCAAGTCCTTTAACTTCTTTAGAGCCATGGGTTCTTTTTATATTACTGAAAGCAATCCATATTTTTAAAGGAATGATGAAACATTTTCCCTTTCTTCTCAAGCTGCTGCTGCTGCTGCTAAGTCGCTTGTCGTGTCCGACTCTGTGCGACCCCATAGATGGCAGCCTACCAGGCTCCGCCGTCCCTGGGATTCTCCAGGCAAGAACACTGGAGTGGGTTGCCATTTCCTTCTCCAATGCATGAAAGTGAAAAGTGAAAGTGAAGTCACTCAGTCATGCCCGACTCTTCACAACCCCATGGACTGCAGCCTACCAGGCTCCTTTGTCCATGGGAAAAACATTTTTTGCTGAGATCTTCTCAAGCTAGATCTCAGCAAAAAATGTTTTTTCCCACTGTTGTATTTATTCATTTTGCTATATCCTGAGTCATCAAACTTAATTCTCTCTTGACAGACATCGTTCAATACCTAGCCTCTATGAAATATAAAGTCTGCTTAAAACATTAACGTTTCCCTTTTCTAGAATTTTTCACACTTACAATTAACATTGGCACTTAATAATAGGAGGCCTCATTTTGGGGACTTCAGTTTTTTGCTCCAGTGAGATTAAGGGCAGGTACCTTCTTTTAGATCCCCAAAGGGCCTAATGCAGCATTAGGCCTCGAGTAGGCAGCTGATACGGTAAGCACTTACTGAATTAAATTTCTAGCCAATGTATCTAAGCTGAGGCTTACCACATTCCTAACCCTTTCTTCCTGGAACAGGTCTGTGGGTAAAGAATGAGGGCTGGAAATACTGCCACACTCTGACCTTTTCTTCATACTCGCTGGGAGGGTGGATATGTATGTTGTAGGCAAGTGAGCTGGGAAGGGGTGAGAGACACTACATTTATTTCTACTTCCTTAAATATTGGCAGGGAGGCCTGGCGTGCTGCGATTCATGGGGTCACAGAGACAGACACGACTGAGTGACTGAACTGAACTGAAATATAGTTAAGTTCTTATCATGAGCTTGATATATGTCCTGCTTCTACAGGTAAGCCATAGCTTTCTCTAAGGCCAGGGACCACATTTTCTATAGATGTTAACAGTTCTTTTATTTCAAATAAGATCTAGTGATATGATCTTGTGTTTCCGTAATTATTTAAAATAATTATATACTTTTAATTATGAAATTAAATGACACAGCTTAAGGTACTTTATAATTTATTGTCTCATCTTCTCTTGGCAGTAACCAAGGTTCCAAATACTTCATTCAGAACTTGCTCTGAGAACTCCCAAGTTCAGAAAGAGGTTTGAAAATGGCCTTTAGGATTTTTTTGAATTTCTGTGTACTCAGCATTCATTTTCCTCACTTGAAAGTTAGTCTTGGGTTCAACTCGGTGCCCACTGCTAAGAGCCAGCATCTTACAAGTACTGCTAATCTTGGCTGGAGTTGTTTACAAGAGAAGAGGCAGCTTCCTGTTTCCTTAGCCGCAGGGGCTAGGCAAATGCAGACTTGTTTACCCTCTTAAACTCTACTTTGGGACAAGCAGAAAATGATCACGGACTGAGAACCCCTTACCCAGGGTATCACTTGAGCCCCCAGACACCAGAATTCAAAGGTTAACACTTGTGCCAGTTGGTCTGGGGCCCCGGCCCTAGGATTAAACAAACCGATTGCCAGGCTTACCAGGAAGCTATCAAGTGTGGCTGGGAGGTGGGGTCAGTGGAAACTCAGAGGTAACTCAGCCTTCCTGGGCTCAGAAAGGCAGAACCAAGCTGGTCTTGGGGGAGGAGAGAGAGGAAGGGAGACGTGTCCTTACTAGAGCCCTCCCTTTCCTTGAGTTCTATGAGGAAGCCCTACCTTTTCCAATCAATCCTTCCCCTCCCTCTGCCTCAATGGAAGAAGCTTCTTAGGCCCTTCTTGGTTTGCCTGAGCCCCAGGGGGTTTCCAAGCTGGACTTTTAACTTTTAACCCAGGAAAGTGCTTGGTTCACCAGGACTAGTTGGTCACCCTGGGCTTTCTCTAGGCCCTTGAGCCCAGGTCTGGTCTCTCTCTCCACAGTCTTGGGAATTTCACTGACACTACAGCTTCTACCAGTCTTTAAGGCTTAATTCCACACTAAATCTCCACTTTGGCCTCTCCAGAGTGCCAGACCACCAGCACTTCAACCACCAGCTGGGCAGTACCATCTGCTCATCTAAATTTAAATCCCATGAGCTCTGAGCTGACTCACCACCTCCCTCCTCCACTCCACTAACCCTCTCCTCACTCATCTCCCACTGTTTCTGTTTCTGTCAATGCCACATCACTGTCCCAGTTCAAGATTTCTTGATTCATATTTACTGAGTACCTACTTTGTGCCAGATTCTGTTCTAGGTTCTAGGGACTCAGCGATGAACAAAACTCACTGCCTTTGTGGAGCATGCACTCTAGCCAAGAAAAGCAAAAAAGAGGGGGGAGGGATAACTTGGAAGTTTGGGATTAACATATACACACTACTATATATAGAATAGATAACTAATAAGAACCTACTACTACTACTAACCAACCTAGACAGCATATTAAAAAACAGAGACATTACTTCACCAACAAAGGTCCGTCTAGTCAAAGCTATGCTTTTTCCAATAGTCATATATGGATGTGGGAGTTGGACTATTAAGAAAGCTGAGTGCCAAAGAAGTGATGCCTTTGAAATGTGGTGTTGGAGAAGACTCTTGAGAGTCCCTTGGACTGCAAGGAGATCCAACCAGTCCATCCTAAAGGAGATCAGTCCTGGGTGTTCATTGGTAGGACTGATGTTGAAGCTGAAAATCCAATACTTTGGCTAACTGATGCAAAGAACTGACTCATTGGAAAAGACCCTGATGCTGGGAAAGATTGAAGGCGGGAAGAGAAGGGGACAACAGAGGATGAGATGGTTGGATGGCATCACTGACACGATGCACACGAGTTTGAGTAGACTCTGGGAGTTGGTGATGGACAGGGAAGCCTGGTGTGCTGCTGTCCATGGGTCGCAAAGAGTTGGATACAACTGAGCAACTGAGCTGAACTGACTGAAGAACCTATTGTTATAACAAAGGGACCTCTAGTCAATATTCTGTAATGGGCTTTATGGGGAAAGAATCTAACAAAAAGAGGGGATATATGTATATGTATAGTTGATTCACTTTTCTGTACACCTGAAACTAACATAACATTGTAAATCAACTATACTCCCATAAAAATTTTAAATTAAAAAAAGAAAGATAGAAAAAAAAATATATATATAGAAAGAGGGAGAGCCATTGAGGGGCTGAGTACTATGGAGAAAGTTCACACAGATATAAGGAGTGCTGGGATGTGTGTGTGCCAAGTCTCTCCACTCATGTCAGACTCTGAGACCCTGTGGACCATAGCCCACTAGGCTCCTCTGTCCATGGGATTCTCCAGGCAACAACCCTAGAGGGGGTTGCCATGCCCTCCTCCAGAGGATATTCCGGACCCAGGGATTGAATCCACAACTCTTACATCTCCTGAAATGACAGGCAGGTTCTTTACCATTAGCACCACATGGGACGCCAGGTTGAAGGGTGAGCTCTGGGAAGCCTTTCTGATGCACTCCCATCTGTGAAGAGGCCCTGAAGAGAGTGAAGAAATAGACCAAGAGCTCTCTGGGGCGAGAGTGTCCTGAGCAAAGGGCACAGTGATCACAAAGGCTAATGCAGCTTGGCAGACAGACAAGAGAAAGAGTGCTACAAGATAAGTCAGGGACAAATCAGGGGTTGGGGGGCAAGGTCCCACAGAGCCTTGTAGATGAAAACATTTTATTCTGACTCTTCTACCCTCTAACTTACTGCCAAACCATGATAATCCCCCTCCACAGGGTCTCCGTTTTCCATTTCTGTGGCTACCACCTGGTGAAGATCCTTATCACTTCTTATTTGAATCATACTGGCCTCCTGAGTAGACTTTTTGCTTCTTGCCTCTCCCCACTCTAATCCTACTCATGACTGCTATAATCTTCTTGGAGCACAGATCCGATTGTCATCAGCATAAGATCATTAGCATACATTTATGTAGCTCTGGATAAAAGTATACTCAGAAAGGAGGGGGATGGACCCAGGGGATGTACTCCTGCATCTTCCCAGCATGTCCTTGTCGGAAAGAGAGAGAACCGTCAAAAGTATGTTGTCAAACATGCCAGAGTTCTGTTTTTGTGCCACAATGTAAAAATTGCAAAATTTTCACCAAAATGAAAAGCAAATAGAAAGATGAATTAGTCAGAACGCCTTTGGCTGCCATTAACAAAAACCCAGTTCGAGCTGTTTTTTTTTCAAAGGTAATATGTTAGCTGGTATAAATTAAAACCGGAGAGCTTCAGGAATGGCTAGGTTCAGGTGTTCAGCAAGGGTAGAAAGAACCCTGTGTCTCCATCCCCCGGATCTGCCTTCTCCCCCTACTGTCTTTTTCTCAGTCGGACTCTGCCCATGCGGTGGCAGAGGTGGCCACCACTGGCTCTGGCTTATCTCTTCCCAGCTTAGCAACCCCAGTGGAGAAAGAGTGCCTCCTTCAGCAACAGTCCCAGTGCGGGTCCTCAGCGATGCTCCCTAGACAAAGGACTTACTCCTCAACCAAACACTGTGACTGTGGTTGGCCAAGTCTGGGTCATACAACCATTCTGGAAGCAGAAGAGGGGTGAGGTCATCCCCACCTGAACAAAATGGAAAAAGTGGAAGATGGATGGATTCCCAAAGGACCATCTGGCATTGAGGAAGGGAGAAAGAATGGTGTATAGGCAAAAACAAATTTCCTCAAAGGCTAGGAGCACCGTTGTTGGTGAGCCCTACCCTCAAACACCTAGCCCTACCCTCTGAGTAATCAATAGGCTTCCACCCTCAAACACTAGTATTTGAACCCAGGGTTTTCTGATCCTCAAGAGCTGTTGCAAACCCACACATCATCCGGTTTCTCTGAAGGGGAGGGAAATGACTTCACACATAAGGCCACCCACAGCTCTCACAGCTCTGGAAACTCCCCAGTGGCCATGACTGCCTCCCAGGAAGCAGCGAGCACTCAGTCACTAAGTTGTGTCCAACTCTTTACCACTGTAGCCCACCGGGCTCCTCTGTCCATTCGATTTCCCAGGCAAGAATACTAGAGTGGGTTACCATTTCCTTCCTAGGGGATCTTCCCAACCTAGGTATTGAACCCATTATCTCCTGCATTGGCAGGCAGATTCTTTACCACTGAGGCATCAGAGAAGCCCCCCAGGCCCCCCCAGGTGGCCACATTTCACCTCATTCTACTCCTTTAGTGAGTCAAAGTCGCTCAGTCGTGTCTGACTACACTGGAGTGGGTAGCCGTTCCCTTCTCCAGGGGATCTTCCCAACCCAGGGATTGAACCCAGGTCTCCTGCATTGCAGATGGATTCTTTACCAGCTGAGCCACCAGGGAAGCCCTCTACTCCTTTTAGGGGCACACAAATTGAGCAGAACCAGGATTAGTGGCTTGACAACAATACACTCGGAAAGGCAGAGGAAGTAGTTGGTGCTCAGGCCCCCTGCCACGCTCTCATCTCAAAGATCTTTCTGCCAAATAGATACCACCCACCCACCTCCGAAACCTGTAAGTTGTGGTTAGAACAGTGTCCGTGTAAAAATAGCAAGGCCCCTCTTGCTCCATACCGCTCCACTGCTCTGTCCAAAGGCTGTCTGCTGTCCTGGCTCACCCACTGCCTGAGCTGTTTCTACCCGCCTCTGGCTGATGCCCTGGTCTGATCTGAGCCCTGGTCAGGCTCCTGGGCACCTGGAAAGCAGAGCCTACTGCCCCTCAGAACTCGGGCAGGGTGCTGAGTTTGCAGCCCATTGAGGTCCAGGGGGCCAACTTATTAGCCCCTGAGCAGAGAACGTTCAGTCGCTGAGTGGCCTCCAATTCAGAGGCCCTGCTCCTACTACATTTCAACTGACCCCTCTTGGACTTCTAGCCAACCTTGTGAGGGATCCTGACTAAACCAGGGTGGGCCTTGCAAGGACTGGGTGGACTTGAAAGTCAGTCTCGGCGGAGGCACCAGGGAAGCGTGTGCACCTCAGAGGCCTAGCGTATCCTGAGCAGGTGGCCAAGTGAAGCAACAGGTGCAGAATATGGGTGCAGGTGTGGCGTGGTATATGCTTAAGGGGAGTGGGCTGGTCTGATGTCAGGGCACAAGACTTCTGCAAACAGTCAGCCGGAAGCTAATGGGCTGGGCTTTCCAACGGATGGGCAAGGCGGCAAGGCCCTAATGAATCCAGCTCTAAACACCCCCCTTGAGCTTAAGGATTAGTGGACGGGTACAGAGCTGGGTAGGCCGGCTCCCATGTCTTGGGAGTGTCTGTCTAATAAAAGATTTGTCTGCTTGAGCTGAACTGAGCTGTAACTTGTCTGCTGTTTAAAACCCTTTAGTCCATCGTTCCAAATTTTTGCTATGATGGGACAAACACATCTTTCTTTCTCCAACGAAGAGAAATAAACTGACCTTAACATTTCCTTTAGGATTGACTGGTTTAATCTCCTTGCAGTCCAAGGGACTCCAGAAGGTAGGCAGTCCAGGGCTAGTGTGGCAGCTCCATGGAATGTTTAGGGTCCCAGGTTACTAACTCTCTGCTCTACCAGTTGTGAACGTGGTCTTCATTCTCGAGGCCAAGATGGCTAATGGAGACTCTGCTCTCTTATCTGCATTCCAGGCAGCAGAATGGATAAGAGGTGAAGAAGGGAAAACCTCTCTGTATTGGTTTGCTAGGGCTGCTATAACAAAGTACCACAACCTGAGTGCCTTATGCCACAAAAATGTATTTACTGACTCATAGTTCTGGAAGCTAAAAGCTGGAAATCCAGGTGTCAGCAGGGCTGGTTCCTTCTGAAAGCTATAAAGAAAAACCTATTCCATGTTCTCCCTCCTTTTTGCTGGAAATTTGCTGGCAATCTTTACTGTCCTTTGCCTTTAGAAGTATCACTGCATTCTCTACCTTGATCTTCACATGGTATTCTCCCTGAGTGTGTGTGTGTGTTAAAATTGTCCTTTTTTATAAGGACATCATTCATATTGTATTACAGTTCATCCTAGTGACCTCATCTTAATAATTATACCTACAAGGATCCTATTTCCAAATAAGGTCACATGCTGAGATACCGGGGCTCGGGGCTTCCCTGGTGGCTCAGATGGTAAAAAAAAAAAAAAAAAATCTGCCTGCAATGCAGGAAACCTGGGTTTGATGCCTAGGTCAAGAAGATCCCCCGGAGAAGAAAATGGCAACCCACTCCAGTATTCTTGCCTGGAGAACTGCTTGGACAGAGGAGCCTGGCAGGCTACAGTCTGTGGGGTCACAAAGAGTTGGATACCACTGAGCAACTAACACTTTCACTTGCACTAAAATACTGGGATTAGGACTTCAGCACATGAATTGCAGGGCGGGGGTAGGGGGGACACAATTTGATTTATAACACTCTCCCATGAGAAGTCTCTTATACCTCTTTGCTTACCTTTGGCCAGAATTTAGTCTCATAACTACACCTCACTGGGAAGCTAGGATTTAGCTGAGCACATGGCCATCCTCCCAAAAGTCAGTTGTCTGTTTTGGAAAAGAAAGGAAAAATGGCTATCAAGGCAACAACTGGCAACCTGCTGTGGAATGTATCCTACCAGACACTTTCCTATGCGTTGCAAACACATCTGTGTACTTTTCAGGAGACAGTATTCAAGTTTTCATCCAAACAGCTTTACTTCTCACAGAGCACCCAGGAGGAGCCAGGCACTGCCTTAGGCTTCCTGTTTTTATCTATAATCCTCAGAACACCCTGGAAGCAGAGGCTGGCTTAGTTTAAGCCTCAGGGCCCCTCACTATCAAGGCCCTTTCAAGGCCCCACTCCCAACTGACACTATGGATTCTTCTTTTTGAAAGAGTCCCTAAAGCTGGCTCTTATACAGATTCTCGGTCTGTTCCTGCCTACCATCTAGGCATTATTATCTTCATTTTATCCACGAGAAACTTGAAGCACAAAGAGGAAAAGTATTGATAGTTTATCTAGAGGCACAGAGTCAATGGTGAGGTTGGGTTTTAAACCAAGGTCCATCTATTTCCAAAATTCAGACTATTTCTCCAATGCCTTCCCCAGCAAGGGATGCTGAAAACATCCTAGGATGCTTCTCCCCTGTGGATCCTCAGACACAGCCCCTGATGGGGGTTTGGACTTTTGAGAGTTGGCTGCTAACCAGGCCATCTGAGGCTGCTCTCAGACAGATCTCCTCACAGAGGGAGAAAATAATCTGTGGAAGAGCCTGAGCTGGGGTCCATCCCAGGGGAACACACTTGTAGAAGCTTCCTTGAGCTTCTGTAACAAATTATCACAAACTAGGTGGCTTAAAACAACATAATTTATTTTCTCACAGTTCTAGAGGCCAAGAGTCTGAAATCAAAGGCTCTACTGGGTGATCCTCTCCTGTCTCTCTCAGCTTCTGGTGGCTCGAGAATCCCTTGGCTTATGGCCACATCACTCTGCTTCCATCTCCACATGGACTTCTCGGTGTCTGCATTCTCTCTTCTTGTCTCTCATAAGGACACTTTGTGTTGAAGATTTAGGGCCCACTCAGGTAATCCAAGATGATCTCATCTCAAGAGCCTTCATTTCACTACATCTGTGCAGACCCTTTTTGTCACATAAGATCACATTCACAGGTTCCAAGATGTGGACATACTTGATGGAGGTGTGGGAAGTGCACCACCCAACCCACTACACACTCTGTCCCAGGACAGCAGATTTTGTTTCCAGAATAAGGGGAAGGGAAATATGGAAATATGACTATGCACACAGTCCTTCTGGTCCCTTTTAATGAGTGCTGGCAAAAGGGACCACAGTAGAACCGCAGGATAGTACTACTTATTTTGGAAGAGCATTCAAAGCCCAGAGCGTTAAAGTCAGAGAAACTCTGAAGGTTCTTCCAAGAATGGGCATGTAGGTGTCAAGCTTTTTCAGTAGAACTTGGTAAGCTATGCTGGCATGCTTTCCCGTGTTTGCTATCCAGTTTAGAGAGGGCCCTGTGAAGTGAATTTTCAACCCAGAAACCAAGTCAGGTGGGGCTCAGGAAGACAGAAGGATGAGAGAAACATTTCCAATTTATCAAGCTATGAGTTTCATGACGTCACTTCTTACTTAAGAGCAAAATGTTGGCTAAGGATAGCGGTGGAAAGTTCCCGATGCCAGATTTTGGAGGTGGGAGAAAGAAATCATTTCAGCCCTACACATGTTGCCATATCTTTTAACTGATTCAAATTCAGGTTCAGCAATGGATACTCACTTACAGAGAGCACACCAGGCTGGTATATTTTCTTAGGTATTATTACTTTCTCCTCTTTCCAGGTGAGATGCCGAGATTCAGAGAAATTAAGGGACTTGCCCAAGATCAAGTAGCTGTAAATGGCTAAAGCAGGACTTTAGAATGTGTCTTTTGATTCCTAACTCAGTGCTCTTGTTCAAGCAGTGCAAGACTTGAACATTCCTTCCTACTTGCTGGCTCCCATCCCGGTGAGGTGGTTGAGATGGGAGCAGGGTCTCCCACCCACTGGAGCTTGCTGCTCCCTCTCATTTGAAGAGGATGCTATAGAAGGAGGCATGCAATCTGTGTGTCTGTAGGTCTCTAATAGGAGCACAAGAAACAGCCTGATTAAGGTCTGCAGCCTGGCCAGAAGCCTCCACAGCCACCAGAGTTGATTCCCGTGTCTTCTCAGCATCTAATTCTCCATGTTTTTGTGATGCGTGTGCTGTGCTCTATGAGCTAAGTGTTAGTGAGCTGATTTCTCCATCCACACAGCTCCTGAGCAACCGGAAGCCGTCCCTGTTCTAATTTATGATGGACCAGCATGTGCAATCAATAGGTGCCCCACAGGTTATTAAAGGAGAGAAAGACGGCCCCAGCGGCCCTGTTTACTAACAGGGAAATGGTCTTCTGGCAGCTTCTGGTATGTGGCCTGCGAGAGGTTTACAGTTTCTTTCCAGCCCAGAAACAGAGGCCGCCCCTTTTCATCTTGGCCCTGAGCCTTAGACAGTGAGCTGGTAGAGGCTCGTGCTGAGAGAGCCCTCCCCAGCACTGTCATCCCAGAGGGGGCACAAGGAAAGAGGGGCTTGAGGGTGGGTATCAGCCCAAAGCTTTAATAAAGCCAATGTGTTTTGAGGCCCCAGAGGACAGTAGTGTTCCCGGACAGGGCTAAGATTTAAAGGATGGGAGTGGTTGGATGGATGTAAGATTAGGCCAATGAAGCAAAAAGAAATAGGTGATTCCTGCCAGACTGCCAGACAGGAGGGGGTCCTTGCAGGCTCCAAAGAAACACGTTTATTCAGTCCTTCGCCTTCTCTCTGTTTTGGGTCCTTTGGTTTCAAGTATCTGTAGTATTTTTGCCGTTGACTTTTTTTTAACAGTTTTGGAGGAAGAGGGCAGGGGTTGGATTTAAAAATAAAGCAGTAACAGCACTGGCTTTTTTGGGTAAAGGGGAAGGAAGAACCTCCTCCAACACACTCTCTGGAAGGCAGAATGGTACAATATAGTGGCTCTCAAACCTTTCAGTCTCAGGACCTTTTTACTTTTAAATTTTATGTAGGCTATATCTATTGGTAGAAAATCTAAAATATTTATTAATTAACTTCAATAACAACAAATCCATCATGCGGGTGTGTGCTCAGTCACGTCCAGCTCTTTACTACCCCATGTACTCTAGCCCACAAGGTAGTCTGTCCATGAAATTCTCAGGCAAGAATACTGGCATGGGTTGCCCTACCTGCTCCAGGGGATCTTCCTAACCAAGGGGTTGAACCTGCATCTCCTGCATTGGCAGGAAGCTTCTTTACCACCAAGCCATCTAGGAAGCTCCCTAAATCCATTAGGCATTAATGTCAATTACATATTTTTGCTAAAAAAAAAACCTTCAAGATAAGTAAAATTATAAGAGTGACATTGTTTTACATTTTTGCAAATTTCGTAAATGTCTGGATTAATAGTCAACGTTGCAATATGTTGTTTTGGTTGAAGTATGTGAAGAAAATCTGGCTTTACACAGATATGTAGCCAGAAAAATAAAGAGTACTCAGTCATCTTTTTAGATATTTGTGGATATTCTTTTTTGATACTGCACCAAAACATAGCAAGTTTCTCAAAGGTTAATTGCAGTGTGGAATCTTAATGTATATCAATGAACTTTCCATATTCTGTTACATTAAACATTGATTTATTGTGCACCTTGAATGGATTTTTACCCATGTACTATTTTGTAATACCATGCATTGGTCATGGGAAAATATTGCTTCATTGAGTTATATAGATATTCTAAATGTTGACCCATTTCATTATATACTATAAAAAAATCACATTTATTAATATCACCATAGATCTTTTTGGAAAAATCTTTAAGTTTTGGAATGCTGTCAAGCTCCACAGTGGTGGATACAAGTTTTCCAAAATTCTAATTTTTGCTTGGAAGCTCAAATTTTATCATTGGCAATAAATACTATCAGTTGTTTTTCCTTGAAGTGACAGGCCCCCTTTGTTCATTTTGAGAAAATGCCTGCCAAATATCCAGTCTGAAAAGGCATTCTTTGTCATCTAGCCTTTCAAGCAAGGGGGGAAAAAAAGATGTTGCATGAGAAAAAAAAAAAAATGGTTAGTTCAACTCACAAACTCAGCTCTTTCGAGATAACCATCACACACTGAAATGCAGTAAAAGTAGTTTATGCATACTGCCCATTTTATTACACAGAATGTTTTGAAAAGTATCAATATTTAGTAAGATTCATCATTTTTACAGCTTCATCAAGGACATTCTTAAATGAAACTGACATTTGTTTTTATGGCAGGTGTGTGGTGATGATGACTGCTACAGTTTGGTGCCTGTTTGATTCATACGCAAGAGATAGGATTTCTACTCACCACTGCTTTCGTACCTTCAGTGCAAATGTCAACAAGATGAAAAATGCAACAAATGTTGTAATACAATTATGAAGAGGGTTTTAATTTCATGAACACATGGGAAATGACTCAGGGATTCCTCAAGGGTCTATGGACTATACTTTGAGAACAGCAGGTACAGTGGATGAAATGAATGACTAAAGGTTAGGCGCTTTTTACCCTAGCTTTGCCTCAGGCTAGCTCTGTCTTTGCAAGTCATTTCACTCACGCGCCGCCTATTCACTGCAATAGAGACAGGCTGGATTAAATAATCTGTCATCTCACTGTCAGTTTAGGAGCACTGTGGGACACTGAACAATCTTTATAATTTACTTATCAGTATTATTGCCTGTTTGTTTCTAGTATGGCTCACTCTTTCTGGCGTGCTCTTGTCACTACACACGTATGGGCACATATTCTCTTCCTATCTCTTTACAAGATGGGAGGGCAACTCGCTCTCCCATAGAGAGTTCAGTTGTAGAAGATGGACTGAATACTCCACCTCTATTCTAATTGAACACAGTGCCACATGTCCTGAATGATTCTAGATGGAGCCTTTTCAGTTAAGGGGTGCTCTTTTTCATGAAACCCAAGCTAGGAAAATCATGTCCATGTCATAAAAATAAAATAAATACATATATTTTTTTATGAAAAATAAAGTAGACCAGACTGGGTGATTTTCTGAAGAAATCTACATTTGGGGGTATTGATTTGCATTTGCCTCCAGTTGGAAAGAAGCCAGTTTTCCCCTGCCTCTGCTCCTGGACCCTCAGCCACGTACCAGAGTTCACCTCTTCACTCTACAGAGGCTGCAGAAGCCTGAGCTAGGGGAAATGCAGTGACTCGATGCCTGAGGGACAGGCCTTGTAAGGCAGAAGGAAGATGGGTGCTGGGGCTGCATCATCCTGAAGGAAGAAGTGGTATCTGAGGAAGGGCCTGGGACTCCTGACTGAGAAAATAGATGAGGGAGGGTTGTGGAGAAAAGAAGGTTCACACATCGTTAGATATCACACAAAGGCAACACAGTTATGCTTTCCCCTTTAGAAATTTTATTTTTTAAAAAAAAGCAACAGAAAACAAAATCTGCTAAACAAAAGTACAACTGCTTGTCTCCCCCACCTTCATAACGCTTTGGAATAAATACCTGAGTTGTCCAATAAGAGAGTGGCCAATAAGCGACCCTCAAAATTTGATATGCATACAGTCTGGGGGAGATAGTGAATCCGTGTGGCAGAAGCTCTTAAAACTGACATCCACCTAACAAGTCACCAGGTTAGCAAATGCTATTTCCTCTATAAAGCCCACCAGAGCTCACAGCGCACCAGAAACTCAGGCAGCAGAGGTCCTCTTAGGGACTTCCGGGGCCAAATATTGAGCTGCATGCTAACCAGGGTCAATGCCATCTGTTCCCAAACCCATTTATGCTCATCATACTTCCTGACTATGTAATTCCATCATTGTGAAAACCAATAAAATGTGAGTGCAAAAAGAAGCTTTGTTCTTGTGACAACTCACATTGTATACTTTGGAAAGGCTTGATAAGGACAAGTCATACACACGAAAATTGCTATTGAGTCAATGTGGGAACATGTGAAAAAATATTGAGAAAGAAAATCATAAACATCTTAGGATATGTCTGTACTCAGATTGCCTTGAAGTTCCTACTCTACTTTAAAGAAACCGGAAATGGAAGATTCTAGTAGAATGTAAGCTCTTTGATTACAGAGACCTTGCGTTGTTCACTGAGGTATCTCCAGCACCTAGAATATTCCTGTAGTTAGGCATATTCTAGGCACATTAAGTGTATATTTATTGAGATATTTATAGAGATTAGTGCAGTAGAGACAAACTGGATTGAGAAGTCTTTCCCCTTTGAAACTCCTCTGACCTAAGAAGCTACAGTGAGGACATGTGAAGGTAACAAACAGCACCTCCCCCATTTCAGACTACGCTGAGATTCTTTGGATTTGAATATTCTTCTGTGTATTAACCTTGTGACCTTGGACATTAGCACACTTCTTTAAGGTAAAATTCCCAACTGGTAGTAAGGAATGGGTTATAAGTCTGCTAAGAATTTGATCTTCTCAGTGCTTGGATTAGCCAGGTAAGGTCCAGGGCAGCCAGAATCTCTGAGCCCATCACCTCTGGCGCTAGCAGCCTTATTTCTTTTCCATAGTCAGACATATTCAAATTTCCACATATGTTTGTATACATAAGTATATGTGTATATGTATGTATATATATACATTTTTTCAATGTTCTATATGTATCATAACTTGGAAAAAGTTGGAAGCACTGACAGCTGCAACTTTCAGTTCAGTTCAGTTCAGTCGCTCAGTCGTGTCCGACTCTTTGCGACCCCATGAATTGCAGCACGCCAGGCCTCCCTGTCCATCACCAACTCCCGGCGTTCACTTGCCATATGATATCACTTACATGTGGAATCTAAAATAGGACACAAATGAACTTGTCTGTGAAACAGAAACAGACTCACAGACATAGAGAACAGACTCATGGCTGCCAAGGAGGAGAGGAGTGGAGGAGGGATGAAGTGGGACTTTGGAGTTAGCAGACGCAAACCAGAATACAGAGGATGGATGAGCAACAAGGTCCTCCTGAATAGCACAGGGAACTATATTCAATATCCTATGATAAACCATAGTGGAAAATAATATTAAAAATAATGTTTGTATATGTGTAACTGAATCACTTTGCTGTGCAGCAGAAATTAACACAACACTGTATATCAGCTATGCTTAAAAAAATTTTTTTTAAAAAGGAGTTGCCTCTTTACTTCCTCAGCTAAACAATCCTGTTCTCTCTTTGTCCACAGGTTGTTGTGAGGATCACATGCGTGACATGCTTTGAAAACTGCTGATGGTTATACAAACAGGTGGCACAGCGACAGACCAGGTGTCAATCAGTAGCACAAAGAGAGTTCGATTTCATGTCTCCAGCCCTAGTTTCCTCCCCAAATTCCTAAATCAACAAAGAAACAGGAAGAACTAAAAAAAAGAAAAAGATGGCATATAGAGGTCCAAACATTACCCTATTTCTGATAAGTCTGTAACAATAAGTGTAACTGCAGGCAGGTGAGCTTTCCAACATTGCACTTCCAACACTCTAATGACCAGTTCACCCAGCTGAACCAGTCACAGGAACCTCTGGACCGTACTTCCAGGCCTCACACTAGAGGAAAGCTTGTCCCCGGAATTGCAGAGCAGAAAACATACTCCCTGTGTGCAACTTACTCCCAAAAGACAAGGGAGGACTGGTTCATGCACATCAAGTTTCCTCTCCCAAATTTATCTATTAGCTATGTCACTCTACCTCTCCTGGGAAGGAGTGTGTGAAGGGGAAAGGGGGTTGCAGAAGGGTTGCAGTAGCTGAGCTCTTCCGTGTAGAAGAATGCTCATCAGATGCAGCATCTTGAGATGTGAGAGGAGAGTGTGGTCTGTTTCACCTGCTCTTTCCTGGCAAACATGGTCGGGGAGGCCCTGGATTTTTGTTCTGCCACCAATGAAAGTTTCAGTGCTCTGCCCCCAACTTCCCGGGGACAGAGAAGCAGGAAGAGGGACATTCATCTTGCCCAGCCAGATCAAGCAGGGACAGTCTGGCCCTGGCAGTGGTTTTTTGATCCCTGAATATGGGTAAAGGGTGTGATTCTGGAGTCACACTTACTGTAATGCCTTCTTGATTCCCCCAACTTCTCTGCTGTGGCACAGATAACAGCCACCCTGGCTAATGTTTCTGCAGGGTTCTGCTGGTTACTGTGGGAGGTAGAGCCAAGACCTTCTCCTCTAGCCCATCCATAAATTTTTAAGCACCTAATGTTCTAAATTAAACCCTTTTCTGCTTAGTGTTCCAGTGGTGTCTGTTATCTGAAACATAACAATGGTTGAAGAACATTTTACCAGTATTATCGTTTCCCAGAAACCTTCCTCCCTCTCCCCTTCCCATCTTCCCGCATTGGTTCTTCTCATTTCTTATTGACCACCACTGGGTCATATGCCTATAACCTAAAACTATCACTAGCCAAGGGAACACAAGTTCCATGCTTGGATTATATGAATCATCAAATCACCAGCCTGGAATGATGAGCATTCCACTTATCTACACGTGTATTTTCCCACTTGGCAGCCCACCTCTACTTATTCTTTGTCTTGGGGTCCAGTGTGTAGAACTGAAAGAGAAATCGTCAACATACAAAGGCTAACCTTCTTTTAAGCTACCCCTCCAGACTCCTAGGTTCTTCTCTCCTTATAATCTAGGCTGTTTGAGAGTTCTCTTGTCTTGAACTACACAATAAATATCCGTTGAATTGAATTGATTTAATTTCTGAGTCTAGCAGTTTCATAGGCAGCCCTGAGTTACCTACAAATAAGCTATTTATAGAGAGCAGACCACAGAGCAATTACACTGAAGTTAAAGGCTATTGACGTCCATACCTTAGAATGGTGATAGGAAGTTCAGTGGAACTTACTGCCACCCCCTCCCCTCCAACTCATTACTTGAAGAACACAGACCTCTGGTGCCCTTGAAGGAAGGAGACTGCTGACTTTCTCATGGTCACCTGGGCTTTTTTTCCTAGGGTAATCAGATCTTTTCTCCTTTCTTAGTCTGAAAAGGTGATGTCATTTTTGAGTGTTCTAGTGATTTCTATTAAAAATTTTTCCTCTTGGAGATTCAGGTCAAATCAGTGAATATATAGAGTATTCACTTCATGCAAAGAACACTTGGGGCTGTAGAGTACATACCTCAGTTCTTATCCTCAAATGATTTATAATCCATCGGAGCAGGGGCAAGAAATGCATAGATAATGATTTTTCTTGTTTATTTTTCACTACCCAGCTCACTGTAGTGCTGGAGAAGACTCTTGAAAGTCCCTTGGACAGCAAGGGGGTCGAACCAGTCAATCCTACAGGAAATCAACCCTGAATAGTCACTGGAAGGACTGAGGCTGGAGCTCCAATACTTTGACCACCTAGTGTGAAGAGCTAACTCCTTGGAAAAGACCCTAATGCTGGGAAAGATTGAGGGCAGGAGGAGAAGGGGACAACAGAAGATGAGAAGGGGACAACAGAGGATGAGATGGTTGGATGGCATCACTGACTCAATGGACATGAGTTTGAGCAGACTTCAGGAAATTGTGAAGGACAGAGAAGCCTGGCGTGCTTCAGTTCACGGGGTTGCAAAGAGTCGGACATGACTGTGTGACTGAACTGAACAATAATTGCACATGGCTTTCTAACGGCTCCATGGCCAAATGGCACAGGCACAGTTGGACAAGACTTAGCGCCTGAACAACAGAATGTAGCTCACTGAAAGGATACTTACAATTTGTACTTCTGAATCTTCTGAATATGTGTGTTTGGGGAAGCAGGAAAGAATTTTACTTCAGCTCATAAAAAATCTACAGAAATCTTATAAAGTCTTTTTCTGGAGTTTGAATGAAACCACTATTTCAGGTCTAAGAGAATTGCTGGTCATGATCCCTTTAGGGTCCTCTGCTTGAAGGGCAAGAACTGTATCTATTTTAACCATTTTTAAATAGTTATCACAGCTGAACTGTTAATTCATCCTGGCAGGGTCTTGATAACCTTTATCACTTGTCTATTTGCAGTTTCCCATGATTCCATGTTCATCTGCCCTGTCTGCCCTGCCCAGTGGTCTCTCCTCAGCCACACTCAGCCAGTGCATCTGTTTCCATGTCATCAGTAGCTTCTGCTAACATTGAAAGTCCCTGAGGACATCCCACCTATGAAAATCAATTTCTGGTGAAAATAAAAGGAATTTGAAAGAGAGGTGAAACTTTCAAAATTCTTTAAGTCAAATGAGACTTTTTTTGTAAAGTCATGTCACCTGATGAGTTCTCAGCCCAAGGCATGGCAGTTAATTTGTGCAGATGATAAAAGTTCTCAGGGTCAGTGAGGAGGGACCATTAATATCCAAATATGTGATCTGGGTCCTATGCGTGTATACTAGATAAACGCTGCCTAAACATTTGTCAAGGGGGCTTCCCTGGGAGCTCAGATCGTAAAGCGTCTGCCTACAATGTGGGAGACCTGGGTTCGATCCCTGGGTCAGGAAGATCCCCTGGAGAAGGAAACAGCAACCCACTCTAGTACTCTTGCCTGGAAAATCCCAAGGACCAAGGAGCCTGGTAGGCTACAGTCCGTGGGGTCGCAAAGAGTCGGACACGACTGAGCAAATTCACTTCACTTCAAACATCTGTTATACGCTGGATTGTGTGCCCCAAAATTCATTTGTTAAAGTTCTAACCTCAAAATATGAATTATCTCAGACATCTGAGTTACCTTACCATGTAACAGCACTTGGAGATAAGCTTTTAGAGAGGCGATCAAGTTAAAATGAGTCGGTTAACAAAAGCCCTAATCCAATCCAGCCATCAATATATGGAAAGGAAATTCAGAGGTACAGAGATGTGTGCACTCTCAGAAGAAAGGCCATGTGAGCACACAGGAAAAAGTTGCCTGCCTACAAGATAAGATGCAGGGCCTCAGAGGAAACCAGACCTGCCCACACCTCGATCTTCAACTCCAGTCTCTGGAACTGTGAGAAGACAAATGTCTCTTGTTGAAGTCACCCAGCTTGGGCTTTTTCATTGTGGCAGCCCTAGCAAACTCAAACCACGTTTATTACAGAATTCTTCACTGTGGTGTTACGACAAAGATAAGTTTCTGCAACGCTTTCAAGCACTCACTGGTTCTGGGTGACTGGGATTACAAAACAAAGCCCAGCTGACTGACAGCACAGAGAGCAGGTTTTGCTAGAGGGAAGCAATGGGCAAGATTTTCTAGTCTCAGGAAATTATACCCCTTGGCACCTGTAGCTGAATTTTCTTACCCCTAAAAATGATTTTTTAAAATGTTTCTTTTATCTTTTCACTCCATATCCTCTTCTCTCCCTCCTCTGCTACTCTTCCCTATTAACCGCACCCTACACGATCACATCCATTTGCCCTCCAGCAAGCCCTGACATCCATTTCTAGCTTTGCTGAATAAAAGATAAAATAGCTATTCTTTTGTTTTGCTTTTAAGGATTTAAGCAGCTCTCCCCGGCCAAAAGTTGGGAGCAAGTTTTAAAACCTGGTTGTAAGGGTAAGATTTTCAACTCGGTTTCTCATCAGTTTGAGAAGATCGGCTCAGAAAAGCAGCCAGTCATCTCGAGGTCCCAGGAGAGGATTCATTATGGGAGAAAAACACCTGAAGGCTCTGCTAAGGGTCCTTCCACTTCCAGGGCAAAGGGGCACAGTGGATGAGGCTCTAGGGAGGACACCTATCTGAGTGGAGCAGTCAGAGTCTCTGCTGAGAGCTTGTGGCGCTTGGAGCCAGGGAAGCCCCAGTTAGTGACGGCGGGAGTCTGTCTCCCACTGTGGGCGCCATGGTGCCAAGTTCCTCATATAAGGTGGTGGACTAGGCTCTGGGAGACATAAAGAAAGTCACTTCGCTCTTCTGACTCTGAATTATAAAAAGTTCTACTTCCTGACTATCAAGTAAGATTAGACCAGATGAGTCACTTTCCATTGTTTTAATGAACTTTTGTAAAAAGAACTGTGAAAAGAGCTATAATGTGGAAAGAACTGTCCTTAAAGTCTTACACAAAGTGAAAGTGAAGTCGCTCAGTCGTGTCCGACTCTGCAACCCCGTGGACAGTAGCCTGCCCCAGGCTCCTCCATCCATGGGGTTTTTCTAGGCAAGAGTACTGGAGTGGGTTGCCATTTCCTTCTTCAGGGAATCTTCCCAATCCAGGGATCGAACCCAGGTCTCCTGCATTGTAGACAGACGCTTTACCTTCTGAACCACCAGGGAAGTCACAAAAGTCTTACACAAAAGGTCATAGTAAAACAAGCAAGCACATTGCTGGCTCAGCTCAGGACAGAGTTCCATGCGCCCTCACCTTGCCCAGCACTCCCTTCTTCTCCTTCAGGCAAAAACCAAGCACTCTCAGTGGATCGCCTTGGCTGAAGGAAGGTAAAAATCACCAGATTTGATTATCTCTAGGGCTAGGATGCTGAGAAATGTTTAACAACAAACTTGATGGGGGGGTGGTGGGTGCTGATTTGTACTGTTTGCTGACTTCTGTGGTGTAGATACGACTACCATGGCTACTTTCAAGCTACTGATATCACATCACTGAACTAAAAACCAGCACAGAACTACGAGATAGCCAGCCAATGAATGACACAACGGCCCCAAGAGACAATGACCCAGCTCACACTCAACAAGCTCTGTACTTCGAGTTATTTGTGCAATCAGTTGGATTTATACGCATCCAATGACATTCGGTCATCCAGGCTTCCATGTAGCAGGAAACACCAACTGTGGCCACAAGCTATCAGCAATGCGCTCAGTTAGGGGGGGTCTCCTTAGAGACCATGCAACAGAGATTTCATCTGATGGCCCAAGCTACTCGTAAGTGAAAGCTCAGTCAAGCCAAAACGCCAACATCAGTTCAGTTCAGTCACTCAGTCGTGTCCGACTCTTTGAGACCCCATGAATCGCAGCACACCAGGCCTCCCTGTCCATCACCAACTCCCAGAGTTCACTCAGACTCATGTCCATCGAGTCCGTGATGCCATCCAGCCATCTCATCCTCTGTCGTCCCCTTCTCCTCCTGCCCCCAATCCCTCCCAGCATCAGAGTCTTTTCCAATGAGTCAACTCTTCGCATGAGGTGGCCACAGTACTGGAGTTTCAGCTTTAGCATCATTCCTTCCAAAGAAATCCCAGGGTTGATCTCCTTCAGAATGGGTTCGTTGGATCTCCTTGCAGTCCAAGGGACTCTCAAGAGTCTTCTCCAACACCACAGTTCAAAAGCATCAATTCTCTGGCGCTCAGCCTTCTTCACAGTCCAACTCTCACAGCCGTACATGACCACAGGAAAGACCATAGCATTAACTAGATGGACCTTAGTCGGCAAAGTAATGTCTCTACTTTTGAATATACTATCTAGGTTGGTCATAACTTTTCTTCCAAGGAGTAAGCATCTTTCAATTTCATGGCTGCAGTCACCATCTGCAGTGATTTTGGAGCCAAAAAAATAAAGTCTGCCACTGTTTCCACTGTTTCCCCATCTATTGGCCATGAAGTGATGGGACCAGATGCCATGATCTTCGTTTTCTGAATGTTGAGCTTTAAGCCAACTTTTTCGCTTTCCTCTTTCACTTTCATCAACAGTCTTTTTAGTTCCTCTTCACTTTCTGCCGTAAGGGTGGTGTCATGTGCATATCTGAGGTTATTGATATTTTTCCGGCAATCTTGATTCCAGCTTGTGTTTCTTCCAGTCCAGCGTTTCTCATGATGTACTCTGCATAGAAGTTAAATAAGCAGGGTGACAATATACAGCCTTGATGTACTCCTTTGCCTATTTGGAACCAGTCTGTTGTTCCATGTCCAGTTCTAACTGTTGCTTCCTGACCTGCATACAGATTTCTCAAGAGACCTCCAGGCAGCCATGCTCACACTGCCCTGAAGGCATATGATTTCCTTGTGTTTTATCACTTTTCCTGGTTACTATATTCTACAGGTAGAATCAGTGTTTGACTCATACTTTTGTCCTTCCATTGTTTTCCCCAGAGTCTTTGAAAATAGCAAGGGTGTTTAATAGCAAGTAGCTTGGATTCTGAACCAGATTCCTCAGAACCAAAAATCTTAGTTTTCTTACTTATTAGTTATGTGACCTTGGGCAAATTATATAACTTCTCTATATGAAATTATTTCATCCTTAATGAAATATGGATAATAATAGTACCAATATCACCACATATTTGGGAAGATTAAATGAGTTTCATACATATAAAGAACTTAGTACAGTGATTTGTACATAGAATATGAAATTTAAATATGAGCTATTAAAATATTATTTCATGTAGTATATATGTATTATCCATTGCCATTATGTGAGAGATGAATGTATGCAGGTGAACAAATACATGGGAAATAAGGGCCTGAATGGATGTGTAGTGGGATTCTTCTGAAAAACAAACACCAGGTTTGAGTTTATAATAATAATTGCAATAATATCAGTAACCATGGCTAGCATTTATTAGATATTTAAAATGTATTTCACAAGCATTATTTCATTAAATCCTCATAAGACCTCTAAGAGGAAGGAAGTACCACTAGTTGGATTACACAGATAAGAAAACCCAGGCCTTGGAGCCTAAATAACTATCCCAAGATCACATAAGGGGATTGGAATGCAAAAGTAGGAAGTCAAGAAACACCTGGAGTAACAAGCAAATTTGGCCTTGGAGTACAGAATAAACCAGGGCAATGGCTCATAGAGTTCTGCCAAAAGAATGCACTAGTCATAGCAAATACCCTCTTCCAACAACACAAGAGAAGACTGTACACATGGACATCACCTGATGGTCAACACCGAAATCAGATGATTATATTCTTTGCAGCCAAAGATGAAGAAGCTCTATACAGTCAGCAAAAACAAGGCTGGAAGCTAACTGTGGCTCAGATCATGAACTCCTTATTGCCAAATTCAGACTTAAATTGAAGAAAGTAGGGAAAACTGCTAGACCATTCAGGTATGACCTAAATCAAACTCCTTGTGATTATACAGTGGAAGTGAGAAATAGATTTAAGGGTCTAGATCTGATAGAGTGCCTGATGAACTATGGATGGAGGTTTGTGACATTGTACAGGAGACAGGGATCAAGACCATCCCCATGGAAAAGAAATGCAAACTAGCAAAATGGCTGTCTGGGGAGGCCTTACAAATAGCTATGAAAAGAAGAGAGGCGAAAAGCAAAGGAGAAAAGGAAAGATATAAGCATCTGAATGCAGAGTTCCAGAGAATAGCAAGGAGAGATAAGAAAGCCTTCCTCAGTGATCAATGCAAAGAAATAGAGGAAAACAACAGAATGGGAAAGACTAGAGATCTCTTCAAGAAAATTAGAGATATCGAGGGAACATTTCACACAAAGATGGGCTCGATAAAGAACAGAAATTATATGGACCTAAACATTACTTCATGGGAAATAGATGGTGAAACAGTGGAAACAGTGTCAGACTTTATTTTTGGGCTCCAAAATCACTGCAGATGGTGACTGCAGCCATGAAATTAAAAGCTTCTTACTCCTTGGAAGGAAAGTTATGACCAACCTAGATAGCATATCAAAAGCAGAGACATTACTTTGCTGACTAAGGTCCATCTAGTCAAGGCTATGGTCTTTCCTGTGGTCATGTATGGATGTGAGAGCGCCGAAGAATTGATGCTTTTGAACTGTGGTGTTGGAGAAGACTCTTGAGAGTCCCTTGGACTGCAAGGAGATCCAACGAACCCATTCTGAAGGAGATCAACCCTGGGATTTCTTTGGAAGGAATGATGCTAAAGCTGAAACTCCAGTACTGTGGCCACCTCATGCGAAGAGTTGACTCATTGGAAAAGACTCTGATGCTGGGAGGGATTGGGGGCAGGAGGAGAAGGGGATGACAGAGGATGAGATGGCTGGTTGGCATCACTGACTCAATGGACGTGAGTCTGAGTGAACTCTGGGAGTTGGTGATGGACAGGGAGGCCTAGCGTGCTGCAATTCATGGGGTCACAAAAAGTCGGACACGACTGAGCGACTGAACTGAACTGAACAGAAGCAGAAGATATTCAGAAGAGGTGGCAAGAATACACAGAAAAACTGTACAAAAAAGATCTTCACAATCCAGATAATCACAGTGGTGTGATCACTCACCTAGAGCCAGACATCCTGGAATGTGAAGTCAAGTGGGCCTTAGAAAGCATCACTATGAACAAAGCTAGTGGAGGTGGTGGAATTCCAGTGGAGCTATTTCAAATCCTGAAAGATGATGCTATGAAAGTGCTATACTCAATATGCCAGCAAATTTGGAAAACTCGACAGTGGCGACAGGACCAGAAAAGGTCAGTTTTCATTCCACTCTCAAAGAAAGGCAATACCAAAGAATGCTCAAACTACCGCACAATTTCACTCATCTCACATGCTAGCAAAGTAATGCTCAAAATTCTCAGGCTTCAGCAATATGTGAACTGTGAACTTGCCAGATGCTCAAGCTGGTTTTAGAAAAGGCAGAAGAACCAGAGATCAAATTGCCAACATCCACTGGATCATGGAAAAAGCAAGAGAGTTTCAGAAAACCATCTATCTCTGATTTATTGACTATGCCAAAGCCTTTGACTGTGTGGATCACAATAAACTGTGGAAAATTCTGAAAGAGATGGGAATACCAGACCACCTGACCTGCCTCTTGAGAAGTCTGTATGCAGGTCAGGAAGCAACAGTTAGAACTGGACATGGAACTACAGACTGGTTCCAGATAGGGAAAGGTGTACGTCAAGGTTGTATATTGTCACCCTGCTTATTTAACTTCTATGCAGAGTACATCATGAGAAATGCTAGGCTGGATGAAGCACAAGATGGAATCAAGATTGTCGAGAGAAATATCAATAACCTCAGATATGCAGATGATACCACTCTATGGCAGAAAGTGAAGAAGAACTAAAGAGCTTCTTGATGAAAGTGAAAGAGGAGAGTGACAAAGTTGGCTTAAAGCTCAACATTCAGAAAACAAAGATCATGGCATCTGGTCCCATCATTTCATGGCAGATAGATGGAGAAACAGTGGAAATAGTGGTAGACTTTTTTTGAACTGTGGTGTTGGAGAAGACTCTTGAGAGTCCCTTGGACTGCAAGGAGATCCAACCAGTCCATCCTAAAGGAGATCAGTCCTGAATGTTCATTGGAAGGACTGATGATGCTGAGCTGAAACTCCAATACTTTGGCCACCTGATACGAAGTACTGACTCATTGGAAAAGACCCTGATGCTGGGAAAGATTGAAGGCGAGAGGAGAAGGGGACAACAGAGGATGAGATGGTTGGTTGGCATCACTGACTCAATGGACATGAGTTTGAGTAGGCTCTGGGAGTTGGTGATGGACAGAGGCCTGGCATGCTGCAGTCTGTGGGGTCGCAGAGAGTCGGACACAACTGAGCAACTGAACTGAACTGAAGATCACATGTTGTTGTTCAGTTGCTAAGTCGAAAACTATGTGCCCCTCCCTCTCCTGCCTGGGGCTAGGCTGAGACTCTTTCTGTGTCACAGAAGGCATTCTGGAGATTTTGCAAGATCGACATTAAATTCATGCTCAGATTAAGACACTGCCCCCAAGCCCCATGGTGCAGCCGGTCCCTGCTGAAAACCACCCTGTACATCCATCAGGGTTCCCCAAAAACCGCACTCTGCTGCTAGCCCTGGTGTCAGAGGGTAAAATGGGAATAGTAGGAAGTTCAGCAGGTTAAACCAAGCTCTGAAAGTACTCTTGATTCTCAGTCATCTGGGCTCAAGGGTGCAGAAGAGGGTGTACAGCTAAAATCATCTAAGAAACATTCTAGCTATTTCTACAGAAGAGACGATACAGCCTCACATTCAAGGCACCTACAGCCCTCTCATGGATGTAGAATGCCTTTAAGAACATCTATAGGGCGACTCACTAGTGAATACAATTACAGAGCACAGAGAAAGAGAGGCTAAGGGGGTGGGAAGTTAAAAAGAATGCTCAGAATGCAGTAGAACCTTTCAGGGAAAGGTTTCTAGAAGTAGTGAGTAGATTGCATAAAAATTAAAAATATTTTCTTGGTACAAGTTCAATACATGCCCATGACAAACAAATCAAAAAACACAGACAAGCAAAGAAAGGGAATTAAAAAAAAAACAAAAAACAACCACCTACGATCTCGCCCACCCAAACGCAACTTCTGTTAACACTCTCAACACCTTGACAACCAGATTTTGCAGGAGGCAATGTGCCAAGCTGGAGCACAGGTTGTGTGTGGGGGGCTGGGGAATGGCTGGGGGAGGAAGTGGTCCTGGCATTTTTTAGTCTATGCGGGAAGTGATAAGAAATCTATTTGATGGGATTGCTGCTAAGTCACTTCAGTTGTGTCCGACTCTGTGTGATCCCATATAGACGGCAGCCCACCAGGCTCCCCCATCCCTGGGATTCTCCAGGCAAGAACACTGTTGCCATTTCCTTCTCCAATGCATGAAAGTGAAATGTCAAAGTGAAGTTGCTCAGTCATGTCTGACTCTTCGCGACCCCATGGACTGCAGCCAACCAGGCTCCTCCATCCATGGGATTTTCCAGGCAAAAGTACTGGAGTTGGGTGCCATCGCCTTCTCCGATTTGATGGGATTAGGAAGTAGAAAGTTGAGGGAGAAGACTAAAAGAAGATCTCTCAGACCAGGAAGAGAAGAGAAACAGGCAGTAGTACCAAGGAGCCCAGCTAAACACTGACAAAATTAAAATACTCATAACAGCAATAATAGCAAACATTTGTTGAGAGCTTACCACATATGAGACATTGTGCTAAGCACTTTATAGTCCCTCATCTTATTTAATTTTCATTTCACATAAAGCTTTTCCCAAGCTCATTAATGGATGTTTCTTTCTCTTTTTTTTTTTTTTTGGCCATACCACACATCTTGTGGGATCTTAGTTCCCCCACCAGGGATCTAATCACTAGACTGCCAGGCAATTCCTAACATTTCTTACAGAGTATTCTATAAGCTACCTGGAAAGGAGGAGAAGGAGACAACAGAGGATGAGATGGTTGAATAGCATCACCAACTCGATGGACGTGAGTTTGAGCAAATTCTGGGAGTTGGTGATGGACAGAGAAGCCTGGTGTGCTGCAGTCCATGGGGTTACAAAGAGTCAGACACAATGGAGTGACTGATATGAACTGAACTGAACTGTCCAATGGTTAGGCGCCAAGGTGTTTGTTAGATTTGTTTGTGCCATAGTTTGATTGCAGGTCATCTCCAGACCAAAATTTTCAAGTCACGGTCACAAGTGAGCCTGCCCAGAAAATTACTATAAAATGGGGGATGCCCACAGCTATCTTCTAAGTAACCCACAGTCCTGTTTCCTTCCCAAAGTGCTCTAAGAGTGAGACAGACTGAGCAAGAGCCCAGCCTAAGGCATGAGGCCTGTGGGCTCTACAGGCCCTCACCATCCTTGGATTCAGTTCAGTTCAGTGGTTCAGTGTGTCTGACTCTTTGCAGACACACAAAGGACTCTTTGTCCTTGGGTTAATCATCCCAACAGCTTAGAAAGAGCCTTTGGCAGGAGGTGTGCTGGCCTCAAGGCAACAAGAAGGTAAGTGCAGGACAAACATTCAACAGCACCTGGGGATCCAGGGGGCAGAATCAAGACTGGGAGAACAGGCTGATAAGGGAAGGTTGGGAGGAGATAGCCCACACCCAGGTGTTGGTCCCTTATAAGGTGTTGGTTCCTTGACCTGAGCCGAGTCCTCTGGGCTCTCTGGGCCCTTATCTCTCACATTAGGGAGTTGGCTTTAATGATCTCAAAGATCTTTCAGCTCTGGGTGGGAAAACACTATCTCAAACCAAGGGGCATGTGCTGCTGCTCTTGTTTACCTCTGGGACAAGTCCAGAAGCTCCATGCTGCCTGGAGGACTAGGGCAGATACAGGCTGACAGGACCTCCCGGCCACAAGAAGGGTGACCGCCATGGAGGAGGTGGGGAAGACCAGCAGTTGCTCCAGCCCTGAGTTGGTTACCAGTGCCTCCCAGCTCCAGAATTTTATCTCACTTGATCCTCCCCATTCCCCAGTGAAGTTAGGGAGCCCCAGGCATGACCACAAGGCAGAGATGGAAAGAATGCTTATGGGAATAGAAATGTATTTTTAAGAACACCCAGGTAGGAAAGGAGCAGCCGGCTCCCCAGGTTCTCAATTCCAGGCAGTGAGGCAGGTTTCACAAATTACGAAGAAAGTTTTTGCAGCAGCTCTAAGGACCCACCTTCTTTCTCCTTGACTCATTCTCATTGGCTGGCTGGCTGCCACTCACCATGGAGTCAGCTCTCCTATTGGGCTAAGTTCACCCTTGTCACGTCTGAGGTACCTGTGACAAGAAAATTGTGATATTAATTCACTTGCTGTTTTTTTCCATTGCCTTCCCTTTTCAGGCAGGCATTGCTAATCAGGCTTTTTGTTTTTTCTTGCCTTAAGAATTCTTGCCGAAGCAATAAATGCTGGAGGGGGTGTGGAGAAAAGGGAACCCTTTTACATTGTTGGTGGGAATGCAAACTAGTACAGCCACTATGGAGAACAGTGTGGAGATTCCTTAAAAAATTGCAAATAGAACTGCCTTATGACCCAGCAAGCCTACTGCTGGGCATACACACTAAGGAAACCAGAATAGAAAGAGACACATGTACCCCAATGTTCATTGCAGCACTGTTTATAATAGCCAGAACATGGAAACAACCTAGATGTCCATCAGCAGATGAATGGATAAGAAAGCTGTGGTACATATACACAATGGAGTATTACTCAGCCATTAAAAAGAATACATTTGAATCAGTTCTAAGGAGATGGATGGAACTGGAGCCGATTATACAGAGTGAAGAAAGCCAGAAAGAAAAACACCAATACAGTATACTAACACCTATATATGGAATTTAGAAAGATGGTGATGATGACCCTGTATGCGAGACAAAAAAAGAGACTCAGATCTATAGAGTGAACTTTTGGACTCTGGGGGAGAGGGAGAGGGTGGGATGAGATGGGAGAATGGCATTGAAACATGTATACTATCATGTAAGAAACGAATCGCCAGTCTATGTCCGATGCAGGATGCAGGATGCTTGGGGCCGGTGCATGGGGAGGACCCAGAAGGATGTTATGGAGTGGGAGGTGGGAGGGGATTCATGTTTAGGAACCCATGTACACTCGTGGTGAATTCATGTCAATGTTTGGCAAAACCAATACAGTATTGTAAAGTAAACTAAAGTTAAAATAAAAATAAAAAAAAGAATTCTTGCAGAACAAAAAGCAAAAGCTCCTTGAAACTAATAGATCTTCCTGTCTGGGTAAAAGCCATGGCTCATTGAGGAGATGATGCAGATATACAGGAGAAGGGGTTGGGAGTAGGGAGAAGGAGGGCTTTGAAGGAAAAGGAAAGGAAACAAGAGAGATAGGAAACCAGAAAGATAGAAAAAGATATACAAATAAAAACAAACTCTGATTATGATAACACATTCCAGGGTCCTGGGTAAGGGCCAGATCTCAAGAGCACATGAGGCCTTAGATGTGAGATGCTCAGACGTGTCCAACTCTTTTCAACCTCATGGACTGTAGCCTGCCAGGCAAGAATACTGGAATGGGTAGCCGTGCCCTTCAGGGATCTTCCCAACCCAGGGATCTAACAGCGGTCTCCTGCACATTGTAGGCAGATTCTTTACCACATGAGCCACCAGACAAGCCCCATCAAATTTCCAGTATCACCAAAGATTTCTGAGCCGCAAGTGTGTCTCAGAAACAAAGTCACCAAACTAGAAGAGACCTGAGGCATCAGAGAAAACTCATTACAGACCATGAGCTGATGAGTGGACGGGACACCTCTACACTTACACCCAGTTGTGCACAATCTTTCAGGGCCTTGAGCCCCCAAAGTGACAGATTAATCTGCCCACTGAACAGGATTGGGGGTTCAGAATCAGGTTTATTTTGATTAAAGATTTTAAAAAGACAAAAAAGCAGAGGAAGAACAACTATCCTTAGCTCAGTTGGGTTGTAAAGTAGGAGTCACATCCTGACATGCACAGAAACATGAGTGACCCCATTGTCCTGGCAAAGATACCAGTTACTTCACTTTAATACCCCAATCTTATTAGCTCTAAGCTCCCATCAGCTAAGGGAGAAATTATAGTCCCATGCTCTGCTGGTTGGGATGCTCTAGCTGCCGGGAGCCAGCTTGAGGAACTCCGCCCATGGCAAAGGTCATGAGGAAGGAGGCTTCGGCATAGGCGTGATCGAGCCTCAGGAAACCCCCTGTTCCCGAGCATCTACCCCAAAACCAGAGTCTGTTTTATGCTCTCACCTACACCTCTGACTTTACGGGGGGCTCTCCCCCATAACCATTTCTCTAGGAGAAGGAGTTAATGTGCAGCTCCAAGGCAATAAAAATTCCTGGGTGTGTCAAGAGTGTTTCAGCTTAAGGACTCCTCTGAAGCTTATCTAGCTCACCTGTATAGGTTCATCACATGTGATTGTGCCTCCCAACCTGGGAGGCATGAGATGTTTTAGACTTACTAAAGGCAAATTCTTTTGGGGAGTTGGAAATTATCAGTATAGTGGGTTGGTTAGGAATTATATTGGTGAAGGGTTTTTCATTTGTTGTGTCAATAATTGCTAATTCCCTGTCCTGGGTGTGACAAGGGTGTCTCAGGTCAAACCTCTCTGCTGACAGACTAGCTTGTGTGACAGGATTATCCATACTCCTGCCACTACAAACATCCATAAACAGCACGAAGAGTTTTGGAGTATTTTAAAGTCTTAATTAGCATAGGGCTTTTCTCATTGTCGAGTCAATGATTGCCGCCAGGCCTCCATATCCTTAGGCACCTGGGAATATATTAATCAATGTATTTGGAATATAGAAAATGAAATATAGTAGTTTTAAGGTTAGCAATACTAGACTTTTTGAGTTAATGAATTTTCTCTTTTGTAATAGATCACTGTACTTTGTTATGAATCACTGTGTCCTTGCTATGTAAAAATGTAACTTTATCACTATCTTAAGACTAAATAGATCTTAAGGGGAACATTGGTGAAGGGATTTTCACTTGTTGGGTTGATGTTTGCTGCTAAATCTCCATGTTCCCTGCCCTTATAATGAATATAACTAGCATATAGGAGAAATAAGTATTAAGTATTAACCTTTAAGCATATAGGAGAAATAAGTATTAACCTTGATCATGTTAACCTTGGGTTAAATAAATTCCTTTCTTGATTGTAACTCACTACACCCTCACCCTATAGGAATGTAACTTTATTTGGAGGGTGGTGCATGGTTTAAGAAAAAACACCCTTGGAAGAAATAAGTTTTTTTGGTTATCAGAAAGAAAGGATCATAAAATGTCAGCAGGTCTCATGGCCAGAAGATGATGTAATATCCCTAAGACCTTTTTTTTATACATTTATGTGAAGCACCTGATTTTGATAAAGGTCAGGACTGCTGACCCCCGCGTGACTCTGTATTCATCCCTACGTGTAACAAAAGGTATGTAAGCAAACCCAAAAATAAAGAAATCGGATCAGTTTCTGGAAAGACTGATTCCCCCATGTCGTTTCTTTCTTGCTCCCATTTTTCTGGCTGAATTCCCATCTGGAGCATGGATGCTATTCCATGTAAACCAAGTTATTTAGCCTCTTTTGCTCCACTAATTTTCCTACTACACTATCCGTTTCTAATCTCTCTATATATCTGTGATTAAATATGTATTTTTCCAAAGACGCTGACGCCGTCCCCACCTTCGAATTCCCTGGATCCACCGGAGCTGGACCCCGGCATCTAGCCACAAGTAATAGTACTCTCTCGCTGCAAATAAAGGAAAACTCAGATTCAGACATGTAAAGAAATACACTGTATCACCAATGAGAATTGGAAGTAGTGGGTTCCAGCTGTAGTATAAGGTGTACTCAAGGTGTAAAGGACTCAGGTTGTCTTCATCTCTCTGTTTTGCTGTCATCAAGATGTAGGTTTTATCCTCCAGCAGGCTCCCTAGGTGGTAATAAGATACCTTCACTTCATCAGACAAAATAACATCCCAAGGAAGCAAAGTACACTCTTCCCATGGCTGCTTCTTAGGAGCATGGAAACTTTCCAAAGGTCCCCTGTAGAATTTCTTTCATGTCTCATTAGGCAGAATTGGGTACATTCCTACACTTAAACTGATCTTTGGCAAGGGGAATGGGATTGCCATGGCTGGCTTGAAGGGAAGCTCAAGAGTCCACCACAAAGAACACTAATCAAGTACTTTCCACCTTCCGAATGCAGGCTTGCCCACTGTGAAGTCAGACAGATATAGTTTATCTGGGATCATTCTTAATTGCTGTTAAATGCTTTCTTGGAGACCCTAGCATCCCCTTTTAAAGCCTGGAAGGCACTCAGATTTGCTTATCCATTTCTGAACCCCACATGCGAATGCTGCTCAAGTTTCCTTTCCTGAGAGATTCTTCAGAAGAAACAGCTCCTTAGAGGAACATAATGTCTCGGGAGAAGGGTGACTCATACTCTGTATGCCAGAGAAATCTAACTTCAGATCTGGCTCAGCCAAAACCTCCAGCTTGGGCTCTAGACCTTATGTTACCTTTTACCTCCAGGGGAACAGAGGCGGCTGCTGGCTGTTGGGCCACCAGCAATGCATGCTGCATGAGCCGTGGCAACATTGAGAAGAGACCAGCTGTGCTGTTTTTCTCAGAGGAAGGCTGTGTATTTGGCCTCATAGTTTCCCCTTCCAGTTACTTAGAATTTTGATATTAACCCCGCTTTATGTAAGAAGAAAGTGAGGCACAGACTAGTTGTGCTTAATGTCAATCAGCTAATTAAGTGGCAGTGCTAGGAACATTCTTGTTTGAGTCTTTTTATGGACATATGTTTCCCTTTCTCTTGGGTAAATGCCTAGAAATTTAATTGCTGGTTTGGAGTATGTGCATGTCTTACTACGAGAAATTGCTAAGCTGTTTTCCAAAATCACATATGAGTGCTCCAGTTGCTCCAAATCCTCATCAACATTTGGTGTTGTTGAGTTTTAACTTTAACTATTCAGTAGGTAGGTGTGTATTTGTTTTAATTTGCATTTCCTGCTGAGACAGACGAGCCTGGTGGGCTGTCGTCTATGGGGTCACGCAGAGTCAGACACAGCTGAAGCGACTTAGCAGCAGCAGCAGCAGTAATGTTAAGCGCTTGTTGATGTGCTTACCAGCCATCTATATATCTTCTTTTGTGAAGTGTTGGCTATATTTTTAAAATTGGGTGACTTTTTTTTTATTATTCAGTTGTAAGAAAGTTTTACATTTTGCTAATAACATTTTTTTGTTTTGCAAAGACTTTCTCCCAGTCTATGTTTTGCCTATTCATTTTCTTAAGGGTGCAGAAATTTTTAATTTTGATGCAATCTAATAGTTTTTTTTTCTTTTATGTTTATTGTTTTCTGTAAGTTGTTTTAAAATTTTTTGTGTGTGAAGATATTTTCTCATGTTCTTTTCCAGAAGATTTATAGTGTAGTTTTTACATTTAGGTCTATGACCTACCTCAAATGAATGCTTGTGTATGGTGTGAATTAAGGATCAAGTTCATTTTTTAAATGGAAATCCAGTTCTTCCAGTACTATTTGTTAAAAGACTATCATTTTCCCATTGAAGTGAGTTGGCAACACTGTAAAAAAATTTAGCATTGTAAAAAAAAAAACAAAAAACGTAGCCATTTTAAAGTAAGTCTTTTTCTCTACTCTTTTCAACTTTGGTCTATATGACTATTCTTATCCCAATATCCTACTCTCCTGAATACTGTAGCTTTGTAATAGATTTTTAATTCAGGTAGCTTGAATTCCCTATCTTCATTCTTTTTCAGAATTGTTTTAGTTATTCTAGATCCTTTGCTTTCTCACATATTTTAGAATTTATTTTTTCAATTTCTACCAAAAAAACAAAAAGACAAAAACCACCAACAACTCTGCTAGGACTTGGGGATATACTGAGGTAGGCAAGTGTAAAATGAAAAGCCAACAGTGTTTTCCTTCCTATGTGGAGAAAAACCCAATTCTTCCTTTTGGCATCTTTCTTCCCTTTATCTCTCACACAGAACAGGTCCCTTTCAGCCCTGATCTTTTGTAACTCTTCAGTCTACAAAGAGGGTATTGAGGCAGGAGCAGTAACAGCCTTCAGCCTGCTGGCCTGAGTGCAGAGACTGAATCCTTAGCCCAAGTTTTTGATCCAACCAATGGGTCAGATTTCTAGGGGCAGAGTGGTCATCAAAGGTCTAGTGGCTTGTGGAGTAGAGGTTTGAGGAAAGACCCAGTGGCCTGTGAAGTAGAGGTTTGAGGAAGATGGAGATCAAGTTTGTCCTCCTTCCTCCTGGATGATCTGTGTAGAAATAACAACTTTCTCAAGATTTTGAGTTCATACCCCCAAGGATTCTGTACTCAGTCCCAACATGTGTAAGGTTTTCCCACAAAAGAGATTCTCTGTGACACCAGGTGGGTGTCCTACAATTCAACTCTGACACTATCTACCTGGAGATAGGGTCAGATTCTATGGGTTAATGGCTCAGTTCTATAAGACTGCCTGCCTCCTTCCCTCCACTTCACCCAGGTTCAACGTTGTTCAGGTTATCACCTGTGCCTCTGATCAGCTGGCTTACACTAGAGAAAATAGAACATTAGATGAAATATTGTAGCTAGATTGGAGGTTCCAATGACCCCTACCTTGGGTTTGATTAATTTCTTAGAGTAGCTCACTGAACTCAGAGAAACATTTTACTCACTTGATTATCAATTTATTCTAGAAGGATATAACAGGAACAGCCAGATGGAAGAGATGCTTCAGGCAAAGACTATGCCTTCTGAGTTAGCCACTCTCCCCTCTTCTCCAGGTGTTTACCAACCCAGTTCTCCAAGCCCCATCCTTACTGAGGTGTTATGGGGGTTTCATTACAAAGGCATGCTTGATTAAATCTTTGGCCAATGGAAACTGAACTCAATCGTCAGCCCTTCTCCCCTCCCTAGAGATCAGGGAGTACAACTGAAAGTGCCAACTCTGTAATCACTTGGTTGGTTACCCTGGCAACAAGCCACATCCTAAGGCTATCTAGGGGCTTTCCAAAAGTCTAATAAAGACTTTTTTGCTCTCTTCACAAAAACTTCAAATAGTTTTAGGAACTCTGTACCAGGAAACTGGAGAAGACCAAATATATATTTCTTATCACAAATCCCAACTCACTTACACTTTAGAATATTTCTCTGCTGGTGTATCAATCCTCTTCAACCTCTCTGTCACAAAAGAGAAGGATCCCTCCATGTTTTAAGAGCTAACTTCTCTCCCAAACTTCTGATCCCATCTCAGTCTGACTTTTCTGTTCCTCCTCCAGCATTTCCAACCTTCCTTCTCCAGTGACCTCTGCCCTGTCTTCAAGCATTCCTGCATTTTAAAAATCCTGAATCAAGTTCAAATTACCCTTAGTATCCATTTCACTCCTGCTTTCCCCTTCCAGGATTCTCTCTAGTTTTATGTAATTGCTGCGTTCCTTTCTCACACATCTGTTCATTTCTTAAATCCTTGTAGTAGAAGGCCCACCCTTTATCAAATGTTATGAATCATCTGCAACTGACCAAACCCCGTGCCTCATCAGCCCTCAGTTTCTCCTCTCTGGGACACTGTGTCCAGGAGGCTTTCTTTGTCTCCTTCACGGACCTCTTTTCCTGTGATGCCCCTCTCCCTGATCTGCTGCTTCTCCTTCCTTTATAACCATTCCCATCAGCGTTTCTTGGTCATAGAGAGACTACAGGCCACCAGACAAACAGCCCCAACTTACCATCTGCAAATCTGAAAATTCATCACGTGTCTGATTAAAAAGGAACATTTGTCTCTTTCCTGACCTGCAGCAGGTCCTCCAGCTAGAAGGGAATCCCATCCCTTCACAACACCTCAGGGACCTTTCTCAAAAAATTAGCTTTTCTTGTTCTTGAATCTTAAACTTTGCTGTTATTCCTTCCCAACATCAAGAAAACATTGTTGGACTTCCCTGCTGGTAGAGTGGTTAAGAATCTTCCCGCCAGTGCAGGGAGCACCAGTTGGGTCCATGATCCGGGAGGATCCCACGTGCCACACGCCAACTAGGCCCGTGCGTCACAGCTACTTGAGCCTGTGCTCTAGAGCCCACAAAACACAGCTACTGAAGCCCACTTGTGTTCCGCAACAATGAGAGGCCCACACCCCGAAACTAAAGAGTAGTCCCTGCTCCCCCAGAACTAGAGAAAGCCCCTGCACACAGCAACAAAGACCCAGTGCAGCCAAAAATCAATGATTCTTTTTAAAAAAGAAAGAAAACATTGTCACCACCTCTTTCTCTTTTTTTAAAATTGTCTTGTTTTTACTTCCTTTTATACTTACTTCACTATCAAACTTCTGAGTTATGTGTTCCCACTGTCTCCCCTTAGACCCTTTCTGATCCCTCCTCAGTCCTCTGAAACATGGCTTTTGTTTCCAATGTGTCAGTAAAAATAACCTCACCAAAGTTTACCAGCGACCTCTTTGTGGCCACAGCTTATGGTTCCTTGTAGTTCTCTTGCCTTCTTGAGAGTACTGACATTGCTCACCGCTTCCTCCTCTTTTTTGCCTTTCCCTCCCCATGACCACGCCCGCTCTGAGGGCTGCTTCCCTTCTGTACAGCGACAAACATCTCTCTTCCCACGCGGTGGCAGTGGCCCCCCTCAGGTTCCGTCCTGGGCCTCATCCTTTCCTCACTTACCCTGAGTGATCTTGTCTACTCCTCCACTGCACACATATTTATTGAGTACCCACTCTAAGTCAGATCAGTACTGATTTAAGCCCCGAGGGTAAAACAAGTCCCTGTTCTTGTGGATTTGACATTTGCCAGTGGTGTCAATTCCATCTTGATACTTCTGACATAAAACCCTGCTCTCTCTCTCTCTCTCTCTTTTGCCCATTTGGTCTGCTTGGCTATTCCATGTCACCTCAGACTCAGTATTTCCAAAACCGAATTTTTCATCTTTAACCTACCTCCAGTTTCTCCTCTTAGCTACACAAGTCAGAAGGAGCTCATCATCTTTGTTCATTACTATCTTTGAATCTTCATTTTCCTTCTTCTCCTAACCCTGATCTGTAACCAAGTCCTGTCAATTATACCTTCGAATCCTCCAAAATACCTCTGAAATCCATCTGCTGTTCTCCATGCCTGACACCATTGCTCACTCTTCCTTGATTCCTAACAGGTCCCTCTAGTCTTGATCACTTTCATGCCCCATCCCACCTTCAATACATTGTCCACACCATGGCCGCAGTCATTTCCAATACAACTCTGGTCACATGACCTCCCTGTTTAAAACTCCTCATTGCCCTTAAGATAACAGCCAACTCCTTTAACGTGGCCCAGAGGCCTCCTACTTACCTGTCAATCTCATTATCAGCAGCACTCTCAACTCTTCTGTCACATAAGCTTTTTCTTTCAGTGACCTGGATGTGCCATGCTTTTTCATGCCTCCCAGTCTCCCTTAGCCTGAAACACTTCCCCATGCCTGACCTCCACCCCTTCTCCTGGCTAACTCTGACTTACTCCAGTCTTCTAGAATACTTGCCTTAAAATCTCTAGTCTGTAGTAGTTCCCCACCTCTGCACATCAGTGCCACCCTATCCTATTTACCCTATTATGACTTTCTGATTTTGTTTTGGCATATTGAAAAAGTTTAATACATGTTTTATTAAAATAAAAAATTATAATTACTGATTATACTAATTATTAGCAAAATCAAATTATAATAAGTATTAATATAATCATACTTCCTTTCTCATGGGTTTTGGCAAGAAATACATCAAAGGACAGAATATGTATAAATACCTGCCAGAGATCAGAGCAAAATTCACAGACAAGAAATGGCAGATTTATGATTACAACGCTATGTTGTTTTGT
Organism: Redunca redunca; assembly: GCA_006410935.1. NCBI lineage: Eukaryota > Metazoa > Chordata > Mammalia > Artiodactyla > Bovidae > Redunca > Redunca redunca. The sequence goes on along the minus strand of SJYQ01000277.1, from coordinate 81,875 downwards.
TGACAGTTGTAACGTTGTTGTTCAGTTGCTAGATTTTCTGATCTGTTTTGTTCTTTTCCAAGTCCTTTTTTTCCATTAGAATCTAAGCCTTGAGATCAGGTAAGGTCTATGTCACTCATGTTTGTGTATTCCCAACTTGTAGAAAACACTAGTCAACACATATTTGTCAAATGAAAGAATAATTTCTTGCCCTCCTCCTACCATCTAAGTACAGACATGCTTAAGAATCATATTTCTGAGCTTTATTCAATTCCTTCTTTATATTCCATTGATTCCTATGATTTCAATGATCATGTCACTGTGAAGTCTCCAATCCACCCACAGGCTGGTATCACTCAGAACCACATCTGCATTTCCAACATTATGCTAAACATTTATGCTTGGAGGGTTTTTCAGCATCTCAGCTGTGGGTTTAGCTGCTCAGTCATGTCTGACTCTTTGCGACCCCATGGACTAAGGCCCGCCAGTTTGGCCCTGGGATGCTCCAGGCAAAAATACGGGAGTGGGTTGGCATTTCCTTCTCCAGATAAATGATACACAACATTAAAAGCATGCAGAGATACATATTCAAGGATGTGTGATACATCATTGTCTATAATATTGACAAATTGAAAACAACCCAAATGCTTATCAAAAGAGAATTGGTAAACAAATTACAACTGCAAAGCCTTCAGTTCAGTCGCTCAGTCATGTCTGACTCTTTGCGACCCCATGGACTAAGGCACACCAGGCTTCTCTGTCCATCACCAACTCCCGAAGCCTACTCAAACTCATGTCCATCGCATTGGTGATGCCATCCAGCCTTCTCATCCTCTGTTGTTCCCTTCTCCTCCCACCTTCAGTCTTGCCCAGCATCAGGGTCTTTTCAAATGGTTGGTTCTTCACATCAGGTGGCCAAAGTATTGGAGTTTCAGCTTCAGCCTCAGTCCTTCCAATGAATATTCAGGACTGATTTCCTTTAGGATGGACTGGTTGGATCTCCTTAAAATCCAAGGGCCTCTCAAGACTCTTCTCCAACATCACAGTTCAAAAGCATCAATTCTTCAGTGCTCAGCTTTCTTTATAGTCCAACTCTCACATCCATACATGAACTACTCAAAAAACCATAGCTTTGACTAGACAGACCCTTGTTGGTAAAGTAGTGTCTCTGCTTTTTAGAGCCTTAGAAAGACTAAAAAAGATTCACCTATTAATGTGAAAAGATATATCTGATATACTGTTAAGTTAAAAAGGAGGCTTCAGAATAATAAATATGGTTTAGTTTCATCTTATTTAGTTATTCAACATGCATTTATTGAATGCCTGCTATGTGCCAGTTTCTGTTCCAAGTGCTGGCGATGCTCAGAGGACAAGACATTTCCTTTTTCTCACAGAGCTTTCTAGACAAGCTACATGCACACGTACACACACGCACACACACACACACATATTTCAGGGCTTCCCATGTGGCTCAGGGTAAGGAATCTGCCTTCAATGTAGGAGACATGACTTCAATCCCTGGGTCAGGAAGATCCCCTGGAGAAGGTAATGGCAACCTACTCTATCCTTGCCTGGGAAATCCCATGGACAGAGGAGTCTGGCAGCTATAGGACTTGAGGTCTCAGAGTTGAACACAGCGTAGCGACTGAGCACCCACTTGTGTCTGGTAATGATGAGTGCTATGAAAAAAACTTGGAAAACTCAGCAGAGGCCACAGGACTGGAAAAGGTCAGTTTTCATTCCAATCCCAAAGGAAGGCAATGCCAAAGAATGCTCAAACAACCACACAATTGCACTCATTTCACACACTAGTAAAGTAATGTTCAAAATCCTTCAAACTAGGCTTCAACAGTAGGTGAACCAAGAATTTTCAGATATGCAAGCTGGATTTAGAAAAGGCAGAGGAACCAGATAGCAAATTACCAACATCTGTTGGATCATTGAAAAAGCAAGAAAATTCCAGAAAGACATCTACTTCTGCTTCATTGTCTAAGGTAAAACCTTTGACTCTAGAGATCACAACAAACTGTGGAAAATTCTTAAAGAGATAGGAATACCAGACTACCTTACCTGACTCCTGAGAAATCTGTATGCAGGTCAAAAAGCAACAGTTAGAATCAGACATGAAACAACGGACTGGTTCCAAATTGGAAGAGGAATACATCAAGGCTGTATATTGTCATTCTGCTTATTTAACTTATATGGAGAGTATATCATGGAAAATGCCAGGCTGAATGAAGCGTAAGCTGGAATCAAGATTTCCAGGAGAAATATCAATAACCTCGGTTATGCAGATGACACCACCTTTATGGCAGAAAGTGAAGAGGAATTAAAGAGCCTCTTGATGAAGGTGAAAGAGGAGAGTGAAAAAGCTGACTTAAAACTCAACATTCAAAACACAAAGATCATGGCATCTGGTTCCATCACTTCATGGCAAATAGATGGGAAACAACAGAAACTGTGACAGTAACAGACTTTATTGTCTTGGGCTCTAAAATCACTGCAGACGGTGACTGCAGCCAGGAAATTAAAAGATGCTTGCTCCTTGGAAGAAAAGGAATGACAAACAGAAGCAGCATGTTGAAAGGCAAAGACATTACTTTGCCTACAAAGATCTGTCTAGTCCAAGCTATGGTTTTTCCAGTAGTCATGTACAGATGTGAGAGCTGGACAATGAAAAAGGCTGAGCACCAAAGAATTGAGGCCTTGGAACTGTGGTGCTGGAGAAGACTCTTGAGAGTCCCTTAGACAGCAAGAAGATCAAACCAGTCAATTCTAAAGGAAATCAACCCTGAATATTCACTGAAAGGACTGATGCTGAAGCTGAAACTCCAATACTTTGATCTCCTGATGTGAACAGCTGACTCATTGGAAAAGACCCTGATGCTGGGAAAGATTGAAGGCGGGAGGAGAAGGGGATGACAGAGGATGAGATGGTTGGATGGCATCATTGACTCAGTTGACATGAGTTTGAGCAAACTCAAGGAAATGGTGAAAGACAGGGAAGCCTGGCGTGTTGCAGTCCATGGGAAACAAAGAGTCGGACATGACTGAGGGACTGAACTACAACAACAATGAAAAAAATGTCTGTGTTATTTTAGATAGAGTGATCAGTGAAGGACCCTCTAGAATGGCAACATTTGAGCAGACACCTGAAAGAATCTTGTGAATATTTGGGGAAAGGACATTCCAATCAGGGGGATCAGCCAATGTGAAGCCAGGAGTAGTGGCAAGTGTAACTGGCTCTAGAAGCAAGAATGAGCCCTCTGCAACTGGAGCGAAGTGAAGGTGCGGGAGAGTGGAACCTGGGACCACAGAGGCCACCTGCAGCCAGGCCAGGCCAAGGTTCTGGAATCCATTCTAAGTATGACTGAAAGTCCATTTTGGAGGTGTGTATGTTTGGCTTCTCTGGTGGCTCAGAGGATACAGCATCTGCCTGCAATGCAGGAGATCTGGGTTCAATCCCTGCATTGGGAAGATCCCCTGGAGATGCTGAAACACTAAAAACATTTGAAAGTTTTAAAAATATATACCAAACTGTTATCAGAAAATATTTTCAGGACATGGGGTTACAGGAGACTTTCATTTTCAAAACCATAGCCTTACATTGTGTTTTACAGTATGTTTTATAATGAGTATATATAAATTTGGTAATCAGAAAAAAAATGATTATTTTAAAAATTTGTGCAAACTCTTTGACTCATCAACTCCCTTTAAAGAAACACATGCTTTAAAAAAAAATGGTTAAGTTCATAAAACTGTGTGTATAAGGATGTTCATTATAGTGTTACTTATAATACCAAAAATTGGAAATAAATGTCTGACAATAGAGAATTGATTAAATAAATTATGGTAAAATTATACAACGACATCACAGGAGCCCTGACAAATTATGTCATAGAATATCACCCCATGTTCAAAGCCTAGCTCAATTTCTAACTCTAAGAAACCTTTTCTAGCACCCCTGCCTGAAACGATCTCTTGAAACTTATTTGTGCGTGTTGTCTACAACACTCTTGTGACCCTTACTACATACTGTTCCACTATGGAGCAACTTTGGTTCCCACTTGGCTTGCCACAAGCTGTGCTAAGGGAAGCAGAGCAGGGCAGAACAATCCCAAACAATAGACAATTCATTCCTTTGTAAATCCATCACACCATTCATCTTACAGTGGATTCACCCTCCTAATTTAGCTTTCCTTATGCTGATATCGAAAGCGACGAGCATCTCTAAGCACACAAGTAGCAGAGGGAAGAGATCCAGAAGACTGACGTTCCCCTGCGTAACCCCCAGAATCAGCGGCAGGCACTGGGCTCCAGAGAGTTGCCAGGGCCCTTCCCCTGCACAGTCACCTTCTCCCTTTTCACAGAGAAATTGGAGCCCTCCCCTCTTCTCCCTGGTGGCTCAGAGGTTAAAGCGTCTGCCTCCAATGCAGGAGACCCAAGTTCGATCCCTGGGTTGGGAAGATCGCCTGGAGAAGGAAATGGCAATCCACTCCAGTATTCTTGCCTGGAGAATCCCATGGACGGAGAAGCCTAGTAGGTTACCGTCCACGGGGTCGCAAAGAGTCGGACATGACTGAGCGACTTCACCTCACCTCACCCCTCTTTTCAGACTTCTGTGTTTGTGCCCTTGGCTTGCAAGGCTGGGTTTCTGGTTCTGAGCCCCTGTGTGCACACATTTCTCCTTCTGGCGCTGTCCTGGGGCAATGAAAAACTGCCGATGAGTCACAGAGGGCCTTTTTCCTCCAGGCCCATGGCTGGCTCAGCTGCTGCCACAGAGGCCAGGATACATTCCTTCCACCCAACCCATGGTTGGTGGTAGGGGCCAATGTCACTGGGGAGAGAGAGGCCATGTGAACTTACTTACTTACCCCACAGCCATCCTAAACCGAGCTTCCTTTGCTTACAGGAAGGCTCACTGTGAACATCTCTTCTGCCCCAGCAGTGCTGAGAGTCAGGCAGGGTTTCCTACCTTGTGGGACATTTGAGCAGGCTGGAAAGGAATACCCCTCTTCGCTACCAAGTCCTCTGCCAGCTGAGGACTTATGAGTCACAAATGAGTCAACAAATGGAGACTATGCTTAATACTGATAAGTGCTGATACTGTGACTATGTTTCTGTTTAGGGGCCACCTACTTCTGAAGCCCAGAAGACTACCTGGATGTCTCTTAAACTTTTCCACGTTGATCCTAAAGTGGACTTTTTGGTGTCTCAGTTCAGCTCCCTTTGCAGTAGCTCAGCAACTCATGTTAGGAAAAAAAAAAAAAAAAAAAAAGAGAGAGATAGAGAGAGAGGGGATATTGAGTTTTGGAGATGGGAGGTGTGGTTGCCTCTGAAAATTTCCCAGGGGAAGAAGATCTATTGTTAAAAATCCATCCTTTCTTCTTCCCCCCTCTCTCTCACTCCTTTCTTTCCCTCCTCCTATCCCTACCTCTCTTTCCCCATTTCTCAGTTCAGCCCATAAGTCCTCTCCCTCTGCTCTTGGACTCCTATCTCACTTCCCCACCTTAGACAGGAGCTGGGAGTGATTCTTTCTGCTTTGTTTTTAATATTTATTTTTATTTATATATTTATTTGGTTGTACCAGATCTTAGTTGCAGCATGCAAAATCTTAGTTGTGGCATGTAGGATCTAGTTCCTTGATTAGGGGTTGAACTTAGGTCCCCCTGCATTGGAAGCACAGAGTGTTAGCCACTGGACTAACAGGGAAATCCCTGGGATGGTTCTGAAAGGAGATCAGGTACTACAATTTCCTGCAGATGCCTCAGCTCTCAGACAGATCCAGGTAGCTAGCACTCTTATCTCTTGTCACCCAGCTTTGGCACCATCCCATGGCCCCAACAGCTTCTGAATAAAATTCTGGTTTCCTTTAAGAATGTTTGAAGGCCTTTCCATAGCCCTACTGGCTGAGGTACTCAGGATCAGTCCTTTCCATGAGCAAGATGGTGGCTTTCAAAGTGGAATCTGGGACTCCAAAGCTTAAAAAAACAAGCAGCAACAAAAATCATTCCAGAGTTCCCTTGTTTAGCTAAACAAAGATTTGGGTGCCAGGTTCTGTGGGGAGGCCTTCATCCCTGCTCCTGGGGAATTCACAGTCTGACTTCTCACTGCTAGATTTTCTGGAAAACACTCAGTTACCAGCCAGCAGAATGAAGCCACCTGTTGGAGGTGGTCCCCTTCCTGACTCAGCCTCTAAGAAATATGGCAGTTCTGCTTCCTTGCAGATTCACAAATGTTCTGAATACGTGAACAGTCCTTCAGCAACTCTTTTTCAGAGGTGGAAACTGAGGCCCAGAAAAGAGACTTGTGCTGAGCAGGTCACAACCTGGTGACTGTGTTGGGCCTGGGTCTGCTTCCTGCTCCGCTGCATCACCCTGCCTCCCAGGCATTCCTTTGGACTGATGAGCCAGGCAGAATCCATGACAGCTGAGTGCTTCTGAGCTTGCCCTGATTGTTCCTCCCTCTTGAGAGGTGTCTAGATAAGCTCCACCAGCATGCCAAGAGGCTCTCCTCCCAAGATGGAAGAACAGGAGTTCTCTGTGAGGATCAGAGCCAAAAAAGCTCAATCAAGTTACCACTGATAACCTCATGCTCTCTGCACAAGTTATCAATACAATTGTCTCCTGCCCTATGACCAGAGCCCTCTACACACCCAAGGTTCTGAGATGTGCTTAAGAACATGAATTCTTGGTGCTTAAAAATATCCAGTATAAGGTTTTCAAACTAGTGGTCCTAATCCATTAGTTAGGTGACAAGAAAGAAAAAAATCTAATTTTTTAAAGGAAAGAAAAAAGTAGAAAATACCAGAGTACATCCTATTTGTGGTAGGCAGAATTCTCAGATCACATCCCCAGTGACCTTTTGTCATGCCCTCCGCTTGAGTGTGAGCAGAACCTCTGCATATGATAGAACATCATTCCCAATATTATGGTAGTCATGTTAGGAGAACCACTGGCTAAAACTGCCCACTCTGGCCAGGCACCATAGTAACCACTTGCATGAGTTATCTTAAACAGGAAGTCCTGGTAAGGAATGAGGAACGAACAAGCTGCCACCAACCAGAATTCAGAAAAGTTCAAAAGTAGAGAGGCGCCTCTAGTCCATGTGCCCCCCCAACCTCCCAGAACCCTTCGGGCTGGATTCCATCTTGGCTGAGTGATGCATACACCACCGGGAAGGGCCCTGGCTCAGAGTGACTGGCCAGGGACAGCTCAGAAACTAACCTCATCACCATAAACTTCGAGGCTGTACGCCATGCGGCAGAGTTCTCCTGGGTTCCCTTACCCTGCTGCTCTACGTCTGGGCACCCTTTCCCAGTAAAATCTCTTGCTTTGTCAACATGTGTGTCTCCTCCTAGAATTCATTTCTGAATGTTAGATAAGAGCCTTCTCTCGGGCCCTGGAAGAGATCCCCTTTCCTGCAACAGTTACATGGCAAAGGAAGGGCTCTTGCAACATAATCAAGATTCATAATGCAGACCCAAAAGCATTGCCTGCCATTTCAGTAACCAGTGACTTTTGCCCACCATCAGCATTGCAGCATTCCTGAGCGGGGTTCAGGACGGAAAAAACACCAGTACTGGCCCTACACTGTTAAGGTAGATATTGAAGGAGTAATATCAACGATCCCAGGATCTTGTATCTTACCACAGATAAAAAGGAACTAAAATCATTAACTTCACACTTTTGTCTTTTGTGATTAGCATCGATCTTATCTTTGACTACATGTTTTGTTTTGTTTTGGCAAAATCTTCTATATATCCTATCTCCTCTCTTACCTCTTCAGAATCGTTCCTCAAAGCTATCTAGATAAGAGGCTGTCTTTCAGGCTATAGTCTTCAATGAGATTTCCAAATAAAACATAACTCAAAACTTTTACAGTGTATATTATTCTTCAGTCAACAATAATCAGTTGACTTTGAGACAATCAAAAGAGATTATTCTGGATGGGCCTGACCTAATTATGTAATCCCTTTAAAAGAGAGGTTCTCTTGCTAGCCCTGAAAAAAACAAAAGGAACAAATGCCAACAATCCCATGAGCTTGGAAGAATATCCCAAGTACAGGTAAGATGGCAGCGCCAATTGATGCTTTGATTATAGGCTTGTGAGAAGTTGAGCAGAGCATCCAGCTAAAGCTGTACTCAAAACTCTAACCTATGAAAATTGAGATAATAGACATATATGGTTTTAAACCATTGCATTG
>SJYQ01000277.1:63297-73667 GCA_006410935.1 Redunca redunca | reverse complement strand
CATTGGTGGTAATTTCTTACACAACAATAGAAAACTAATATAATACTCTAAACCATAAAGATGAGCACTATATGTTACAACTTTTTTCAGTTTTATATATATAGATATATAATCATTAGACCATGGTATAAAATGCATTTTTGTTTTCAGAGGTGATAAAATCATTAGAAGCCACTGATCTAGTTATTTGTTATTGTTCAGTTACTAAGTTGTATCTGACTCTTTGTGACTCCATGGACTGCCACACTCCAAGCTCTCTGTCCTTCACTATCCCCAAGAAAAAGAAAGGCAAAATGGTTCTCTGAGGAGGCCTTATAAACAGCAGAGAAAAAAAGAAAAGCGAAAGGCAATGGAGAAAAGGAAAGATATACCCATCTGAATGGAGAGTTCCAAAGAATAGCAAGGCGAGATAAGAAAGCCTTCTTCAGTGATCAGTGCAAAGAAATAAAGGAAAACAATAGAAAGGTAAAGACTAGAGATCTCTTCAAGAAAATTAGAGATAACAAAGGAACATTTCATGCAAAGATGGGCACAATAAAGGACAGAAATGGTATGTACCTAACAGAAGCAGAAGATATTAAGAAGAGGTGTCAAGAATACACAGAAGAACTATATAAAAAAGACTGTAATGATCCAGATAACCACGATGGTGTGATCACGTACCTAGAGCCAGACATCCTGGAATGTGATGTCAGGTGGGCCTTAGGAAGCATCACTACGAACAAAGCTAGTGGAGGTGATGGAATTCCAGTGGAGCTATTTCAAATCCTAAAAGATGATGCTGTGAAAGTGCTGTACTCAATATGCCAGCAAATTTGGAAAACTCAGCAGTGGCCACAAGACTGGAGAAGGTCAGTTTTCATTCCAATCCCAAAGAAAGGCAATGCCAAAGAATGCTCAAACTACTGCACAATTGCACTCATCTCACATGCTAGCAAAGTAGCACCAAAATTCTCCAAGCCAGGCTTCAACAGTATGTGAACCGAGAACTTCCAGATGTTCAAGCTGGATTTAGAAAAGGCAGAGGAACCAGAGATCAAATTGCCAACATCCGCTGGATCATTGAAAAAGCAAGAGAATTCCAGAAAAACATCTGCTTCTGCTTTATTGACTATGCCAAAGCCTTTGACTGTGTGGATCACAATAAACTGTGGAAAATTCTGAAAGAGATGGGAATACCAGACCACCTGGCCTGCCTCCTAAGACATCTGTATGCAGGTCAAGAAGCAACAGTTAGAACTGGACATGGAACAGACTGGTTCCAAATTGGGAAAGGAGTACATCAAAGCTGTATATTGCCACCCTGCTTATTTAACTTCTATGCAGAGTACATCATGCAACATGCCTGGCTGGATGAAGCACAAGCTGGAATAAAGATTGCTAGGAGAAAGATCAACAACCTCAGATATGCAGATAACACCACCCTTATGGCAGAAAGCAAAGAAGAACTAAAGAGTCTCTTGATGAAAGTGAAAGAAGAAAATGGAAAAGCTGACTTAAAATTCAACATTCAAAAAACGAAGATCATGGCATCTGTCCCCATCACTTCATGGCAAATAGATGGGGAAACAATGGAAAGAGTAAGACTTTATGTTCTTGGACTCCAAAATCACTGAAGATGGTGACTGCGGCCACGAAATTAAAGGACACTTGCTCCTTGGAAGAAAAGCTATGACCCACCTAGACAGCATATTAAAAAGCAGAGAACATTACTTTACCAACAAAAGTCCATATAGTAAAGCTATGGTTTTTCGAGTAATCATGTATGGATGTGAGAGTTGGACCATAAAGAAAGCTGAGTGGCAAAGAATTGATGCTTTTGAACTGTGGTGTTGGAGAAGACTCTTGAGAGTCCCTTGGACTGCAAGGATATCAAACAAGGAAACCCTAAATGAAATGAGTCCTGAATATACTTTGGAAGGACTGTAGCTGAAGCTGAAACTCAATACTTTGGCCACCTGATGCAAAGAACTGACTCATTGGAAAAGACCCCGATGCTGGGAAAGATTGAAGGCAGGAAGAGAAAGGGATGACAGAGGATGAGATGGTTGGATGACATCACCAACTTGATGAACATGAGTTTGAGCAAGCTCTGGGAGTTGGTGATGGACAGGGAATCCTGGCATGCTGTAGTCCATGGGGTCAGACATGACTGAGAGACTGAAGTGACTGACTCTCTGCTAATCACAAGGATCTGATGTCATCATGAAGGGTTTTAGGACCTTTCTAGACATGAGAAGATGCAAGGATGCAGATCATAAAATCTGTCCCTGAAAGTATCCAGCTATCTAAAGGCCTGTCGTACCAGATTCCCTGGATCTCAAAGTGCCTCACTCCACCTGGAACTCCCTCAGGAGGTGCTGAAGGTCAATAGCTGCGGCAGCACAGGTTTCAATCTGCACAGAGGCAGATGGCAAATGCCCTTGTGGTTCAGTCCTTGGTAATGCTCTTGGCAAGTGCCAGTTTGTAGTTGACAAGAGTAATTTATCTAAGGTTAAGCAGTCATTTAGAGACAAATCAAATCTAGAATCCAAGCCTCCCTGTGAAATCAAGTGGGGCCCTGTGGGGCTCCCAGGCACAGAGGCCTTTCTGTCCCCCATCTCTTGTAGGCGAGAGTCCAGCTTCCATGACCCTCTCTGGGTTCCAAAGGACAGTTTTTTGATACAGAAACCAGTATGTTTCCCTTTGTCTGGCAAAGCAATAAAGCTCTCCTTTTCCACTTCACTCAAAACTCTGCCTCTAGTATCTGATTCAGCACTGGTGTACAGAGTCAGAGCTTTAAGTAACACCTGGTCAATACTTTCTCCATCATAGGAGACTGCTTAATGTTGTTAGGAAATGAAACAGCAGGATCCTGTGAAAGTGAAAGTGTTAGTTGCTCATTTGTGTCTGACTCTGCGACCCCACTCTGCTTTGGAGCAGTTTCTCAGGGCTCTCTGAGACACTGCCTCCTGGGCCTGCAGTCCTCATTTTGCCCCAAGTAAAACTTAACTCGCAACTCTCAAGTTGTACATATTTTTTTAAGTCAACAGTTATGGCGACCACAAAGGGACCCAGAGTGGACGTCCTTCCTTCAACTGGACTCCACAAGGAACTGGACCTTTGGTACCAGCAGCAGCCCCTTGTGCCCATCTACCTCCTTAGGGAGTGCAGGCAAATTTGGATGAGTCTCTCCTGGTTCTTGAATCTGCCGTATTGGTTGAGTTTCTGAGTTTTATTTGGTGGTGGAGCAGGTTACCTGCCCCTTCCCAGTAGGAAAGATACTGGGTGAAATATCCAGGGCATACCCACTCATGGTCGAGACACTGAGTGGGGCTCAGTTGAAAGATACCGAGAAATTCCCACCTACTGAAAAGATACTGGGTTGCATGCTGGCTGAAAGATTCTGGGGGAATTACCCACCCAGTGGAAAGGTACGGAGTAGAGGGGCTCGATTGGAGAAAAATATCAAGGAATACCCGGGGCTTGGCTGAAAGATGCTGAGGTTGCTCCATTGTAGGGGACTGGGTGCTTTTGGATGAGTGGTTAAGTAAGAGGCTGATCTGACACTTTCCCTCAATTTGATTGCCATTATAGAATTTGTCAGTATAAAAGTGAGGAAAATAAATGAGAGCTTTTCTCTGAAGAAAAGGGACAAGACTTCTCCTGGCTGGTTTTGGTTTTCTCAAGTGACAGAAATTTACAGGAGTAGTGGAGGCCTAGTCCTCATACCGTGCAGTGGTCCCATAGGGAAACCCACTCATTAATTAAAATACTTGCTCATCCAGGGGTCACACATAAGAACTTGCCATTCAGCGACCTGAGCAGCCACGGTGGTCTTAGATTGCTGGAGGCAGAATCCAAGACACGTAAGACAAGCTGGGGTAACTCCTGGAGGAGTTAAGCTCACGCAGCACATGGGCCCACTGCCCAAGTTCACTAGTGATTTTTATCCCTGACAAATTCAGCTTAGAATGGGAAACAGAATCTCTCAAAAACAGAAACATAGGGGTGTCAGAAAGTCAGCCTCTGACTAACACTCCAGCCAGATTCGTGTACAATATGTATGGAGTTCATACTTGCAAGTATCTAGTTAATTGGAGAAATTATACTAAAAGAGATCTCAACTTAAAATGGCCAAACTGAGGTTCTTTTGATATTTCAAAATTGATATTTTTGTGCATACAATTAGAAAAGGCTGGCAGTGCTTACTGTGACTGGTATCTAGAAGCTTCTAAAAGAGGAAATGATAGAGTAACTTCTTCATAGAAAACAAACAAGAAATTGCTTGAAACTATATCAGAGCTAAAAAAGGATGTTAGCACTGACTCTCCCAGGTCACAGGTCTAGTGGAAATGGGAAGTCATGTACAGCATTTATGCCATTTGGCTTTCGATTTCTGGGCATCTCTTTGCCTTTTGTTTCAGAGTATGACTCCTGGCTGGTGAAGTTCCGGTTTGGTTTGGTTTGAGCATGCAGACATCTGGTACATACTGCTCGAGCTAATATGGGAATTGCTAACTCTAAGGTTCCACACTCCACCTGGGAATTCCTTGGAAAAACAAAAATTTTTTGGACTGGTCTGTCTATAGCTATGATGAGAAAAATGGCCTAAAAATATTAGATCTTTATTGACAATAGGATAGGAAAATGGACTAAAGTTCCCTTATGATCAAGACTTCCTCCTATAATCAACAGCCTGGGGCTGATCAAACTAAGACCCACACTTCTCCAGAGGGACAATCCCTGCTGAGACCAATCTGTCCTTGTTATAAGGGCCAATTTGAACACTATCTGATCTAAATTTTGGCAATAAAACTATGGTCACAGAAATATACTATTTTTGACAATATGGTCACAATATTCTTTAGACTCCAGAGATAGCTAGAAGAAAAAAATTCTCTTTGAGAATTCTTGCCCTGAAGAAATAACTCCTCCTATACCTTTAGACCAGAGCTCTCTGGATCCCTTATCTAGACCATCTCTAATTCCTGACATCAAGAGAAAAAAACAGGGGGAACAAAGCCTTTTAAAATCTTATTCCAAACTATTTTTTTTTACAACTAGTATTCATAACTGAGTTTGGAAAACAAAGCTATAGGATCCCTTGTGTCTATTTGGATATATGTATGTCTCTGTGTGTCTTTGATTTTTGGATAATATTGCTGATTGCTGAGATCAGTCTGTAAATGAGCTCTAATCTAATTAACTTTTAAAAAAATTAAGTGGTTAAAAGTAAGATAATTCTAAATACAAGAGAAATTAACCTAAATGAATTTCAGGTTCATGTGAACTGGGGAACATTCAGTATTAAATATCTGGTATTTAATACTAGTATTAAATTATGTTTGTTTGATCTAACTAATATAGATATGTCTGGTTCCAAATATGAAAAGGGGTATGCCAATCACCCTGCTGATTTAACTTCTACGCAGAGTACATCATGAGAAACGCTGGGTTGGATGAAGCACAAGCTGGAATCAAGATTGTTGGGAGAAACATCAATAACCTCAGATATGCAGATGATACCACCCTTATGGCAGAAAGTGAAGAGGAACTAAAAAGCCTCTTGATGAAAGAGGAGAGTGAAAAAGTTGGCTTAAAGCTTAACATTCAGAAAGTGAAGATCATGGCATCTGGTCCCATCACTTCATGGGAAATAGATGGGGAAACAGTGGAAACAGTGTCAGACTTTGTTTTTGGGGGCTCCAAAATCACTGCAGATGGTGATTGCAGCCATGAAATTAAAAGCTGCTTACTCCTTGGAAGGAACGTTATGACCAGCCTAGATAGCATGTTCAAAAGCAGAGACATTACTTTGCCAACAAAGGTCCGTCTAGCCAAAGCTATGGTTTTTCCAGTGGTCATGTATGGATGCGAGAGTTGGACTGTGAAGAAAGCTGAGCGCTGAAGAATTGATGCTTTTTAACTGTGGTGTTGGAGAAGACTCTTGAGAGTCCCTTGGACTGCAAGGAGATCCAACCAGTCTGTTCTAAAGGAGATCAGTCCTGGGATTTCTTTGGAAGGAATAATGCTAATGCTGAAACTCCAATACTTTGGCCACCTCATGTGAAGAGTTGACTCATTGGAAAAGACTCTGATGCTGGGAGGGATTGGGGGCAGGAGGAAAAGGGGATGACAGAAGATGAGATGGCTGGATGGCATCACTGACTCAATGGACATTGAGTTTGAGTGAACTCTGGGAGATGGTGATGGACAGGGAGGCCTGGCATGCTGCGATTCATGGGGTCGCAAAGAGTCGGACATGACTGAGCAACTGAACTGAACTGAACTGAGGACCAAGTTTAAAATAAAGTTAATTAAGTTTACCTTTTAAATAAGCTGGTGTAAAAACTTGAATTTAGCTTTTCTCTCTGTTAAGAGGACATCTTTTCTTCAGATATTGAACTGCCTTTCATAATAGATTTAAGTTTCTTTATCTCTTAAATGGTCTGTTTTGAAATCCTTTATCATTTTGTTGGCTAAGTGAATAGTATTGTTTCACAATGATCTATGATCCCATCTGACTGAATGTTCTAAACTTTTTGATATTTGTTGACAAAACTTTCTAAATCATTCTAATGAAGAAGATTTCTAGCTAACTTTGGGATGCTTCAGAGGGCCCCTGAAACATCCCAAAAGGAGATATTATACTAATTAGGTTCATTTTGTATACAGAATTACATGGGGGAATATTGTCAAGTGAGTAATAAGTCTTGGGTTATATTGTATGGTAAATGTTACTAATATAGATATCCTAGAAACTGTTTAGAGTTGCTAAAATCCTTATATATTTGGGTAAAATGTTATCAGATATAATTCTAGTTACTATCTCAAAATATTGTCATAATATTAACCACATTTCACAAAAATGCTTCCTCTTAAAGAAGATTTATAGAAAGGACTTTTGGATAAATGCCAGTTTCTGAACTAGGTAAGGATTCTAATGGAAAACCTGATGACTTCACAAAGGTAAACAAAAGGACTGAATGAACTGGCGAATATGCTTATACTTTCATGGTTTCAATCTAAAAACTTACTGGGTTAAATCTGTGTTTTCCAGGTGTAAGAAAAACCTTCCCCTCAAACTAATTATGACAGCAATTTGCCAAAGTTATATTTTATAAACAAATTAAAACATTTATCTTTTCTCTCTATCTGAACCCTCAAGAGATTGGAAACTCTTTAATTCAGTCACTCAGTCATGTCCAACTCTTTGTGACCCCATGGACTGCAGCACACCAGGCTTCCCTGTCCATTACCAACTCCCAGAGCTTACTCAAACTCATGTCCATCATGTCAGTGATGCCATCCAACCATCTCATCCTTTCTTGTCTCCTTCTCCTCCCACCTTCTATTTTTCCCAGCATCAGGGTCTTTTCCAATGAGTCCGTTCTTCACATCAGGTGGCCAAATTATTGGTTTCAGCTTCAACATCAGGCTTTCCAATGAACACCCAGGACTGATCTTTAGGATGGACTGGTTTGATCCTGCAGTCCAAGGATTCTTCTCCAACACCACAGTTCAAAAGCATCAATTCTTCAGGGCTCAGCTCAGTGTCCCCAACCCTGTGCCAGGCCACCACTGACCCATACCTTCACCAGAGACTCCTGGACACTCACAGGCAAGTCTGGATCAGTCTCTTGTGGGGTCTCTGCTCCTTTCTCCTGGGTCCTGGTGCTCACAGGTTTTGTTTGTGCCCTCCAAGAGTCTGTTTCTCCAGTCCTGTGTAAGTCCTGGTGGCTCTATGGTGGGACAAATGGCCACCTCCTCCAAGAGGGCTAATACCATACCCAGGTCTGCTGCGCCCAGAGCACCTGCCCTTGTGGCAGGCCACGGCTGACCTGTACCTCCACAGGAGACACTCAAACACTCAAAGAGGTCTGGCTCAGTCTCTGTGGAGTCTCCTGTTGCACACAAGGTTTAGTTTGAGCCCTCCAAGCGTCTCTGGTGGGTTTGGGATTCGATTCTAAATGCAATTTCACCCCTCCTACCATCTTACTGGGGATTCTCCTTTGCCCTTGGACACAGGGTATATATATATATTGGTGGGATCCAACATTCTCTTATCAATGGTTATTCAGCAGTTAGTTGTAATTTTGGAGTTCTCAAGGAGAATATGAGCGCACATCCTTCTATTCCACCATTTTCCATTGATTTGGAAACACTTAGTTTCCAGTAACTTTATTAGATAAGTTAGGAAAGTTATCTCACTAACAGGTACAGAAATTTCAAGGAATTTTGGAGACCTTGAGAAGGGAAGAATTCACTTAGATCTGTTAGACAAAGTTTGTGATAAAACTTTGGGATGACTTTCCTAGCCCTGAAAGGTTTTATTTTAAAAATTCAGTCTGAGACTCTGTAAAAGTTTCAGCAAAGCAAAAATGTCTTTGATCAATTATGGTTATATAAATTATCAGGCCTGTTCAGTCCTGTTCCATCTATTCATGATGGGATCCTCTCACCTGGCCAATTAAAAATACATGCTCTGATGCTGGCCATAGATTTAAGTTTTCTCTTAGAGTCATTTGAACTCAAATGGAATGATGAGCTAAGTCTCAATAAAAAAATTAACCTCTCATCTATTACAAGGAAAGCTCCCATGATTATGGGATAGATCTACATGGTTAACACCAGGCTATGGTCATTTAAGTTTAAAAGCTCCTTTATGTTCAGTTCAGTTCAGTTCAATCGCTCAGTCATGTCCAACTCTTTGTGACCCCATGAATCGCAGCACGCCAGGCCTCACTGTTCATCACCAACTCCCGGAGTTCACTCAGACTCATGTCCATTGAGTCCGTGATGCCATCCAGCCATCTCATCCTCTGTTGTCCCCTTCTCCTCCTGCCCCCAATCCCTCCCAGCATCAGAGTCTTTTCCAATGAGTCAACACTTCTCGTGAGGTGGCCGAAGTACTGAAGTTTCAGCTTTAGCATCATTCCTTCCAAAGAAATCCCAGGGCTGATCTCCTTCAGAATGGACTGGTTGGATCTCCTTGCAGTCCAAGGGACTCTCAAGAGTCTTCTCCAACATCACAGTTAAAAAGCATCAAATCTTCCGCAGTCAGCTTTCTTTATAGTCCAAATTTCTCTCACATCCATACATGACTACCAGAAAAACCATAGCTTTGACTAGACAGAATTTGTTGATAAAGTAATGTCTCTGCTTTTTAATATGCTGTCTAGGTTGGTCATAACTTTTCTTCCAAGGAGCAAGTATCTTTTAATTTCATGGCTGCAGTCACCATCTGCAGTGATTTTGGAATCCAGGAAAATAAAGTCTCTCACTGTTTTCATGGTTTCCCCAACTATTTGCCATGAAGTGATAGGACCAGATGTCATGATCTTAGTTTTCTGAATGTTGAGTTTTAAGCCAGCTTTTTCACTCTCCTCTTTCACTTTCATCAAGAGGCTCTTTAGTTCCTCTTCACTTTCTGCCATAAGGGTGGTGTCATCTGCATATCTGAGGTTACTGATATTTCTCCCAGCAATCTTGATTCCAGCTTGTGCTTCAACCAGTCCAGCATTTCTCATGATGTACTCTGCATAGAAGTTAAATAAGCAGGGTGACAATATACAGCCTTGACATACTCCTTTCTCAATTTGGAACCAGTCTGTTGTTCCATGTCCACTTCTAACTGTTGTTTCTTGACCTGCACACAGATTTCTCAGGAGGCAGGTCAGGTGGTCTGGTATTCTCATCTCTTTAAGAATTTTCCACAGTTTGTTGTGATCAATGGGGTCAGAGAATGTAATTGGTCATATCAAAGCCTTAACAACTTTCATAAGCTTTAAATGATAGTAACCAGGCTGTTAGCCTACTGAATTCTGAGATCTCTATGATGAGAAAGTCAGTGCTACACAACTGCAAGGCCCTTGACAACTTATAGCATCTCAGGGAGATATCTTTGCTATAATTCAAGTTCAGTTCAGTTCAGTCGCTCAGTCGTGTCCGACTCTTTGCGACCCCATCAATCGCAGCATATCAGGCCTCCCTGTCCATCACCATCTCCCGGAGTTCACTCAGACTCACGTCCATCGTGTCCGTGATGCCATCCAGCCATCTCATCCTGGGTCGTCCCCTTCTCCTCCTGCCCCCAATCCCTCCCAGCATCAGTCTTTTCCAATGAATCAACTCTTCGCATGAGGTGGCCAAAGTACTGGAGTTTCAGCTTCAGCATCATTCCTTCCAAAGAAATCCCAGGGTTGATCTCCTTCAGAATGGACTGGTTGGATCTCCTTGCAGTCCAAGGGACCCTCAAGAGTCCTCCAACACCACAGTTCAAACGCATCAATTCTTCGGCGCTCAGCCTTCTTCACAGTCCAACTCTCACATCCATACATGACCACAGGAAAAACCATAGCCTTGACTAGACGGACCTTAGTCGGCAA
>SJYQ01000277.1:0-62617 GCA_006410935.1 Redunca redunca | reverse complement strand
TAACAGAAGCAGAAGATATTAAGAAGAGGTGGCAAGAATACACAGAAGACCTGTACAAAAAAGATCTTCACAACCCAGACAATCATGATGATGTGATCCCTAATCTAGAGCCAGACATCTTGGAATGTGAAGTCAAGTGGACCTTAGAAAGCATCACTACGAACAAAGCTAGTGGAGGGGATGGAATTCCAGTTGAGCTGTTTCAAATCCTGAAAGATGATGCTGTGAAAGTGCTGCACTCAATATGCCAGCAAATTTGGAAAACTCGGCAGTGGCCACAGGACTGGAAAAGGTCAGTTTTCATTCCAATTCCAAAGAAAGGCAATACCAAAGAATGCTCAAACTACCGCACAATTGCACTCATCTCACATGCTAGTAAAGTAATGCTCAAAATTCTCCAAGCCAAGCTTCAGCAATACGTGAACCGTGAACTCCCTGATATTCAAGCTGGTTTTAGAAAAGGCAGAGGAACCAGAGATCAAATTGCCAACATCCACTATAATTCAAAGTGAATGCTATATTTTCATACCTGATAAATCCTTTAATGTAACACATTTGATGAACCACATGAAAAATCTGTGGTTAAAGCAGAAAGATTTCTGCTTCAAGTGACCCATTCCCTAGTCTTAATGATCTTTTTAAAAAAGCCTGCTTTGGTGTGGGAGGCTCATGGCTAAAACAATTACTTTTAATTCCACTAATGTCATTAACTATACCATTTGTATTTTGCTTGTTTCACAAGATTATTATTTCTTGTATTACTAAGTGTATGACTGAGCTTCCAGTGAATATAATGATGACTAGACTTAAAGCAGTTGATCAAATGTATAGCTTGATATATCATTAATGATTGTAATAGTGTAACTCTAGACATGGGAAGATGCAACGAAAGGAAGTACTTTCCAGGACCATAACTAAAAGACAGGTGTCCAGAGATCTTTGACGATTAAGACTTAATCCAGTAATAGCATATTGAGAGGACTATCAACAAAAGCCTTCTTCAGAACTGGGAACGAGACTTCCTAGCAACACGCGACAAAATGGTCACGAAATGCCCTCCAAAGTTTAGTCAGATTTATGACCACAAGGGGGCCATGTCAACTACAAATTGACACTTACCAAAGGGACTGCCAACAACTGAACAACAAAGGCATTTGCCATCTGCCTCTGTGGACATTGAACCCCATGCTGCTGCAGCTGGTGACCTTCAACCACCCCTAAGGAAGTTCAAGGTGGAGTGAAGCACCCTGTGCTCCAGGGAATCTGGTGGGACAGGTCTTTAGATAGTTGGATGCTTTTAGGAACAGATTTTATGATCTCCATCCTTGCATCTCCTCATATCTAGAGAAGCACTTAATCCCTTCATGGTGACATCAGATCCTCATGACTAACAAAAAACCTTTTGTAAAATGAGTACTTCATAGTATTGAACTCCCCCTTCACCGAAACCTTATATATTGACTTTCCCCCACTACTGCTTTGGAGCAGTCTCTCAGAGCTCTCTGAGATGCTGCTTCCTGGGCCTGCAGTCCTCATTTTGCCCCAAGTAAAATTTAACTCGCAACTCTCAAGCTGTACAACTTTTTTTAGTCAACAAATCAAACCCAGATCTCCCACACTGCAGGCAGATTCTTTACTGTCTTTGCCACCATGGAAGCTGGGTCCTCTGGGACCCTCCTAAGTACAAAAATATGTTTGTGTCATCCATTTCTTATTTGTAAGAAAAGCCTCCCTGAGTTCCAAAGGGCAGATTCAAGCTGTTACTGTTAGGGAAGTCAGGGAAAGCAGAAACAAAAGAAAAACAGTCAGGAAATAATAGTGAAGCAACAAAATAGAATCTTAGTTTCTCTTCAAAGGATATACATAACAATCTGATACAGATCTTTGAGTTGTTCTGTAGGAACTAAGGCTCCTCCCAAGTGGGAGATGGTAACTACATGCTGAGATTCCAGACTGGTTGGAACCAAAAGGCTGATGATTGAGATTCCTGTAATACCTCCCTGTTACCTCACCACCAACCGATCGGAAGAAAGTCACATACCTGCAACCTCACCCATCAGTCAGTTCAGTTCAGTTGAGTCAATCAGTCCTGTCCGACTCTGGGACCCCATGGACTTCAGCACGCCAGGCTTCCCCATCCATCACCAACTCCCCGAGCTTTCTTAAACTCATATCCATCGAGTCGGTGATGACATCCAACCGTCTTATCTTCTGTCATTCCTTTCTACTCCTGCCCTCAATCTTTCCCAGCATCAGGGTCTTTTCCAACGAGTCAGTTCTTTGCATCAGGTAGGCAAAGTATTGGAGTTTCAGCTTCAGCATTAGTCCTTCCAAAGAATATTCAGGACCTATTTCCTTTAGGATTGCCTGGTTGGATCTCCTTGGAGTCCAAGGGACTCTCAAGAGTCTTCTCCAACACCACAGTTCAAAAGCATCAATTCTTTGGTGCTCAGCCTTCTTCACAGTCCAACTCTCACATCCATACATGACTATTGAAAAAACTATAGTGAGGATACATCTCTGGGCATACTTTTATGTATATTTTTGGTTCTTTTGATGCTTATTAATGTTCTATGTAGCAAAAAATGAAGCTTAATAAAGAAAGATGGGAGAAAATCTAAATGCTGAAGAAGCTCCAGCAAAGATGGAGAAGGTCTATACAGTCAGGAAGAACAAGACCGGGAGCTGACTGTGGCTCAGATCATGAACTCCTTATTACCAAATTCAGACTTAAATTGAAGAAAGTAGGGGAAACCGCTAGACCATTCAAGTAGGACCCAAATCAAATCCCTTATGATTACACAGTGGAAGTGAAAATAGATTCAAGGAATTAGATCTGTTAGACAGAGTGCCTGAAGAACTATTCACGGAGGTGAGTGACACTGTACAGGAGACAGGGATCAAGACCATCCCCAAGAGGAAAAAAGCAAAAAGGCAAAATGGTTGTCTGAGGAGGCATTACAAATAGCTGTGAAAAGAAGTAAAAGGCAAAGGAGAAAAGGAAAGATATACCCATCCGAATGGAGAGTTCCAAAGAATAGCAAGGAGAGATAAGAAAGCCTTCTTAAGCAATCAATGCAAAGAAATAGAGGGAAACAACAGAATGGGAAAGACTAGAGATCTCTTCAAGAAAATGAGAGATATCAAGGGAACATTTCATGCAAAGATGGGCACAATAAATGACAGAAATGGTATGGACCTAACAGAAGCAGAAGATATTAAGAAGAGATGGCAAGAATACACAGAAGAACTGTACAAAAAAAGATCTTCACAATCCAGATAATCATGATGGTGTGATCATTCACCTAGAGCCAGACATCCTGGAATGTGATGTCAGGTGGGCCTTAGAAAGCATCCCTATGAACAAAGCTAGTGGAGGTGATGGAATTCCAGTGGAGCTATTTCAAATCCTGAAAGATGATGCTGTGAAAGTGCTGCACTCAATATGCCAGCAAATTTGGAAAACTCAGCAGTGGCCACAGGACTGGAAAAGGTCAGTTTTCATTCCAATCCCAAAGAAAGGTAATGCCAAAGAATGCTCAAACTACCGCACAATTGCACTCATCTCACATGCTAGCAAAGTAATGCTCAAAATTCTCCAGGCCAGGCTTCAACAGTATGTGAACCGAGAACTTCCAGATGTTCAAGCTGGATTTAGAAAAGGCAGAGGAACCAGAGATCAAATTGCCAACATCCGCTGGATCATTGAAAAAGCAAGAAAATTCCAGAAAAACATCTGCTTTATTGACTATGCCAAAGTCTTTGACTGTGTGCATCACAATAAACTGTGGAAAATTCTGAAAGAGATGGAATATACCAAGAACACCTGACCTGCCTCCTGAGAAATCTGTGTGCAGGTCAAGAAGCAACAGTTAGAACTGGACATGGAACAACAGACTGGTTCCAAATCGGGAAAGACGTACCTCAAGGCTATATATTGTCACCCTGCTTATTTAACTTCTATGCAGAGTACATCATGAGAAACGCTGGGCTGGATGAAGCACAAGCTGGAATCAAGATTGCTGGGAGAAATATCAATAACCTCAGATATGCAGATGACACCACCCTTATGGCAGAAAGTGAAGGAGAACTTGATGAAAGTGAGAGAGTGAAAAAGTTGGCTTAAAGCTCAACATTCAGAAAACTAAGATCATGGCCTCTGGTCCCAACGCTTCATGGCAAATTGTTGGGGAAACAATGAAAACAGTGAGAGACTTTATGTTCTTGGACTCCAAAATCACTGCAGATGGTGACTGCAGCCATGAAATTAAAAGATACTTGCTCCTTGGAAGAAAAGTTATGACCAGCCTAGACAGCATATTAAAATGCAGAGAACATTACTTTGCCAACAGAGGTCTGTCTAGCCAAAGCTATGGTTTTTTGAGTAGTCATGTACAGATGTGAGTTGGACTATAAAGAAAGCTGAGCACCAAAGAACTGATGGTTTTTAACTGTGATGTTGGAAAAGACTGTTGAGAATCCCTTGGACTGCAAGGAGATCCAACCAGGCAATCCTAAGGAAATAGGTCCTGAATATTCATTGGAAGGACTGATGCTGAAGCTGAAACTCCAGTACTTTGGCCACCTGACGTGAAGAACTGACTCACTGGAAAAGACCCTGATGCTGGAAAAGATTGAAGGTGGAAGGAAAAGGGGACGACAGAGGATGAGATGGTTGGATGGTATCACCGACTCAATGAACACGAATTTGAGTAAACTCTGGGCATTGGTGATGGACAGGGAGGCCTGGCATGCTGCAGTCCATGGGGTTGCAAAGAGTCAGACACTACTAAGCGACTGAACTGAACTGAATGCTAACAAGAGCAAATACGTTCAAATATGCCCTGCTAGTGTCTCTAAGTTCCAAGCCCAGCCTTTTGTACTCTGCTTTGTGAGGTTGGAGCAAAGGTTCTGCAAACCACATTTCCACTTTGCCTGCTGCCTCTCTGTTGAGCTCCACCTAGCAGAGCCAAGAGAGAACTTGTTTGCCTCTCTGGTGGCAATTCCTGTGAGTCTCACAGCAGCCCCGTCTTTACCCTGGCAGCAGAGTTCCTTCTCATAGCAGCAGTGAAGTGCAGCTTACAGTTTTTCCAACACTTAAAAAACTAGCCTCATTACATCACTTTAGAGACACCGGCACCAACCAGCAGGCACCCTCTTTTCAAGCTCCAATCCTAAGGGCCCCTTCAAGGAAGTCACAGAAGCCAGTCCCAGCCAAGTCTCCCCTTTCCCTCAGAGGAGCTCTGAGTCTCAATTCCACAATTCCTTTCTAAGTTTCTGAGTTTTAAAAATATTGGCACGTGGACATTACCGTGTAAAGCACAGGAAGTTCAGCTTGGGGCTCTGTGATGACGTAGAGGAGTGGGATGGGGAAGCAGCGGGTAGGAGCGAGGTCCAAGAAGGAGGGGATATACATATATACATAGCTGACTCACTTCATTTTACAACAGAAACTAACACAACATTGTAAAGCCAATTTAAGAAATTCGACTTCCTCCTTCTATTCTCTCAGCAGTAGGGGTGGTAACTGCTTTCTATTGTTGCTACTGTGAGAACTCAGAGTAGCAGTTCTCTGAGTGTGGTTTGTGGATCCCTCTGGAGGGTCCCTGAGCCCTTTCAGGGAATCCATGAGGTCGAAAATACTTTCAAAATAATTGTTGAGACATTCTTTTCCTTTTTCTGTGTTGACATTTGCACTGATGGTGCCTAAGGCATAGTGAATAAGACTGTTGACCCTTTAGCATGAATAAAGGCAGTGCCACACTAGCAGTCATTGTATTTTTTACCATTATGTACTTTCAGGGGAAAAAAATCCAGTTCTACTTAAGAATCTCCCTTGACAAAGCAGTAAAATGAGTAACTTTATTAAATCATGATTCTTATGTTCAGATCCTTTTGTTGACTACGAATTGGCACTTGCCAAGAGCAAACTGGCACAGCAGGTCTTTAGACAGTTGGACATTTTCAGGAACTCATTTCACGACCTTGCATCTCTTCATATCTAGAAAAGCACTAAATCCCTTCATGGTGACATCAGCTCCTCATGACTAGCAGAAAACATTTTGTAAAGTGTTGATTGCACTGAACTCCCCCCTTCACCAAAATCTTAGCTATTGACCTTCCCCCACTGCCTCTCTAGAGCAGTCTCTTAGAGCTATATGAGGTGCAGTCTGCTTGGCTGTAGTCCTCACTTTGCCCAAAATAAAGCTTAACTAACAACTCTCACATTGTGCATCTTTTTAGTCAACAACTTCAATATTCTTCTGATAACTGAAACATTTGTGCTGTAGAGTAAAATGTGATGTTATGACTGTCTCAAGGAATAGCACTTGCACAATTGTTTTAATTAGCTGAACTAGCCATATTTTTCATTGCACACCTATTTTTACTATCAGAAACAATGAACAGGCAAACTATGGTTACTCAGATTTGGACATTAAGCAGACTTTTCTCAAAAATGAACAAAGTAAGCCTGTCACTTCAAGGAAAGCAACTGACAGTTTTTGTTGCCAGTGACAAAATATGAGCTTCCACACTAAATTTAAAAATTTGGAATATATGCATCTGCCATTGTGAGCTTGATAATTTCCAACACTTTAAAAACTTTTCTGATGAGATTTGTGATGATATTAACAAATAAGAACTTTTTTGAATGATGTATAATGAAACATGGCAACATTTGAAATATCTGCATTATGCAGTCAACTGATATTTTCCAATGACCGATGCATGCAATTACTAAATCATGCATGAGAAAAGATCCTTTCAAACTGCAAGACAGACCAATGGGTTTTAATATAACTGATTAATAAAATATTTTTTAGATATAGCTTTCGATTATACATTGCAACCAATCTTTAAGAAACTACTATTTGTCTAGTTTTGCCGTAATATCCAAAACTATAATAATTATTATCTGAAAAGTCTATTAAAATATCCTCCCTTTTCTAACTACATATCTATATAGCTAGATATGGGTTTTCTTCACATATTCTGACCAAAACAACATATAACAGACTGAATGCAGAAACAGATACAAGTATCCAGCTGACTTCTATTAAGCCAGATATGAAAAAGGTTTGCAAAAATGTTAAATAATGCCACTCTCCCCACTAAATTTTTATATAGTTGTTTTTCATAAAAATATGTTATTTCTGTTAAGGTGAAAGTGAAATTCCCTCAGTCATGTCCAACTCTTTGCAACCCCATGGACTGCAGCATACCAGGCTTCTCTGTCCATTACTAACTCCCGGAGCCTACTCAAACTCATGTCCAATGAGTTGGTGATACCATCCAACCATCTCATCCTCTGTCATCCCCTTCTCCTCTTGCCTTCAATCTTTCCCAGCATCAGGGTCTTTTCCAATGAGTCAGTTTTTGCAACAAGTGGCCAAAGTATTGGGAGTTTCAACTTCAGCATCAGTCCTTCCAAAGAATATTCAGGACCTATTTCCTTTAGGATTGCCTGGTTGGATCTCCTTGCAGTCCAAGGGACTCTCAAGAATCTTCTCCAATACCATAGGTCAAAAGCATCAGTTCTTCAGTGCTCAACTTTCTTTATAGTCCAACTCTTACATCCATACATGACTACTGGAAAAACTATAGCTTTGACTAGATGGACTTTTGTTGGCAAAGTGATGTCTCTACTTTTTAATATGCTGTCTAGGTTGGTCATAGATTTTCTTCCAAGGAGTGGGTAGCCATCCTCTTCTCCAGAGGATCTTCCCAACCCAGGGATCAAACCCAGGTCTCCTGCATTGTAGGCAGATTCTTTACCATCTGAGCCAGATGTTTTTATTTTCAGCTTTATTGAGATATAATTGACATACATTGTAAGCTTAAGGGGTAGAATGCAATGATTTGATATATATATATCTTGCAAAAGGATTACCACAATAAGGTTAATTAACACATCATCACCTCACATACTCACCATTGTGTGTGTGTGTGTGTGTGTGGTGAAAACTTTTAAGATCTACTTTCTCAGCAACTTTCAAGTATAGAAAACATCATTGTTATCTGAAGTCACTATGCTATACATTAGATCTCCAGAACATACTCATCTTACAACTGGAAGTTTATACCCTATATCCATCTTTTCACTACACATTTTCCCCACTTACCTTGCCTGTTATTTTTAAATTTTTTAAAAAATAAATGTTGTAGAAAAGTTCTCAGTTTTATTTTCTAACATTGGTGATAAATGTGAATGTTGAATGTGAAAGGTGCTCAGTAGTGTCCGACTCTTTGAGACCCCATGGACTATACAGCCTATGGAATTCTCCAGGCCAGAATACTGAAGTGGGATTCTTTACCAACTGAGCTTACTGGTGATAAATACCACAGGCTTTAGCCAACATATGAGCTCTTTGGGGTCCTCAGTGAGTTTGTAAAAGTATTTTAAAAACTCCTGAAACCAAAAAGTTTGGGAACTGCTGCCTTAAAGTTCTTTTAAAATCTGTTTAGGTACCTACTTATTAATACTTAATTAACAAATATTTATATTAAATTCTGTCTGTTAAAATAACTTTCATGGTTTCAACCTCCTGACTGGACCCTGACAGGTATACAAATGTATTTTAAAAGTATAACATAATCTTACTGAAGTGAGGGGGAAAAAATTAATCCAAAGAATTTTTGAGCACAATATTTTGATTATATACACTCAATCTAGTGAAAACAAAATCTTAAACTTTTTCTTAGTTTATTTTCTATAGTATTATATCTTCTAGTAGTACAGCAAAATTTTGAAACAATGGGCAAATGAACATATATGTCAATGTTGCTGGGAGCCAGGGTTCTTACCATGGAGAAGTGTTCTTACCATGGAGATACATGTATGAGATATGCTGGATTGGAATTGAATGTGTTACATGAATTCATGACTTCTAAAATCCAAACACACATACTTCCACAACTGCCACCATTACCATTGCTGTCAAGGTACAAAACACTTTATCACCCCATAAAGTCCTTCTTGTGCCCCTTTGCAGCTATGTATATTCTACGTGGCTGAACTTCTTGAATCTGTGAATCAAAATTAAAAATTTTTTTTTCACCCATTATTTTTTCAAAAATATTTTCCACTTCTCTCCTTGTTTTTCAGACACAACTGAGCGACTTCACTTTCACTTTTCACTTTCATGCATTGGAGAAGGAAATGGCAACCCACTCCAGTGTTCTTGCCTGGAGAATCCCAGGGACGGGGGAGCCTGGTGGGCTGTCGCACAGGGTCGGGCACAACTGAAGTGACTTAGCAGTAGTAGTGGTTATTTTACTTTTTGGCTGTGTGGGGTCTTTGTTGCTGCTTGAGGGATTTCCCTGGTGTGGTGTGTGCGTTTCTCACTGTGGCGGCCTCTCTACGGTGTGCGAGCTTCAGTAGTTGCAGCACACAGGCTCTAAGAGCGTGGGCTCAGTAGTTGTGACCTCAAGCTTAGATGCCCCGAGGCACGCGAGCTCTTCCTGAATAAGGACTCAAACCTGCGTCCCCTGCATTAGCAGGTGGGTTCTTAACTGCTGGATCATCAGGGAAGTCCCTCCCCTTGTTTTGTTACTACCAACTATGTAAGTCAGACTTTGTGATGTTTTTCCGTAGGTCATTGAAACTTCGTTCATTTTTGTTCATTCTGTTTCCTTGGTGTGCTTCAGTTTGAATAGTTTCTATTACTGTGTTTTTAATTTCACTAATATTTTTCCTTTGTGGTGTCTAATTTTTCATTTTAGATGTTGCATTTTTTACTTCTAAAAGTTCCATTTGGTTTCTTTTTATAGTTTCTATTTCTCTCTTGGTTATGTTTTCCTTCAAATCCTTTAGCATACTTATAATGCTTTAAAAGGGTCTCACCTGCTAATTGCCTCATATCTCTCATTTTTTGACTTCTCTCTCTTTTTTGTATGTCAAGTGACTTTTTAACAAATGCGGGACATTGTAAATGTTACACTATTGAGACCGATTTTTTTTTTTCCTTCCTTCAAAGAGTTTTGAAGTTTGTTCTGGTGGTCAAAGTCTTTTACAGATCATTATGAGTTTGCAAGCTTTGTAGGGGCTGATCTTGAGTGACCTTTAGTGCAGGGCTATTTGGGTCTCGTTCCCAACATCTTGCTTTTCTAAGGTCTTAACTGAATATTCCAGATGTTCAGTGTGGTCTCTTTATTCTAGCTGATTAGAGCTCAGCAGCTCCAACCACATACAAGCTTCTGGAGGCATTCAGTCTGCAACTCCCCAGGACTTGTTCTTTCCCCCATAGTTGCTTTTTTCCCCCAAATCATGAAAACTATGCCTGTGTCCTAGGATTCAGCCAAATCCTTTTAAGAGCTCCGGCAAAGCTTTCTGCAGTCCTTCCTCTGAGCGGTGCTCTTCTTCCTGGTTCTCTGTCTGGCAAATTCCAGCTGACTCAGCCTCCCCTGGTCTTTGTCTCCTCCACTCAGTGAGATTCGATTCCCACGTCCTGCTTGTTTTCCATCCCTACACTGTGGTCTGGAATGTGCTTCTAGGCAAAATGCAGAAGCAATCTAGGGATAACTTCATTTTGCTTCCATTCTCTCAGCAAATGTCTGAAATTTGTGAAAACAGTGGTTTCATACACTGTCTAGTTTTCTAAATGTTTACCGTTGGAGAGCTGGTCTAATATTTGCCTGCTTGGTTTTTGATCAAGTAAATTGACAGGTACACTTTCTCTACTTCTAGGCAGTTCCACCTGGTCCTCTTTCTCCATATGCACATAAATGAAAATAAATGCTTAAAACCAAAGGTCCTGGATTTTAGTCCTTTGGAACCAGTCCTGCTGGTATGTGAGCTCTGTTCTATCTTAGCCCCATAAAAGAAGTTCTCTGAGGATTACCATAGAGCTAATCATAAACTCTGGTGCTAAAGGATATATCCTTCAGACACTTCCAAAAATTGGATGGCACCACTGTATTTTTTTTAGCATTCATAAATAAAGTTTTATTGGCACATAACTTTGCTCAACCATTTACATATTTGTCTCTGGCTGATTTCATGCTACAACAGCAGAGTTGAGTAGTTGCAACAGAGCTGTATATGGCCTGCACAGCCTAAATTATTTACCATCTGATCCTTCACAGAAAAAGTTTGCTGATTTCTAATCTGGAATATAGGTGGGGGCTAGCAGTCCATGGCATAAGATTGTACCAAATAACATGAGTCTGGATGATACCATCAAGAAAGCTGGTTAGACTTCAATAGGAGGGTCATGACCCAGAAGGAATTCAGAGCCTAAGGAAGGAGGACCAAACAAAGACACCTGGGAAGGAATGATGGGGAGGAGAGCTGGGGCAGAGGGGGCGGGGCACAGAACAAGACAAAGTGTTCTGTATTCACAAAATGTCTTTGTATTTTTTAATCAAAAGACACTTTTTTTTTTCATAAACAGGTATAAAATAGAATAGAAAAAGAAAGGTAGAAAATACACCAAAAGGTTAACAACAATTATCTTAGAGAAATGAAATTCTGAATGTTTTTTTCTTTTTGCTTTTCCAGAGTTTCTAAATTTTAAAATAATGAACACATGCTGCCTTTATAACAAGAAGATGAATGATGCCATATGTTTGTGCACCCTTCCCACATGATGACGTTTCACTGTGTGTTTTTAAGGTCATGGGAGTAACTGATCTTGAGGATACTCAGCCCTCCTGGTGATGGCCAAGCTCTGCCCTTACTCAACAGAAGAACAGGCCTATTGAATTCTCACACCCTTCTTACTCTCTTCTCCCCAAACAAAATATTATTTGAAGAGTTTCCTTGTTCTCTAAGCAAGTGACATCAACTCCAAAAAACCTTTTGCTCAGAAGGGTTTCCAGGACATTCTGATAAAGCCAAATCTCCTACAGGTGTGGAGTCCAGGATCCAGGAGAAAGAGGAGACGCATCGGCATCCTGGGCATTCTCTCAGGCACAGCTGGGAGCTGTGCACCGTGCCTGGGCATTGCCCTCAGCACAGCTAAGGGCAGAGGAGAGGACAGAGTTTCTGCCAGCAGGACTCACAGGGCCTGAACTCCAGGTCCTACATTCCCAAAGACAAAACAAGAAATCTGCTCCTCAAAACTCCAGACCAGGAACTCTGAAGACATTAGCATGCTCTGGCAAGCGGCCAGATGGCTAATAGATAGCAGGTAATTCAGGAAACAATTAGAAGCCTGCGCCCACACAGATCAGTTGCAAAAAATGACCTCTGTCATTCAGGATACAGCCCTGAAAGTAAAGAACCCTTTCTTCTTTCACTTTCAGCAATTGGGGAAATGTCAGATCTCTCTTCTTTGATATGGTGACAAGTTAACAAGTGCTGAGTCTCCAATAGGCACTTCTGCCCCCCTATGCACAGGGTGGGGAGACTCAGCAGGTCCGCTCCAATGAGGCCTGGTGCCCAAGAGGAGGGAAGCAATCCCTCCGGTGCCAGCCACAATGTAGGAGTCCCTCGCCAGCTTCCTTTTTCACCATTTACTGCCTGTGTCTCCAGTCTTCTTGCCCTCCTTGCCTGCACTTCTGCCCTGCCCTGCTCCTTTCAGAGTCCATGCCTGGCTTCGGAGGGAGCTCTTTCTGGCCCTGCTTTTGCCTTCCCAAGTCAGTACATTGCACTCCCCCAGCTGGTCCCCTCCCTCTACAAACATACACACACACTTGGTTTGATTTGGGGAGTCGGGAGGGAGCAAGATTCAGAAAGAAAAGCTTCTGTTTACTTATGAGGAATGCAAGTGTATTCACTGTCACGGATTTCATCTTTTGTGTATCATTTGTTTCATTATCATTTGATGTAAATTGTTGCTTTCAAAACTATTTTTTCTTCAGAACTTTATCCTTTTCTCCAGCAAGATGTACAGAATTTGAATGTTAAACAGGACTGCAATGACAGATTGAGGCTTTCTCACTTTCTCTTAAGTAGATGGAAACTGCTAATAATTCTCTTCTTATATATTATGTAAAATCAGTCAGACTTTGCCTGTCTTTACATTCGGTCCCTATTTTTCTCTCATAAAATCAACAGTAATAACAGTAATATTAATAACAGTGCCTATTGGAGTTTCAGCTTCAACATCAGTCCTTCCAATGAACACCCAGGACTGATCTCCTTTAGGATGGACTGGTTCAATCTCCTTGCAGTCCAAGGGACTCTCAAGAATCTTCTCCAACACCACAGTTCAAAAGCATCAATTCTTTGCCGCTCAGCTTTCTTCACAGTCCAACTCTCACATCCATACATGACCATTGGAAAAACCATAGCCTTGACTAGACGGACCTTTGTTGACAAAATAATGTCTCTGCTTTTTAATATGCAGTCTCGGTTGGTCATAACTTTCCTTCCAAGGAGTAAGCAGCTTTTAATTTCATGGCTGCAATCACCATCTGCAGTGATTTAGGAGCCCTCCAAAATAAAGTCAGCCACTGTTTCCACTGTTTCCCCATCTATTTCCCAAGTAGTGATGGGACCGGATGTCATGATCTTCGTTTTCTGAATGTTGAGCTTTAAGCCAACTTTTTCACTCTCCTCTTTCACTTTCATCAAGAGGCTCTTTAGTTCTTCTTCACTTTCTGCCATAAGGGTGGTGTCATCTGCATATCTGAGGTTATTGATATTTCTCCCGGCATTCTTGATTCCAGCTTGTGCTTCATCCAGCCCAGCGTTTCTCATGATGTACTCTGCATAGAAGTTAAATAAGCAGGGTGACAGTATACAGCCTTGACGTACTCCTTTTCCTATTTGGAACCAGTCTGTTGTTCCATGTCCAGTTCTAACTGTTGCTTCCTGACCTGCATACCAGTTTCCCAAGAGACGGGTCAGGTGGTCTGGTATTCCCATCTCTTTCAGAATTTTCCACAGTTTATTGTGATCCACCCAGTCAAAGGCCTTGGCATAGTCAATAAAGCAGAAATAGATGTTTTTTTGGAACCCTGTTGAAAAAAATGATCCAGCGAATGTTGGCAATTTGATCTCTGGTTCCTCTGCCTTTTCTAAAACCAGCTTGAATATCTGGAAGTGTTCATTGGAAGGACTGATGTTGAAGCTGAAACTCCAATATTTTGGCCACCTGATGCGAAGAGCTGGCTCATTTGAAAAGACCCTAATGTTGGGAAAGATTAAAGGCAGGAGAAGAAGGGGACAACAGAGGATGAGAGGGTTAGATGGCATCACCGACTCAATGGACATGAGTCTGGGTAAACTCTGGGAGTTGGTGATAGACAGGGAGGCCTGGCATGCTGCGATTCACAGGATCGCAAAGAGCTGGACACGACTGAGTGACTGAACTGAACAATGTTTGGAGCACTAAGATGTGCTGGACTGTCCTAAGTACTTGTATGCATTGTCTTATTTAACCTTTTCCACAGTCCTGTTTTATTATCCCCATTGTATAGATGAGAAAATAGAGGACTGCATGGAGACATTCAATAACTGTCCAGAGGTGTTTTTTTTTTGTTTTTTTTGTTTTTTAAGATAGAGACAGCAAAGACTATGACATTCAAATCCCTGCCTGTCAGATTCCAAAGTCCTATCCTCTGTCACCTGCATCCTAACTCCTTTAAGGAAGCAGCAGGTGAGAGTCCTGGGCCCTGGGCCCTGGGTTAAAAGGGATAGTGATCTGCAGAGGAGGGAGCTGAGAGCCCGTTACTGATGTCATAGCATCCATCATGCTCGGTGTTCCAGTGCTCCACAAGCATCATCTCATTTGATGCTGACTGTATCCCATGAGTTAGGCATCATTTTTCACCAACCTTTGCCACCCCATGCAGCTGCTGCTGCTGCTAAGTCACTTCAGTAGTGTGTGACTCTGTGCGACCCCATAGACGGCAGCCCACCAGGCTCCCTGTCCACACTGAGGGTCAGAGGAGAAGTGATTTGTTCAAGGCCACGATGCTGATAAGTGGAGGTAGAATGTGGTTTTGAATTCTCAAACCTACACTCATCTTACTATACCCTCTGTCTTTCAGCAACCCTTGAGTTTAAAACAACGTGAGGAATAGAGCCAGGCTCATTGGCTCTTTGCTTATTCAGTGGCCAATAGTTTGGAAACTATGCTGAGTAGATAAAAGTATGGGCTCTAGAATCAAATTCCCAGAGTCAGAGTCCCAGCTCTTTCACTTACAAGTTACATGACTTTGGCAAGCCACCGCGCTTCAGTTTCCTCATCTAATAAGAAGAGCACCCACTTTGAAGGTCACTATGAATGAGGTTGGGGCTCCCCTGGTAGCTCAGAGGTTAAAGCATCTGCCTGCAATGTGAGAGACCTGGGTTCGATCCCTGGGTTGGGAAGATCCACTGGAGAAGGAAATGGCAACCCACTCCAGTATTCTTGCCTGGAGAATCCCATGGATGGAGGAGCCTGGTGGGCTACAGTCCACGGGGTGGCAGAGTCAGACATGACTGAGCAACTTCACTTCACGGTGACCTTCAAAGTGACATGAATGAGGTATGTGAAAGGAGCTTAGGATCATGCTTGGCATGAAGAAAACTATCAATAAATGGAAGTTATTATTGCTACTTAGTCATTTTGCTTAGCACCTAATAACTGTATTGACAGAGAAATTTTCAGCTAATATACATTACATTTGCCTGCCAAAGGCAAGCCCTCCAGACTTCTCTGCCATGGCATGAGTTCTTCCCAAGAGCAGACTCTGGGACAAAGATTCAAGTTGCAAGTAGTTGATGGGGGTGGTGATTCCAGAAAGTTCTTTGAGAGAGTAGGGAAAGTAAAACAAGAAAGGAAACAAGTCAACAAAGGGAGTTAGTGAGCCACTCACCACTGGTTGGGGGGATGGGGGCTCTATCCTACTGGGCTCCCCCGAGGACCTAGGTACACAGACCCCAAGAGTAAAGGTTGCTCCTGGGGCATTCGGTCCCTGTTGACCTCAGGGCTAAGCATGCTCCAGGCGCCAGGGCACACCTCCAGGCAACAGGCAACAGAAAGCTGTTGTAAGTGAGGAACACATTGTAGATGACCCTGGGGCAGGCCAGGAGCATATGGGTGGGGCCATACTTAACAGCTTTACTGTAATCACTCAGTGTTGTTAATACTCTAGGGGTATTTTTTTTTTTTTTCTCAAATACATTTGCCAAACAATCCCTTTGTTTGCTCTGGATCTAGTTTGGAAAAGCAAAGCTTCCTCTTTGAACTACAAGTGCCTGCTTTGAAGCTTCTTTAGAAATTCTAGATAATCAAGGCCCCCTTACTGTGGACAATTCTGAAAGAGATGGGAATACCAGACCACCTGACCTGCTTCTTGAGAAATCTGTATGCAGGTCAGGAAGCAACAATTAGAACTGGACATGGAACGACAGACTGGTTCCAAATAGGAAAAGGAGTACGTCAAGGCTGTATATTGTCACCCTGCTTATTTAACTTCTATGCAGAGTACATCATGAGAAACGCTGGGCTGGAAGTAACACAAGCTGGAATCAAGAATGCCGGGAGAAATATCAGTAACCTCAGATATGCAGATGACACCACCCTTATGGCAGAAAGTGAAGAGGAACTAAAAAGCCTCTTGATGAAAGTGAAAGTGGAGAGCGAAAAAGTTGGTCTAAAGCTCAACATTCAGAAAACAAAGATCATGGCATCTGGTGCCATCACTTCATGGGAAATAGATGGGGAAACAGTGGAAACAATGTCAGACTATTTTTTGGGGCTCCAAAATCACTGCAGATGGTGACTGCAGCCATGAAATTAAAAGACACTTACTCCTTGGAAGAAAAGTTATGACCAACCTAGACAGTATATTCAAAAGCAGAGACATTACTTTGCCGACTAAGGTCCGTCTAGTCAAGGCTATGGTTTTTCCTGTGGTCATGTATGGATGTGAGAGTTGGACTGTGAAGAAGGCTGAGCGCCGAAGAATTGATGCGTTTGAACTGTGGTGTTGGAGAAGACTCTTGAGAGTCCCTTGGTCTGCAAGGAGATACAACCAGTCCATTCTGAAGGAGATCAGCCCTGGGATTTCTTTGGAGGGAATGATGCTGAAGCTGAAACTCCAGTACTTTGGCCACCTCATGCGAAGAGTTGACTCATTGGAGAAGACCCTGATGCTGGGAGGGATTGGGCGCAGGAAGAGAAGGGGCCGACAGGGGATGAGATGGCTAGATGGCATCACTGACTCGATGGACATGGGTTTGAGTGGACTTCAGGAGTTGGTGATGGACAGGGAGGCCTGGCGTGCAGCGATTCATGGGGTCACAAAGAGTCGGACACGACTGAGCGACTGAACTGAACTAAAGCTTCTA
Source organism: Redunca redunca (assembly GCA_006410935.1). Taxonomy (NCBI): domain Eukaryota; kingdom Metazoa; phylum Chordata; class Mammalia; order Artiodactyla; family Bovidae; genus Redunca; species Redunca redunca. Next base: position 45,390 of record SJYQ01000277.1, on the reverse strand, counting down.
TACTCATGACAGTCCAGCTCACCTCTGCACACTGTTTACAAAATACTTTTGCATATGTGATCTCATTTAGTCCTCACAGTAAGCAATGAGGTAAATGATAGTCCTCTGAAGCAATCCCAGAGTTGTCAGTCCTTCTACCAGGTATTAGAAACAGGTTAGTGGTTTCAGCTGACACACAATTCTGAGACCCTGAGGCAAGTTTCATAACCTTTCTTCTCTACCTGAATAGTCCCCAATGGACCTAACAGGTCCGCTCTCCTCAGGCTTGAAAACTTTAAGAATATTGATGATTTGAAAATAATAAGGCAATCCAGTTGCTCTATTCATTTTTCTGAGTACATATATAATAAGATGTTAGAAATTTTGAAGGCAGTAGAGCTCACATTCCAAGGAGAGGTTCAGACCATGGTTCAGGCTTTGGAAGAAAGGAAGCCAGAGAAAACCAGTTTACTATCGTACCCCTCATTCATAGTGACAAAACAGCCAGGAGCTTGGAAACGAAAAAAGAGGGTTTCTGGGCAAAGTTGTTGCTGTATTGTGAGTCTAGTCCCATCCCTGGTGTGGAGAAGGGAGTATAGGGCCCTTGTCACAAGCCTAGAAAAATAGGGATCAACTTGTCCACTGAGAGAGCATAATATGTGTCCCTCGAAGCTTAGGGGACCCTGTGCACAGGTACAGAAAATCTAAAGGACAAGTGATGAGCTGACTATGGCTTTGATTGCAGAGTAGAGGGAAGGTCAAGGGGAGGAAGCTATGTCAGCTTGGGCTTCAAACCTAGCTTTCTGTACTCAGCCTTGTGATCTAGAGCTGCTGCTGCTATTGCTGCTGCTAAGTCACCTCAGTCGTGTCCGACTCTGTGCGACCCCATAGACGGCAGCCCACCAGGCTCCCCTGTCCCTGGGATTCTCCAGGCAAGAACACTGGAATGGGTTGCCATTTCCTTCTCCAATGCATGAAAGTGAAAAGTGAAAGTGAAGTCGCTCAGTCGTGCCCGACTCACCGTGACCCCATGGACTGCAGCCTACCAGGCTCCTCCGTGCTGGGACTCTGCAAATCAGATTTCACTTTTGCCAACTGGCTCCAGATTCACTCTTCCAATGGGAGACCCTAGAGGGAGACAGCATGGCTGGAGGAGTAAAGAGGGGCTTGTTCCTTCCTGCGTGGGTTTCCTGTCCCTATCCGTGTCAGCCTAGTCTCCCCTGGCGGGGAAGGCGAATCTTGTAGCAAAATTTGCACGCAGTTTTTATGCAGGATGTGTATGCAGCTTGCCATTTCCCCAACACTCACAGCCTCATCACACTCCCCCCTCCCAGGAGACACCGGGGTCCCACACCCTGCCTCCCCCCTCTCCCCTCCAAACCACCTGGACCCCTCTGGAGCTCAGAGATTCCAGCTCAGCTGAGCAGAACCTCCTCCTCAACATCTCATTTCAGGTTTCTAAGTTTTAACAGTTCCCACCTCTCCCCACACCTGGTCCTAGGGTGGGGGCTGCTTCTGCAGTTGCTGACCCCATGATACCTTAGTGGGCTCTTTTTGCATTTTCTGTTACCTAGATAACAACTTTACACTTAGTTCCAATCATTAGATGACGCTCTCTGTTTAAATAACTGATATTTCTGTCTCTTTGCCAATCCCTGAGACCCCTCTTAATAACAACTGGAGAACTGGAGTATCTCAGGGGACAGAGTGGGGTAAAGAGTCCACAAGGCCTCTGGGGAGAAAGGCTGGAAGATTTCCAGAGTAGTTCTTTCTGAATCATGGAGCTCTGTGAAAGACTGATGATAACAATGCTCTTTCTTCTCTAGAAACTGTAAGTATCTGTCAACACACCCCCCACCTCCAACCCTCACACACAATCCCACACACAGTTGCAGGGGTTGTGTGTCCTTGTGTGTGTGCGCGTGCTGCGTCACTTCGGTCGTGTCTGATTCTTTGCGACCCCATGGACTGTAGCCCACCAGGATCCTCTGTCCATGGGACTCTCCAGGCAAGAATACTGGAGTGGGTGGCCATTTCCTCCTCCAGGGGCTCTTCCCGACCCAGAGATGGAACCCGGGTCTCCTGCATTGCAGGCAGGCTCTTTACCACTAGCGCCCCTTTATAGGGGTTGTGTGTTTGTCACTCAGTTGTATCTGACTCTTTGTGACCCCATGTGGACCCCAAATCTCAGGTTCATAATTCCTGTGGTAGAATGCTGGCCAGGTTAAGTCTCTCTCATGGAGAAAATCCGGTTGGCTCTCAGAGGCTGTTGCCTCAGAAAAGTCGAACAAAAGGACCGTCAGTACTGGGTTGCCAAGGAGCTGTCCTAGATTTTCAAACTCCCTGAATTTGAGATAAATATCCCAACTGTGGACCTGCCAACCATCCCGGATCTGTAGTTCTTTTGCATCTGAAGCTTTAAAACTGTATCTTTTTCAGTAGCAATTATTTCACTTATGGGGGTTTAGCCAACAAGAATGAAGCATTCTGAGGCAGAGCCTTGTTTCGGGGCTCTCCTCCCTGGAGGCCCTGCCTGGCTGACCCAGCCAGCTGACCTGGCCAGGCCCCAGTAGCTCTGCGCCCTTCAGTGGCCTGCTACTGTGGAGACCTCCTGGAGAGAAAGGCGAGTCGCCACCTCCTGGGCGGCTCTATTATTGCATGTCAAGTTTCCGGAAAACAATTGTTCAGTCAGTCGTGTCCGACTCTTTGGGACCCCATGGACTGTAGCAGGTCAGGCTTCCCCGTCCTTCACTGTCTCCCAGAGTTTGCTCAAACTATGTCCGTTGAGTCGGTGATGCCATCCAACCACCTCGTCCTCTGTCGCCCCTTCTCCTTTTACCTTCAATTTTTCCCAGCCTCAGGGTGTTTTCCAGTGAGTTGCCTGTTGGTATCTGGTGGCCAAAGTATTGGAGCTTCAGCTTCAGCATCAGTCCTTCCAATGAATATTCACAGTTGGTTTCCTTTAAGATTGACTGGTTTGATCTTTTTGCTGTCCAAGAGACTCTCAAGAGTCTTTTCCAGCACCACAGTTCAAAAACATTAATTCTTTGGCACTCAGCCTTAAAAAGCAATTGGTGGTGTTAAATTTCTAAGGACAACAACTTCCCTTTTACTGTGAGTTAGTTATCTGGGTATGTTTTATAGATAATTATGTCCTAGGCCATTAAAGGGGAGAACACAGAGATTGAGAAAAATTACTACCTTTGGGCCTCAGTTTTTCGTCTCTAAGAGAAGGCTGGCTGTTATCTTAATGCTCAGAAGCCTGTCACTGGTTTTTCCTTTCTCCGTTAAACTGCCTTGTTGAGCTTTCCACATTAGAAGGCAGTACCTCAGAGTGGAATAAAATGCTTCCCCACATCACTGACACAATTAGATAGCTACCATGTACCCCTGCAATCTGTCTTATGTATATTGCTTATTAGTTGAATGTTATCTTTTAAGCCATCTAGACATTGCTCAAGATATAGACTGATTTTTTTTCTCTATTGATTAAGAAAGTCTCTTTTGTTTTATACGTTCATTCATTCTGCAAAATGATTCATACATTGACCACATTTTTAGTGAGTGACCACTGTTTTCCAGGCATTAGAGATGAAGCCGCAGACAGACACAAACCTCTCCCTTGTAGAGACTTTCATCTAATGGAGGAGACAGACAACAAATACAAGACATGAAATATGTAGTGTGTCAGCTGAAAAAGGATCTGGGTTAAGAGCAGTTATTTGTTTTGCTTTGTTTTTTTTTTAAGTAGGAGAAATTACAGTGTGTTTGTCTGTTGATGGGAATGATCCTAATAAGGGATGATGATGACAGAGAGAAGAAGGAGTGTTAGTGGCACAATATGCCCTTGAGGAGGTGAGAGGGGATGGGATCCAGTGCGGAAGTGGAAAGGATGTATCAAAAACTGATTGAGCCCCTGTCGGGTGTCAGAACTTAGACCGGTGCTACAGACAACAGCAAAGAAAACAGACTTCCTGGAGAATTCATCCCAGCCTTCCTGGAGATTTCATTCTAATTAGGGCAATGGACAATAAAAAGGCAAGCAAATGAATGGATGCATGGTACCCATGGAGTGGGTAAGTGCCACATGACATAAGCACAGTGGTCATGGAGGTCCCCTTTGAGATGTGAGAGTTGAGCTGAGTCCTAAAGCATGATGGGGCTTCCCTGGTGGCTTGGTGGTAAAGAATCCTCCTCTAATGTGGGAGACATGGGTTTGATCCCTAGGTCAGGAAGATACTCTGGAAAAGCAAATGCCAACCTAATCCCATATTCTTGCCTGGAGAATCGCATGGGCAGAGGATCATGGCGGGCTACAGTCCATGGGGTCTCAAAGAGTCAGACACAACTTAGCAACTAAAAAAAAACAACAAAGCATCATAGGGCACTATCTACATGAAAAATCTGAGGGATGAGGATTCCATACAGAAAAAAGAACACGTACAAGAGCTTGAGAGGGAAGAGCTTGGCCGTCTGTGCACTTGTAGGAGGTGAGGCTGCAGGAGGGAAATTATCAAGAATGAAGCCTGAGATGAGGTTACAGAGGTTGATTATTGATGGCTTTTTGTGAAAAGCCAATAAATTTTATGATCAAATTTATAAGTTACTCAAGGCTAGGAAGGAGAGAAGACTGTTAAATGACATAATCAGAAATTAAAAAGAAAAGAAATTTCAATAGATGGCTTGTGACAAATTCCAGTGTCAGTTCTTGCACTGAGATTCCAAAAATCAAGTGCAAAAAAATAGTAAAAAGATCAAGTGCACCACTAGCTCCTGTACAAAAGGATTTGGGGGTCCCAGAGAGCAGAGCATAAAACAAAGACCTGAGTGTAAGCTCTCTGGGGAATGCAATCAAAGGAGGGGAAGTGAGAGAAGAGGGAGATGCAGGGAGAAAAAAGAACTAAGACAGAGCTGTGTCTGGAGGTGGCCATGCCTCCAGTCTTCAGCTTGTACTGTCCAAGGAGACCAGAGAGTCACTGTCTGAAAGGTGTCTCAGCGACAACCAAAAGGGGGAAGTGGGGTGTCAGCGGCTCTCCACTGCCACCCAGACCACTGGGCAAAGATTCTTCCCATGGACGTCCGCAGTCACCCATGTGTGTGCTAAGCACATTACCATGTGGCCCCATCCACAACATTACTCAGAGGCCTGAAGGCAGAAAGTGAGACCATACAGAGTGGATCTGAGGTCAGCATGGTCAGCTGCACCTGTGGGAACTAGCTGGCACCCCACAGAACTGGACACAGCAGGAATAAGGGACAAGTGAGGCCCAAACCTTGGAAATGAGTCACAACATTTGTGACATACACACACATTGGTGAGAAGGGACAATTCTCCTTTCACCATTTTGCAATTTTATCTCCATCTTTTTAGATTTTTCATGAATATATGTGTCTAACTAAATCTCACTGGCAATGCTTTCAAGACATTTAGGCCCTTAGAGGTAACATGTTCCCCACAAATACTGTCCCAAAAACTACAATAATCCCTTCTTTAAAATCTCCCTAATTCAACAAAGGGATCTTTATTAAATATTATCTAAGTCTTCTAAGTCTTTATAAAATGCTACACTTATGTAGACTCCTTATTTCTGCTAATCCAAGGGCTACTGGGGAGGTGAGTACTGTGTTGGGGATACTATTTATCCCAAGTCAACCAAAGGCTTCAGATTTAAAATTTTGATTTATCTCCAAAGGAGGTTACACATACAGTCTCAGAGCTACTCCGCGGCAATGCTGAAGGACGATGATGTTCATCATACAACTGAAACACATTGCCCCATTATCTAACTCAGACTGCCAGTCATACGTTATAAATTCATATATTTTAAAAGCCCTATAATTATCTTGTGAATAACTCAGTGCCTTTGGTGCTAAATTATACCAATTTATTAAATGAAAGTTTAAAAAAAAAAATCACAATTCTTGTGATTCTGTTTTGACATTTCTCCTTTTTTTAAAATATACCTGAAAAAAAATGAAAGTGACCCATGTCTTTCTTATTCTCTAAGATATCTTACCTAATCCTCACCCAACTAGCTGAAAGTACTGCTGATGGAAGTTCCATTTTTCTCCCATTCCGAGGGCTCATTAGTCCTACCACTTTTGTCTGCACAGGAAAAAGCAAAGGAGAACTAGTTAGAGGGCGAGTGAGGAACCGTGCTCCTTTCCCCACCTCTGGAGGTGTTGTGAATACCACCCAAGGCACTCTGGTATTGTACTGGAGGTTGGTTTATTTCATCTCCTGAAGGGTTAGGAGCCCCTTTATGTAACTTTCTGTGGAAGGCCACTGCTCCTAGATATGCCTTTGTTGGATCCCCAAAGGGCTGTCTTCTCTTAGAGTTTCTTCAACCTATTTATTCTCCAGGTTGCTTCAAGTTCACGCCCTGATGCTGCACACTCTCCTTATTGCACCCCTGCTCAATCTCTAACGGTGCCTTTCAGGAAGGCTTGCAGAAGTCGGGGGTCACTTATATCTGCCCTCCAAGCCCTAAACTGGCTGGTTGCTGGCTGTGTTATGCCACTGTCCACCTCCTCAGTGGACTCCTGGGCCTCCTCTCCTTGCCCTTTGGGTTCTAAGTAAGGACCTCACATAGTCAAAAAGGACAGCATGAGCTTGCAGAAATATCTACCATATATAGAATAATCGCCATGATATTTGGGCGAAAGTGCCTCTCCTTAGAGAAGCAGAGACTTAGGCCAGACTTCAGTTTTATTCTTGCTAATATGACTGGTTGTCCCTAGCTTATGTGTATCTGGCCTTGTGCTGTTGTTGCTTAGTAGCTGAGTCATGTTCAATTCCTTTGCGACTCCATGAACTGTAGCCCACCAGGCTCCTCTGCCTATGGGATTTCCCAAGTAAGAATACTGGAGTGGCCTATGGGATTTCCTGGGTAAGAACGCTGGAATGAGTTGCCATTTCCTTCTCCAGGGGATCTTTCCAACCCAGGGATTGAACCTGCATCTCCTGTGTTGGCAGGTGGATTCTTTACCACTTAGCCACCAAGAAAGCCGCTTATTTCTGATATATGTGTTCCCCATTTGACTTTCATTTCTTTTAACGGTCCAGAAGCCTCTCTCTCCTCACCTACCACGTATCTCCATGTTAATCTTCCCTCTAAGCCCAACCCTGGGGGTTAGAGAATACAACAGGGATGAGAGGAACAGAAATGGTTCCAATAATCTGCTTTCCAGGAGACTGTTGAAAAACAAGACTCAAAAAAATGATGTGGAGGTGCAGGGGAGTCTTCCCCGTCCTAAAGGAAAGCCACAAGAAACGCAAGACGAGGCTGTCATTCTCCAGCCTCCCCGCATAGACCACACTCTGTCTCTGTTGTCAGGCTCAACTGGGACTTAACTCATTAAGACCTATTTGGCCACCTCTCTGGGAACTTCTCTTCCAGTCCAAAGAAGCTAGAAATTACACCAAAACCTGGCCCCAGAACAGTGGCAAGTTCTTCCATTCCAGTCTTTCACAGAAGCCCAGCCTGGCCAGTGGCACTGTTCCTACCTGGTAGGGCTCCTCACTGGTGAGGCTCAAGCATCCTGAGAAGTTCACAGAGGTCCAGAGCAGAACCCCACAGTGTGTCTGGGGTCCAGGAATTGAGCATGACTTGGTGAAAAGGAATGCGGGTGGGAGGGGAGAGAGAGCACAGAAACTTCAGTCTAGGCAGAGAAGAAACTCTGAAGCCTCAGCAAGTTTCGATCATTCTCCTAAGGTCCATGGAGCATGCACTCTATTAAGTTTCTACTTCTGAGACACATGCACCTTGTTGGGGAAATGCAACAAAGCCACAAAAGAGATTAACAGGAGTGAAGCCCTATTGATGCCCTTGTTCAGCCCCCGTTCATGCCATTGGAGAGGCACAGGCAATAGGGAAAGAAGGAGCCCAATGGTCAGAGCTATGAGGAGAATGTTCATGAGGAGGGGAGCTCGACTGGGCTCTGGATGGGAGAGGCAGCTGGCCAGGAGGACATACTGAGTCCAAGAAAAAAAATAATTTCATGGAAGTTCTTTCCACTGGATGAAAGCAAGCTCAAACTTTGAATATCATTCCCTATGTGTTTCCCAGGCTTTCCAAGTGGTGCTAGAGGAAAAGAAGTAAAGTGAAGTGAAAGCCACTCAATCGTGTTTGACTCTTTGCAACCCCATGGACTATACAGACCATGGAGTTCTCCAGGTCAGAATACTGGAGTGGGTAGCCTTCCTCTTCTCCAGGGGATCTTCCCAACCCAGGGATCAAACCTAGATCTCCTGCATTGCAGGTGATTCTTTACCAGTTGAGCCACAAGGGAAGCCCAAGAATATTGGAGTAGGTAGCCTATCCCTCCTACAGCAGATCTTCTCAACCCAGGAATCAAACCAGGGTCTCCTGCATTGCAGGCGGATTCTTTACCAACTGAGCTGTCAGGGAAGACAGTGGTAAAGAACCTGCCTGCCAATGCAGAAAACATAGGAAATGCAGGTTTGATCCCTGGGTCCAGAAGATTCCCTAGAGAAGGGAATAGCAGCCCACTCCAGTATCCTTGCCTGGAGAATCCCATGGACAAAGGAGCCTGGCGGGCTATAGTCCATGGGGTTACAGAGTCGGACACGACTGAAGTGACTTTACACACACACACACACACACACACACACACACACACACACACACGCTTTCCCTCCGGACAGAGACAGCCTCTCTTCTTACCCTTTATCCATTCCTCCAAGTAGTCTACAAGGAATCAAAGCACTCGAGAACGTGGTGGTAATAGAAAGCTATTATTACCACCACTGACAGTAATACTAGTGGTCATGATTTTCATTTACTGAATGTTTTCTCTGCTCCAGGCACTGTGTTCAATGCTTTACAAACATTAGTCTCATTTAATCTTTACAACCACTTTACCGTGTTAGTACCATTATTATCCCCCTTTTATAGTCAAGAAAACTAAAACTTGTAAATGTTCAATTATTTGTCCATATGAATAATAACTGGTAAAATCCCAGGCTAGAACCAAAACTTTAACTTCAGAGCTCTAACATCTAACTACTGTGCACATTATTCCACGGTCCTTAAGTATTTCTTTGCCCAATTAGACAATGGAAGCCACATTTCTGCAAGATGGATTTACTCATCTGCTCTTGAATTAGGGAGGCCCAGTTCAAGTCTTATCATCTCTCTGAGACCTTTCCCAACCCCTCAAGGCCTCACAGAGTTCCCTTTTCCTGAAATCTCATAGCACTTAGAACATGTGTCACTGATAACATTTCATCATCCAAGGTCTCAGGTTATTATCTCATTCAAGTGGCAACAGCTTGTCTCTCCAACAAGGCTGCAAATAACCTCAGGTAAGGACATGTCTTACTTCTCAAGCCGATAGAAACACTTGGTAAATTGGATGAATAACTCCTCCTCCAAGTCCTTCCTGTTGGCACAAGGGCAAGCCTGCAGCGTGCCCTCCAAAGGGCCCTGCTCCAGACTTCAAGGTAGGGATGCTGGCCCCTGAGTTATCTTGGCTAGCTGCTCCTCTCCCTACACCTCTCTTTCCTGGCCCTTATCAATATCCTCACTCACTTGCCCATTGTCACCTGGCAAACAGAAGCCTGACAGCCCTCTGCCACCTTCCTGATGGACTATCTAGCTCTTTTCTATCCGGAGAGGTCACAGCAGCCTATTCCCTGGCCTTCCCCCGGGACTCCCACCTGGGCAAGAAGTGGCTCCCGGCGGTGATGCCCTGAATGTCACTAAGTAGCATCTGCGTCCCCACCCCCTTGGTACTTTCTCCGTAAACTGCCATCTCTGAGGAGGAATCAATCCACACTGTAATCATTGTCAAGGGGGGCCTGGGAGCTGATTGATGGGTCTACTTGTTTTATTATTAGCCAGTGTAAGTTAAGTAAGTCAATCAATAAACTTTATAGGTCTCCCCAGATGCTCCAGGGGTGAAACCCAGCTGCTCTCCCCTCAATAGATTCAGACCCCTGCCTAAATAAAAAGCAATACTCACCTAGAGAAGCAGTTTGATTTCCTTTCAAGAGAATCTCTTAGTGCCCTTGAGCCTGTCCTGACTTAAATCAATAAGCTTAACAGCTTCCAAGAAGAAATCAGTTGCCTTTGGAGCGTCTCTGTGCACCACCTGCTCTCCCTGGCACGTGACGACGTTAAGATACCTGGACTGAACCAGGCAGAGCAGTGAGCACTAAGGCCTCCGCCTGTCCCGGCCCTGGGCTCCAGGCCCTCCTCGCAGCCTGGCAGGCCAGACCTCTCCCCTCCGTTCACCATTCTCTTCTCCTGTCCCACGGTCCCAGACCTCTCCCCATCCAAGACCCCCCCACCCCCACCCCACCAGAAACCCACCCTGCTCTGCATCCCTGGCCTCCAGGACCCTACATGACCAGGGTGATCACCAAGAGCTGGTCCTCCTTGTCATTCTCATGGGGATGTGATAATCCCTCCATGTGGCACTTCTGTGTCTTTACAAGAGTATCTAGGAAGCGGAGTGAAGATGGCAGTGGTAGTAACAGATGCAACGGTAGGACCACAATGGAGTGACTGCTGTGAAGACTTTCAGGTCTTGGGTGGGGGAGTCTATCTCAGAGAAAGGCAGCATCTCTGTCCACCTGGGGCCCCGCCTGGCCCTGTCTGCCAGGATTGGTTTAGGGGTCAGCCTCATTGCCTTAACTGTGTCCCTTCATCAGACTGGTGAGTCTCCACTTCCCCATCCTGCAGGGACAACACACTGGAACCAGCAGGGAAATGGTCTGTCTACCGGCCAGGAACCAGCAGCAAAGAAAGGGGACCTCCATACCCCTACCCAACGTCAGGGTATTATGCCTGTGAAAGCCCCCAAGCTGCCCATCTGGAATGGTGGCTAGAAATTTTCATTCTTAAGTGGGAAGAAGACCCACCACTCCTCAGCCATGGGATCAAACTTTTAAATACTAGGATTACCATGGATGCTCCAAAGCCCATTCCATGCTGCCGAGACAGATTTTTCAATCAGGCCGTTAAATAGTCAAGACCAGGTTGTGTTTAAACCATCCCTATGTTGGAAAAAGCTTTAAATATTAATAAGATGTTGAATCTTTGTCCTGAAGAGATGCAAGAGTTTCTGCAGCCCAGAGGCCATCTCCACCTTACAGACTAAGCAGACCTCAGAGCCACGGTGAGTTAACATTGTGGGCATATCATTTCTAACAACCCCCTATTCCACGTGACAACTTTGAGCAACAATCGGGAAATGAAACAAATGATAATAATGGCCAGAAAAGATTTGTCAGAGATTCATAAAGATCCCATTTCACAACCGATTTCAGAAGTTATAACACTGTCCATATATTTGTTTGTTTAGAATCTACTTTAGCTGCTTTCCAATGGTCTCCACGATCAAAAAATTCAGCTAAAATATCTTCATCAGAAAATTCACCATAAATTTCTGTTATAGCTAAACTTCTGAAGGTTTTCTTCTGTAAAAAATTCAGAGGAAATGGCTGAGTGACAGTAAATATTGGAACTATTCACTATGTTGCTTTAGAACAAGCATCCAGCTCTCGATGAAAACAATTAAGGCACTTAGACATTGTTCTTTTGAGTTCTTCTAACATAGTCACATGGACAGCAAGATGGAATTATCTTGTATTCTGTTTCATCATGTTCATAATCATTTGCTATCATTATTTATTTTGACTCTATTGTTTAAACACAGGAATATGTAATTCCACAGAGTTTGGAACTAAAGTGTTTTCAAATCATTAGATACTTATTCTGGAAACAAATACTTGTGGGTGATTCCACATGAGTTAGGGGTTAATTCTCAAATGAATGTCCGTGTAGAGCACAATATTCATCAATAGATAAGTTATATAAATGTGTTAATTTGAAGCATATAGCTATAGATAGGCAGAGATATATTTAAAACTCAACAACAACTGAAGCAATTATTTAGAACTTAGACCAACAGAAGTTTTTTTTCAAGGAGGATATTTTTATCACTAACATTGTTCAGGATTGCCAACACATGTTGATAATAGAAAGCAGACTGAATTTGTTTGTTTTATTATTGTTTAAAGTGTGCTACAATATATTCCTTATTGCCTGCACATGGGATGGATGGATCCCACTGTCTGCTCCACCCCAGTGCCCCACTGCTCAGATGAGTGCCAGGGGTCATTGCAGCCCCTGACCATTAGCAGATCAACCTATGAATCTTGCCTTCAAAATCTTACAAGGAAAGGATGGGTGAGAGAACTCACAAAGTGGAGGCCTACAACCAGGTTATAAACCTGTTTTCCCCCAGTCTACAATGTTTAAAAAAAAACCATAAAACAAAACCTAAGGTCTCTCTAGTCAAAGATATGCTTTTTCCAATAGTCATTTGCAGATATGAGAGTTGGACCATAAGGAAGGCTGAGTGCTGAAAAACTGATGCTTTCAAATTGTGGTGCTGGAGAAGACTCTTGAGAGTCCCTTGGTCAGCAAGGAGAGCAAAGCAGTCAATTCTAAAGGAAATCAACCCAGAATTTTCATTGGACGGACTGATGCTGAAGCTGAAGTCCCAATACTTTGGCCACCTGATGCAAAAAGCCAACTTACTGAAAAAGACCCTAATGCTGGGAAGGATTGAAGGCAGGAGGAAAAGGGGACGACAGAGGATGAGATGGTTGGATGGCATCATCAACACAATGGACCTGAGTTTGAGAAAACTCCAGGAGAACAGTGAAGGACAGGGAAGCCTGGTGCACTGCAGTCTGTGGGGTCGCAAAGAGTTAGACACAACAACAACAATGTTAAAGAGAAAAAGACTCCCAACACAGTTAGCAAAAGTCACTTAGTTATGTCCGACTCTTTGCCATCTGCATTAGGACTTCCCTGGTGGCTCAACGGGTAAAGAATCCTCCTACCATGCAGGAGACCTGGGTTCGATCTCTGTGTTGGGAAGATCCCCTGGAGAAGGGAAAGGCTACCCACTCCAGTATTCTGGCCTGGAAAAGTCCATGGACTATCCATGGGGTCTCAAAGAATCAGACAAGACTGAGCAACTTTCACTTCCAATGAATAGTACTTCAGTGTCTTCTAGCAGTGCATGTGCTTATAACTGGTCACAGTCCCTACCACGCCCCACTTTATACCCTAATTTGCCCACATAAAGTCATCTGCCTGGCCCTTGTATTCCATGACTGTTTCTAGAGCTGTCCCAATATTAACCAAAATGTTTTCCAGTTAGTTTTATAAGATTTTCTCTGTCCTTCTTCACCTTCATGGGCCTCTTCTTAACCCTTTAACTCCACACTTCAGAGGCCCTCTTTCCTCTTGTTTAAACCTGGTGCTTTTCTTCCCTTACACCTCATTTCATGATGGCCACTCCGCTTCAGGAGGAAGGCACTTAGGCAGCCACTAAGTGTCCCTTCTTGAGCACGAGTCAGGCAACCGCCTCCCTGTGAGTGGGAACCTTGGTCTTCAGCTTCATCTGCGACACTCAGAGAAGCCGGCGATGCGTGGTGAGCACACAGTCAGCCTCCCCAGAGTGCAGCAAAGGGCTGTCTTCCCTGGTTGGCAGTCAGGGAAACAGGGGGAAAACCACTTCCAAGCCCTGAATATACATGCCGAGTCCCATTCATGATTGATTTAACTGAGTACCATGCAAAACACTTTCCTGGCCAAACTATTCCCCACCGACTTGAATGATTACTTTCAGCTAGTGGTGTGCTGAAGATTTGTTGTTGTTCAATTGCCAAGTTGTGTCCAACTCATTGTGACCCCGTGAACTGCAGCACACCAGGGTTCCCTATCCATCACCGTCTCTTGAAGTTTGCCCGACTTCATGTCCATTACATCTGTTATGCCATCCAACCATCACACCCTCTGTCGCCTTCTTCTTTGCGGAAGGTGCTAGAGCTGGCCTGTGCCAGTTCCTGGGAAGCTATTGCTAAACACTCTGGAATTTTACCAGCAAGTGGGTACCTTGAAATCAGCCCAGACAGAAGTACTTACACACAGGAAATTGGCAAATGTTGACCAACAAATCACTGCTTTTAGCCCATCCCAACCTTTCCTTTGCACTCAGACAAGGACTAGAAACTCTCAGCTCTGTTTGGTTTATTTCCCTGACTGGTGCTTTAGGAGAAACTGAACAGTACAGTTAAGAGGTGAGACATCCACCTGGGTTCGAGTCTACCTCCCATCTGTGTGACCTTGAGCACACCATGTAATCTCTGGGCTTCACTGTTCCCATCTCTAGGGTCAACGTAGTATTAGCACCTTCTCACAAGACTTCCATGGGCTTAAACAAGTCAATACATATAAAGTACCCAGAGCAGTGCTGGCGCACAAAAGGCACTCCACAAATATTAGCTATTATTCTCAAACTGAAATATCCTTTCGTTCTCTTATTTTGGCTGTGTAGTTAGAAGATGCAAATATCTAGTAACCGATTTAAGCCCTGCACAGCTTGCTGAATATAAATATCACTAATACATCACTCTTTCAGGTAGGTATATATCAAATCAGCTTCTGTCCTCTTCCTGTCAAAATAAAAATAGCAATGACACATGGTAAAAAGCCTATTAATAAATTACTCCAAAATATGGGTTTTGGTTTTACATCTCAATACCAGAATTAGAAAAGTCTCCTCTCAGTTTGTTTTTTTTAATCCTGCTTTTTTATGTCATTTTTAAGATGCACTGTATTTTTCACATGTTAATAGTCATAGAATCAAGATAGGTGTTTGAATTGTTGTGTACCTATGATGTGACCATGTTTCTTTCCCCCTGAATGAAAGCAGTTATGAAAGTGATGATGGATCTTATAATCAGTGGTGTCTGAGAATCTGGGAAGTGCAGTAGTAATAGTCAATGGCAAAGTTAGGACAGGACCCAGAACTCTGGCCTCCGTGTCTTAGTGTCATGTCCCCCAAGACACAGTCTTCCCGGGATGAGGTTTGTCATGCGTGTGGCTGCTGAGGCCACTTGTCCCTACCCTTAGGCGGTTGTTGGTGGGGGCTTGGCCCTAGCTTGGACTTTTTTAAGTGTGCAAAGATTCATCCTCATTCTTCAATTAAAAACATCGTGCACCCTCCCAGGGGCTGGGTTCTGACTGCCAGCGAGGGACACAGTAAGACAATGTGAAAACAAAGAGGAAGTAGGAACAAGGCTTCAGTATAAGGGGCAAGCCCAGCTGCATCCAGCAGAAAACACACACGCGCACACACAGCACAGGTGTCTGGTTCTGAGTCACCCCCTTCCTGATTTCACATACTTGGTCTGCATGCCACACTTTCTCTGTGATTTCAGTTTCATCCACCTGGTTTCCTCCCCAAGCAGCTTGTGGAGTTTAAGAAGAAGAAATCAACAGTCAACTCCAAGGGCCATGAGAGTCGTTCTGCTGTGGCGAATCTCACGTCACTCCACCCCAGCCCACCCACCACTGCCCCTTCCCAGCTCTGATGGCATGAACAGCCATAACGTTCACCACTCAGCACTCCTCTTACAGGGAGGAGGCCCGGCTGGAGGCCCCAACTGCTGACCCCCAGAATCTACGCCCACACTCACTCTGAGACCACATTCCCCAGGCCTACTCCCAGCTGATGCTGCGTATGGAGGCAGGGGTGCTTCCCCCCAGGTCCCCAGAAATCCTCCAACGAGGACTCCCGTCCTCCTGCCTGGACCTTTCTCAGAGCTGCACTACTGAGATGCTTCCTACTTGTACAGTAAAAAATCTAACCTTTGCCCTTGGCTCCCAGGAGATAATCTCTATTTGCCTGGGGCCTTGAGTGACAGTGTGGCTTACAGTGAGGGCAGGCCACACCAGAAAGAACCACAGTATGATTTAGGGCGGGGCTTTGGGTCATGCAATACTGGTCAGCCTGACGTCTGAGAACAACTACTTGGACAATCAATCAATCATGTCTACATGATGGAGCCCCAGTAAAATCTCTGAATACCAGAGTTTCCCTGGTTTGTAATACTTCATGCAAATTGTTACACATCAGTGCAAGGACAGTAACACACCCTGGCTCCACGGGGAGAAGGCCATGGAAGTCCAGAGTCTGGTCGTGCCCTGGACTCCGTTCTATGTACTCATTCCCTTGCTGACTTTACTCTGTATCCTTTCCCCATAATAAACTGTAAACATCAGTATGATAGCTTTCAGTGAGCTGCATGAATCCTTCTAGCACATCATTGAAATGTGAGGGTGGTCTTGGAAGCATTTAAACCTGCAGCTGGCGTCTGAAATGAGAACAGTCTTGTGGCCATTGTTTCCTCTAGACGTCACTGTTGCCCTAAGTCTTTCTACTGCCCATCCCTCTCCTTCCCAGGGGCCGGATCTGCACTGGAGCTCAAGTTCACCTCCTCCCTGGGCTCCCACTCGGGCATTTCCCCACCAGAGTCTCTTTTGTGTTCCATCCCATCTTGACGTCTCTTTCTCAGGGGACCTGAATGAACATAGGTGGTCAGAGAGCCACCAGCACTAGAAATGCAGAATCCTGAACCCCATCTCAGGCTTGCTGAGCCACACTCCCAGAGGTGGGGCTGTGGGGCCACCCGGGGCGAGCGGCCCACATGAGGCAGGGGCCACTGGCCTGGAAGAAGGCCAGTTCCTGACAGCTGCTGCTGTGAAGACTCAGAGAAAAGTCTGCCACCTGTGTGAGCTTCTGAAGCACCAGCAGGCTGCAGCCCTCGGTGTAACACTAAGTTCTCGGCAGCACATAGGATGAGTCCTGTGGTCACCCCAGGGGGGTGGTGAGTGCAATGAGTGTAGGAGCTGGCCCCACGTTAGGCCCCTCCACTCCTTATCTGACACATCAGCCCATCACCCTCACACTCAGCCTGCTCTTCAGGAACCCACGCTTCAGAACATCTCCCTGCAGCATCTGCCACCACATCCTTTTCCACCAAGATTCTGGGGCCCCAGCTCCTCTCTGGGGCTTTTTGTAGGCCTGCGTCATAAAAACTCAATCATCCAAAGCCTGACAAACTCAGGCTCTTTGCATTTCCTCATACAGATCTCCATTCTTCACAACACTTCCATTTATTCCACAAATATTGTAGAACACTTAGTTCATACCAAATACCTAGTAGAATAACCATATGAGCCATAACCCTCAAGTGGAATCAACCCAGATACAAGGAACCAAAGAACCACAGATCTTGAGACCACAAGGTATTATATCTCATAACAAGAATAATAAGGTGGTCAGATTAGTCACCTAGATATTGTCCTAGAAATAAACTACCATGATATCCAACATGTGAATGCAGTGATAATGTGATCAAGGTGTCTCCAAAACTCCCCTGGGAGCTTGGTTGGCATGAATCAGTGCTCCTGACCTTAATGACCACATCTCCAATCCCTTCCTCCAAGACCTGAACCTAGAGAGATGAGGACCGTAACCTAGCTCTTCATCTCTTTGGATTAGGGACCTTGTTGAGAATATGATGAAAGTTATGGGCCCCTTTCTCCACAAGTAGCATCATACACGCAAACTTGTGTATACCTTCCAGACAGTTCCATTCCCAGCTCCCAGATTTAGCTTCAAGGATGTTTATCACAGCATTACTAGTATTAGCAATTAAAAGAAAAAACTGTCTCTCTACTCACAACATTTCTTACTCCAAATGTGTTTGGAGACCAGATATTTTTTATTGTGTCACAGTCATAAAAACATGATAAATGACCGAAATGTCTAATAATAGGATTAAAGTATAGAATGTACATATAATAGTGTATTCAGAAGCCATTAACATATTTTTAAAATAACCTTGCTGACATGGTAAAAGCTAACACATACTGCTTATCCTGTGACAGTCAAGATATAAGTTCTTTAATTATATTAACTCACATGATTCATACCAATACCCTATCAGGTATGTCTATATATATATATATTTACTATGTCTGAAATTGTTTCTAACAAGATCTGCAGCTGTATACACATATTTTTATACACAATTTTTGGTTGCACAGGGTCTTTGTTGCTCTAGTTGCAGTGAGAAGGGAGTATTCTTCATGGCCATTCAAGAGCTTCTTGTTGTGGTAGCATCTCTTGTTGTGGAGCACGGGTTCTAGACATAGAGGCTTCAGCAGCTGTAGCACGCCAGCTCAGTAGCTGCAGCTCCCAGGCAGCTCCCAGATTCTAGAGCACAGGCTCAATAGTTGCGGCGCACAGGCTGAGTGGCTTTGTGATGACTAGAGATTCTCTGTGATATTTTTAATATATGTCCTTTGTTCTTTTTCCCAAAAAATTCTTTTTCTTTCAAGAGTTGGAAGTTAAATCCTCTCCCCTTGAGTATGGACTTGACTTAGTGATTTTCTTCTAACAAATAAGAGTGTGGCAGAAGGGACAGGGTGTGACTTTCAAGACTAGGTCATAAATGATACTGCAGCCTCCTCTTTGGTCTTCCTCTTGGATCACTTGTTCGGGCAGAAGCCAGTTGCTATGCTGTGAAGATACTCAAGCAGTCCTACAGAGAATCCATGTGCTGGGAAACTAAGGCCTCCAGCCAACAGACTGGTGAGTGAGTCACCTTGGAATCAGATCTTCCAGCCCTAGGCTAATCTCATTCATATGGTTCCAACCTTATGAGAGCTCCTGAGCCAGAACCACTCAACTAAGCTGCTCCCAAATTCCTGACCCATAAAAACTGCAAAATGATAAACGTCTTTTGTTTTAAACCACTAAGTTTTGGGGTAATCTATTATGCAGCAACAGATGAGTAATACATCCCTAAAATGTTAGTCACAGGGAGATTATGGGAATTTTCATTTTTAACTTTTTGTCTTATCTGTATCTTCAAATAGTTCTTCAATGAACCTATATTAGTTGTATATCTAAACAAGCACACATAAAATAACATATTAAAAAGGCTAGAAAGAATAAACAAAAGGACAGCCACCCACCATCCTGGGTTACGGATATCCATCAATTACAACCGCTTTGTAATGTTTGACTTGAAACTTCTGAATCACATTTTGCAATGTGTGTTCTAATAACACCACAGGGGATGAATCTGTGAGAGGAGACTCTGTGGCTCTGCAGGCAAATTTCCGAGGAGAGCAGGTCAGCCTGCACTCCTTTCTGAGTCCTGACAGAGCAGGGCAGGCTGCAAAGAGCCCTGGATCTGTGCCCAAGAGAACTAACAGCTCGTGTTCTATGTGGCCTCAGGAAAGTCACAAAGTCAGTAGGTCCATTTTCTCATCTGTCAAAGGAATGTTGCTTATAACAACAGGAATTTATTTTTCACAGTTCTGGAAGCTGGAAACCCAAGATCAGAGTGCCAGCATGGTCAGGTTCTGGTGAGGGCCCACTTCTTGGTTCATAGCTGGTACCTTCTCACTACGTCCTTGCACAGTAGAAAGGGCCAGGGACGTCTCTGGGGTCTCTGATAAGGGCACAAATCCTGTTCATGAGGGTTCCACCCTCATGATCTAAGCACCTCCCAAAACCCCCACTTCCTCATACAGTACCATCATTTGGGGGTTAAGGATTTCAATGTATGAATTTTGGGAAGACAGAAACATTTATATCATAGCATTTATATAATATATATGACTCTATGCAACTATAAAATAGAAACATACTTCCCTACAAGAATGATTTTTGCAACATATGGTCTTGTGAATGTAATACCATGAACTAACGATTCTTATTTTTAAGCTTGTTTAATTAATGCTGAAGTATTTTAAAATAAATTATAGATATATTATGATTTTTACTCCCAAATACTCTCTTTAAAAAGTAAGAACATTTTCCTGCATAATTGCCTGACATTTTGGCCAATCAGACGGCAAGAAAATTCATCCAATAAAATTTCAGAAATGACTGCCTTCCCCTCGCATACACCTTGCTTGTAAGCCTAGGTTATCTGGATCCTATAATTTCATGGCAGTTACAGTTGATTGACAGGCCTTTTGCAAATGAATTGAAATGGACCGGTTGAAATGGAGAAATATCCATACTTAGCAACTTGCAATAAAATAGGTTTCTACCCATCTACAAGTGAGGGAGGATCCAGCCTGGAGAGGTTACACAAGAAACAGAAGGGAGCCAGAAAGAGAATTCCAGTCTCTGCCAACCTGGCATACCAGGAGGGCTGCTGGCTCTCTTTCCCAAATCAAGGCCAGAGCAACTACAGAGCAAAACAGGGATTCCAGGAATCAACAACAACAGCAACAATAGCAACAAGGCATGAGAAGCCCCCAGGGGGATGGCTCAGACCAGGGCCTGGCCTTGCGCAGTTTCCTGTGCACAACACCAGACAAGCAGCCAGTGCTCCTGGGGGATGTGCGCTCCCAAACAGGACACTGTCACACCTGCAGAAGGAAAACAGCAGCCCACACACGCTACTATCTGAAGCAGAAGGATTAGAACATGAGCAAACAGACCAACATTTAAAACAAGACTCAAGTAGAGTGAAACATAGAAGATAAAAGTGATATTAAACAAGAAGTTTAAAGAACCAGTAAAAGTGTCAGGTGTGTGCTAAGTCACTACAGTCACGTCTGACTCTTCGCGACCCCATGGATGGAAGCCTGCCAGGCTTCTCTGTCCTTGGGATTCTCCAGACAAGAATACTGGAGTGGGTTGCCATGCCCTCCTCCAGGGGATCAAGTGATCAGTGTTAGGTATGAAAGCTCTGTTATTGAATAATGGCCACAGGTCCGGGGTGGGGTTGAAATAAGACCCAAGGACCAAGCCAAAGAGAAAACCAAGTATTAACAGACCTGGAGAGGCAGATAGTGGGGCTGATTCGCCACCTCCAATCCTTCCCCCACCCCAGTCTGGGTTTGCCGTGAGAGCCTTCTCATTAAAGAGCTTGATGGAGAAGCTGGCACCTCCAGCCTCCAGCGCCTTGCTCTGTGGTGCTTGCTGTCATCAGACCTGCACCTTGGAGGTCCCTCTCCCTTCCCATGGGGCCTTTTGGCCCAGCAACTTCAGGTGAAATTCCTCTTTTCTGATGCCCTACAGGCAGGACTGGCTGCACAATCTGCAGGTCCCAGTGCAAAGTAAAAATGCAAGGCCACTTGTCAAAAAAAAAGTATTATGCATTTCAAGATGGCAACAACAGAACATTAAACCAACAGTGTGGCTGTTCTGAGGGTGGGTTTGTGTGTGACTGCTCGGATCACGTGACCACAAACTCTACTCAGCCCACAGGGCCTGGGGACTCGGGGCCTGCCCATCTCCACCCTTGCAGCTGGGGATGCATAAAGTCCACTTTTGTCAACATCGCCCCTGCCTCCCAGGCCATGTCTTCTTGCAGGATTCAGGCCAAACCTTACCAGAAATGTTGTCTTTTCTCACCAGCATCTTCCCATCAGATGAATAACCTCAGAGCAGCAGTTTCTTTGGGAATCTCTTGGGGTCCTGAATTGCTCACAGGCAAGCACTCAGACCCACTCAACCCTCAGCCCCCAGCAACAGCGGTAGTGGGCTGCCAGCAACCGTTCTTGGGGGATCTCATTACTAAAAAGAAAAAAGAGAAAAAATTAGGATTCATCTCTTCCCCTAGGGCTATCAGTTCATAAAACTGCATTATCAAAAAATACCACTAGACTTAGAAAAATTTTGAGTCAGGCTAGGAAATTTTATTTATCTGCTGATGAATGATGAGGTAGTTCAGAGTCCTGAAACCCCATGGTAAAAACCTAAGGGTTCGGGCACTTTGTGGGTTCTGATTTGGGCAGATGTGAAAGCCTCTGTACTGAGGGGGAAAGGAGGGTACAATTTTTATACAACACAAAGTTTAACCATTTTAAAATGTACATTCAGTGGCATTATGTACATTCACGCTGTTTTGCAACATCACCATTATTTTTTTCCAGAACTTTGTCATCATCCCAAACTGAAATTCCCATTAAACAATCATTTCATATTCCCTCTTCCCCCGGCCCTTGAGCATCTCTATTCTACTGATGGTCTCTATGTATTTGTCTCTTCTGGGTATCTCATGCAAGTAGAATCACACAATATTTGTCCTTTTGTGTCAGGCTTATTTCACTTAGCGTAATGTTTTCACTTTCATACATGCTGTGGCATGCATTAGAATTTCATTCCTCTTTATGAGTGAATAATATTTCATTGTATGTATGCATCCCATTTTGTTTATTCTTTCACCTGTTGATGGACAGGTGGGTTGTTTCTACCTTTTGGCTATTGTGAATAATGAATAATATGTGAATATTAGTATACAAGCATATGTTCAAGTCCTGGCTTTTGATTTCTTTGGGTATACACCTAGAAGTGGAATTGCTGGATCATATAGTATTTCTGTGTTTAACTTTTTAAAGAATCACCAAATTATTTTCCACCACACCTCCATTAGTTTATATTCCCACCAGCAAAAGGGTTCCAGTTTCTCCACATCCTCGCTGACACATTATCTTCAGAGTTTTTGTTTTGTTTTGTTGTTTGTGTCTATAACAGATGTCCTACTGAGTGTAAAGTAACACCACGTTGTGGTTTTGATTTGCATTTCTCTAATTACTGGCATTAAGCATCTTTTTATGTGCTTATGGGCCATTTACCATTTCTGAATTGCACTTTTGTTGTTGCATTTCAAAGTTTTTTATATATTCTGGATATTAATCCTTGATCAAATATATGAGCTGAAAATATCTTCTTCCATTTTGTGACTCCTTCTTCATTCTTTTGTTAGTGCCCTTTGAGTCATATAGTGGGGAGGTTTTTGAAGAAATAATACTAACATAGCAGGCTGCTTATGCCTAAAAAGGACGCGAGACATTTTGCATTGGCCTGCCCACCTCCGATTCACTCTCCAGCCTTCTCCACCGTCACCAGCTGACTGGTCTCTAGGTGCAGCTATGTTTGACTCCCTCGCCCTCTGATTCCCCATTTGGGTTAAGTCCACAGGAGATACCATCAGGAGACCTGCAGGACCACAGGCTGGCCGTGCCTCTTCCAAAGCTGACAGCTCCTGCAGGTGGCTCTACTGTCCCGAGGTCTGGTAGCTGGCTCCCCCTCTTGCACCTTAAGCCTTTCACCTTTAGGTGTAGGAATGACTCCCTACGACTCCCTACCATGAATCCCTACTAGCTCACAGATACTGAACCATGCATATTAGTTTGCCTTAACCCTGTGTAGGGGAAGAAAACCTCCTCTGGGACCCTCTCAGGGTGACTCTGAAAATTAAATTGACAAAGACAGATGAAGAAAAAAAGCATAGAAATTTTATTAAATTTTTACATGTACCTGGGAGTCTTCACAAGAGGATGAAGACCTGAAGAAGTGAATAGAGCAGGAAGCTTTTATAACCTTTTAGATCAAGAAACAGTAAATTTGTCAAGATTTGACAAAGCACAGGGATTGGGGCTTGGGGTAGTAAATAGTGAAGAAGTAACTGGGAAGTAAGGGCTAGTTTAACAAGAGTTTTGGTACAGATTTCTTGGCCCCAATTCCCATCTCTAGTGATAAAAATATTCCTCTTGGTACATGGAGAGTACCTTTCAAGTAGGACTTCAAAATGCTAAGGTGCCATATTTTAGGGTAGCTTGTCCTGAACCCCATCACCTGCCCACAGCTTTATAAACAGCTCCTTTGTTAAACTCCCCTCAATAACTCCATTTGAACATTTCCTATTGGAACACTGACTGAAAGAAATGAAAACACTTGAGAGACAGGAAGACCAGAGTTCAGGTCTTGGCTTTACCGTTCAATAACCAGTAAAGAACCTTGCCTGGAGAATCCCAAGGACAGAGAAGCCTGATGGGCTTCCGTCCATGGGTCACAGAGTCAGACATGATTAAAGCAACTTAGCACACACCTAACATTTTTACTGGTTCTTTCCTGGGCAGGTTCAACTGTCTGAGCCTCCTCTTCTCCAGCTGGCAGGCGGAGGTAACAATCCCTAGCAAACGATTCTCCTGTTGGGAAGGTGGAATGAAGGAACAAATGTGAATACTTAGCATACAGTATATGCTCAGCAAATGTTAATTCCCTTTCTTTTGCTGGGCAAAGCTGCTCCTTGTCCACTCTCCCGGCCTCCTTCTGCCTCCCAGCTCTGCTGCCCTTACTTAAAGCTCCTATCTTGGTGCTTCACCACTGGTCTGGTCAGTCCTCTAGGTCTCTTCCCTGTCACCTAAGTAGCCCCACAAACATCCTTACAGACACTGTTTAAAACAGCACATTCAATTGTGCCATTACTTTAGAAGTCTTCCTGCCTAATGAGTGGGTGGGAACATGTTACCCAACAAATTCTCCCATTCCTTTACTCGTGCAAACATGACAGTCCCAGGTAAGAAAGTGCATAACTCCATTAAAATTTCCAACTCCTTTAAGTGTACATAAAGCCAAGAAGAAATGCTCAGGACACGGCTAGTAGTAATTCTCCCATAATCTGGCCTGTAACAACTTCTGAAATCCTGCCAGATCTGTATTGGGGTGATAAGAGGCCGCACAGGACTGAGAATGTGGCCTCTGGAATCAGTCTACCTGGGTTAAAAGCCAGAACCTCCATTCACTAGCTGTGTGACTTAGGCAAAGAACCAAATCACTCTGATCCTTTGTTACCTCACCTATGAAATCAAGGATATTCATGCCAACTTCATAGGGATGGGGTGGTAATTACATAAATAATCCACCATAATAATAAAGTGCTTAGTACAGTTCCAAGTACATGAGTCACACTCAATAAAATTTAGCTAATATTTCAATTCTACTCCACACTAGTGTACTTAGAAGGAGTCACAGTGTACAGTGAAGGCAGGCACTACCAGCAAATGTTTTATCATACTGGTCTTAAAATCAGGTTCTTTTTGTTGTAAAAGTAATGACTATTCATTGTGTAAAATTTGGAAACTGAAAACGTATAAAGGAAAAACAAAAGTCACCTGTAATCTTACATATGAATATAACCACGGATTCTTTTCAGTGATTTTCCTTCAGGATCTATATACATTTATTTTCTTTCATGTGTATTTGTATTTACAGTTGGGTAGTTTTATAGACCAAAAATTTTTATACTGATTTATCACTGCCATGACCTTTTCCCCATGTTATTGGTCTTCTAAACCATGATTTTTAACTTAAACTCTATATTGGTTTAGTTACACATACATCTTTAAAATCACGTACTGCATAAAACAACACACTAGTAGAAATACGACTCTTCCACTCTTACATTTCATGACATAATGTATTCAAAATCTTCCCATGTCTCTTTCACATTAGCGTCTCTGTCTTCCCCAGAGCCGCTTTTTGAGTCATCTCACAGTTTTCTAGAGTACATTACCTTCTCTTCCATCCAAATTGTTTGAGTTATAGCACTTTTTGGATCTATTTTCTGTCACTGGAAATTTTATCCTAAACCACAAGTAGGACAGTTAGTTCCACCTAAAACAGTTCTGCTTTTCTTTTGAAATACAATGCTAAATTATAGAAGTAGGTTTTTCACGTGCCATGTAATCTCTACAACATACTTACAATTGTTTTGTTTTGTTTTTTCGAATGTTACATTTCTAACAAGTATTATATGGACACAACAGTCGAAAAGAAAGTGATTTTTCACTGATAAGTTATTTTCCTTCTTAAGATAGAATATACTTAATCTGTCCCCTATTAATGGATAGTTATATTGTTTTCCTTCTTTTGTGGAGTTTATTTTCGAAATGGCTTGGAGAAGAACTGGGAGAGAGAGAAAAAAAAATCAAGATATACTTCAAGAGATAACCTCTATTTTTGACTGTTCTTAGCAGCATCCCTCTGACCTCCTACCTTCTTTAGAACTAATGTTCTTTGACTGTCACTAGTGACTGTCACTGTCACTTCAGCTCAGGTGGCTGAAGCCCCAGGCCCAGGCATTGTTCAAGGTCATGGAAGAAGTGGATCCGGGGGCAGGGCAATAGTTTGTCAAGCAGCTCTGCTCAACTCCAAAGCCCCAGGAGCTGCCAGCAGCAGACACAGCCCAGCAGGGAATCTGGCCATCAGGCAGTTGCTCAAGCCTATACTTCCCCAAGTTTCCTCAGGCCAGTGTCCCACCCCTTTGGCCCTTCATCATTTTTTATAAATCAAGGTCGCAGGCCTCCAGGGAGTCACCAACTGAAGGCAAGTCAGGACTGAAAAGAGAAAGAGAATAGAACAGGGATAGTCAACAGGGATAGCCAGAGGCCTCTGGCCCAATAATGTGCCATCTGGGATTGGAATATCCCAACACACAAATACACCATTGACAGGGGACAATCAGGGGCCCTGACAGTTGCTAATTTGCAGTCTGGGGATATATAGAAGAAAACAGATCGTTTCTTTCCTGAAAATTCTGCCTAATATCTCCAGAATCTACACAACCACATACCTAGTGGTGCAGTGAGTTTTTCATGCTGATTGAGCAGTTAGAATGTTCAGAACCGAGTGAGAGTTCAGAAGCAGCTGAGAAAGCTGGGTTCTGCCCAGAGGTGTGCTGGTAAAGGTGTAACAGCAGGCTGTCATGTGTGTGGAGTTTGGGGAGCAGGAGCCACCGTCAGTAGCATTTGCCATTTTCAATGGTGTGCATACTCCCGTCTTGGCCAGTTTCAAGCTTACCAACATGATGTCACTGAATACAGAGTTGTAAAGAGATAGGATTATATAGTGTCTCCACCATACAGTTACAATAGATAGAAATAACTTCAAGAGCAAGGATAAAAGTATATGTAGTAAAAGAGTTAAGATGCGATCCTTTATGTATTTATTACCATTGCTTTTAATATAACTTGTTTAATTGTAAGCTTACATAATTTAGTTTTTAATAGTAAGTGTTTGATGGCTTGCAAATTTCCTGAAAATTGATCAGCTTTCATTAGCTTGTACAAGGCAGTACACCGCTTTGCCCTTCACCCTCCCCTGTCCCTGGCATATCTTAGCCCCCACTTCACTGTAGACTTGGGAGAGCAGCCATGGGCAGAGTTTAAAAGCCATGTTGAATTTGAATGGCATTTGGACTGTTCCCTCATATCCCTGTTTCTCTGATGACATAACCTGTGTTAGTCAGGATTCTCCAGAGAAACAGAAACAACGGGATATACATAGATGACAGACAGAAAGAGTGTGAGAGAGAAAGAGGGAGATAAGAGGAGATTTATTAAAAGAATTAGCTCACATAGTGATGGAGGCTAAGAAAAACCCCACAATCCACTGTCTGCAAGCCAGAGAACCAGGAAAGCCAGTGATATAAGACAGTCCAAGTTCAAAGACTTGAGAATCAGGGTGGCCAAAGATATAATTCCCAGTCCTAGGCTAAAGGTTTTAGAGTTAGGGGTCACTGCTAAAAGTCCCAGAGTAGAAAGGCCCAAGAACCTGGAGCTCTGATGTCAAGGGCAGGAGAAAGTGGACATCCCAGATCAGGAAGAGAGTCAGAACTCACCCTTCCTTGGCCTTCTTGCTCATTCAGTTTCTCAACAGATTGGATGACGCCTGCCCAACTAGGTGCAGGCAGAGCCTCTTCACTCAGTCTGCTCAATAAAATGCTAATCTCTCCAAGAAATACCCTCACAGACACACAGAAATAATGTTTACCAGCTATTTGGGCATTCCTTTATCCAGTCAAGTTGACACATAAAATTGACTGTCATACAACAAAACCCTTCTTTAAAATTTGTTTTTAAGTATAAAATATAGCATATACGCAAATAAAACTGCATAGACCATAATATAATGAGAATTTGCAAATTACACAGTTTGCAAAGATAAAACATTGCAAATTCACTGGAAGTTTTCTGTGTATCCTCCTCATCATATCCCCCTCCCTCTTCCTCAGAGGAGACACTGTCCTGAATTTGGTGATTAACATTTCCAGGTTTATCTTCATTATTTTAGTACATAGTATATATATGTACATGTGGATATACAGGTGTGTATACATATGTGCATATAGTATTGTTTCTGGTTTCTTTTTACAGATAGGAAAACAGAACTCAAAGTCCAACTTGCTTGAATAAAAATATCTTTTCTTAACTTTTTTCTTAAGTGTCTGAAGAAAAGAGCTCACTCAAAACAGGCTTGGGAGTGAAAAAATGGGAGTGAAAGTCATGCAGTCGTGTCAGACTCTTTGTGACCCCATGGACTGTAGCCTGCCAGGCTCCTTGTCTATGGAATTCTCCAGGCCAGGATACTGGAGTGTGTAGCTGTTTCCTTCTCCAGGGGATCTTCCTAACCGAGGGATCGAACCCAGGTCTCCCGCATTGCAGGTGAATTCTTTACCGACTGAGCAACCAGGGAAGCTTTATTTCTAGCCTAAGGACAATTTAGAAGGGTAGGTGCACAACTGCCCATTTCCGGACTGGAATAAATGCTAATGAGCAAAGGGAAGTCTTTTTTAAGACTTCTAGATGATGGCCTGTCTTCTGTTTCCCTATGAATGCCATCAGCAGCAGACCATGGTTGTCACTGAAGATTTCACCTTCTGGCTTTTCATGGTCATCCTTTATAAATGCCATTATGAAGACATCTTATTCATGATGCTTTACTAACAGCATTTTTTTTTGTCCAAGAGGTGAGAGTTTACATGGTATTTCTATCTCATCCCTTTTAAAAAATGACAAATATTGACAAACATCAAGGCAGGAAGATGTTATTAACAAAGACTGTTGTAAGCTGAAAATCACAAAATGGAGATTTGTGATTCTTTATCAAACCTGATTATAAAAGTTTTTATCGAGCACTGTCAGATTCTAAGCTGGGGAGAGACTTCAGATTTATAACTTGGACCTAAATGGGCAATAACAGATATAAAATCTTGGAATTTAATATCACCTTTGAAAATGTTAAATTGAGAGTTTGAGCAGTTTTCACATTATGAGCTGGCACACTGTAGAAAGCAGGGGCTCTATTGATTTCTGATAGAAGAGGCCATCTCTCAAACGGATTTAAGCCTTTTCATATTCCATTTAATTCTAAAGATACATTTTAAGCGATGTCCTCTTCATTCCCAGTTGGTGTATGTGACTTAATTGAAGAAGAAAGAAAACATCTTTTCAGAGAAAGACCTCTTCCTGAGAGCCAGTTGGGGTCACTGCAGGGGTGGAGATATAACTAAAATATCTGCTCAATGACATGAAGTTCACATTGTAGACTTTTTTCCCAAAATGTTCTAGTTCAAAGCAGATTCAAATCCCTTTCCTTGGGCTGTTTTTGCAGTAGAGTGCCAAGAGGAAAGGGGTCCTTTGTGTTACTCCTTAATTTTTTCACCAATCATCCCTGCCTGGAGAGGCTTCCTGGCCACCTCTGCCTGCCTCTCTTACTTGCCTTTCTGAAAATGCCATGCTCTCAACTCAAGTTCTTGGGGAAGGGAGGGCCCCAACTATCCCTGGCCTGGTGAGCAGTGAAGGACAAGGTCTGAAAACATGATTATCAGAGTGGAAGCTTACTTTAGCATCAGTTATGCATGCTATGGGACAGATAACCAAGGTGACCTTTATGATCAGGATTCCAGTCCATTGGTGTCTATGTAGAGACCCAACTCTGGTTGGCGAAAAAGCTACCTTACGTGGTCTTAGTGTAGCCTGTGGTCAAAGGATGTTGGAAAGGAACCTCTACCCACAGATATCCTCTGTGTTAGTTTTCTGATTGTTATAAATTACATAAACTTAGTGGCTTAAACCAGCACCAATTTATTCTCTTACAGTTCTAGAGATCAGAAGTCTGAAATGGGTCATATGGGGCTAAAATCAAAGGTCATGCTCCTTCTGGAGGTTGTAGGCAAGAAGCCCTGCCTTTCCTAGATTCTAGAAGCTGCCTGAATTTCTTGGCTCATGGACCCTTCCCTTCTTTCAAATGCATCAATCCCACCTCTGCTTCTGGCATCACATCTCATCTCTCAGCTCGTGACCCTCTAGCCTCCTTTATACATGGATGCTTGTAATTCCATTGGCTCTGCATGGATAAGCCAAGCTGATCACCATAGCTCATGATCCTTAGAAGAAGGTTGAATGCTGAAGAATTCATGCTTTCAAACCGTGGTGCTGGAAAAGACTCTTGTGAGTCCCTTGGACAGCAAGAAGATCAAACCAATTAATCCTAAAGGATATCAACCATGAATATTCATTGAAAGGACTGATGTTGAAGCTGAAGTTCCAATATTTTGGCCACCTGTGTGAAGAGCCTACTCACTGGAAAACAGTCTGCAAAGTCCCTGTTCCCATAGTTGTTGTTCAGTCACTATGTCATGTTCAGCTCTTTGCAACCCCATGGATTGCAGCATGCCAGGCTACCCTGTCCTTCACTATCTCCCTATGTTTGCTCAAACTCACATCCATTGAGTCGGTGATGCCATCCAACCACCTCATCCCCTGTCACCTCTTTCTCCTCCTGTCCTCAATCTTCCCTAGCATCAGACTCTTTTCCAATGAGTCGGCTCTTCACACAGGTGGCCAAAATATTGGAACTTCAGCTTCAGCATCAGTCCTTTCAATGAATATTCATGGTTGATATCCTTTAGGATTGATTGGTTTGATCTTCTTGCTGTCCAAGGGACTCACAAGAGTCTTTTCCAGCACCACGGTTTGAAAGCATGAATTCTTCAGCATTCAACCTTCTTTAC
This sequence comes from Redunca redunca, assembly GCA_006410935.1. Classification (NCBI taxonomy): domain Eukaryota; kingdom Metazoa; phylum Chordata; class Mammalia; order Artiodactyla; family Bovidae; genus Redunca; species Redunca redunca. The sequence goes on along the minus strand of SJYQ01000277.1, from coordinate 14,906 downwards.
GGTCCAGCTCTCACATCCGTACATGACTACTGGAAAAACCATAGCTTTGACTATACCGGCCTTTGTTGGTAAAATGATGTCCTGCTTTTTAATATGCTGTCTAGGTTTGTCATAGCTTTCCTTCCAAGGAGCAAGCATCTTTTAATTTCGCAGCTGCAGTCACTGTCTGCAGTGATTTTGGAGCCCAAGAAAACAAAATCTGTCAGTGTTTCCACTTTTCCCCTGTCTATTTGCCATGAAGTGACAGGACAGGATGCCATTAGTTTTTTGAAAGTTCTCATTTAAGGCAACATATTCTGGAGAATGGGATGTGCACATCTTTGAGAGACAATCTTCAGTCCACCACACCTCCCTACTGCTTCCCTGGTAGCTCAGCTGGTAAAGAATCTGCCTGCAATGCAGGAGACTTGGGTTCAATCCCCTGGAGAAGGGAATGGCTACTGACTCCAGTATTCTTGGGCTTCCCTGGTGGTTCAGATGGTAAGGAATCTACCTGCAATGTGGGAGACCTTGATCCTATTCCTGGGTTGGGAAGATCCCTTGGAGAAGGGGAAGGACTACCCACTCCAGTATTGTTGCATGGAAAATTCCATGAGCAGAGGAGCCTGGTAGGCTACAATCCATAGGGTGACAAAAAGTCAGACATGACTTTCACTTTCTTTCATGCCATCTGAGAGACATTGCTTTGGGTCTTAAATCTCATTTGTTTAAGAATCTCTTTTAAAACACAAACACTCCTGGTAAAGGTGATGCCAAGAGTACCGGAGAAAGCCCTGCTCTTGAGTTCCCTCTGCTCTTAATTCTGCTATCCAATAAGGCTGAAATACATTGGCTTATGGAAGCTCCCACCCTGGCCCTAGAAACCATGAGACAATGAAGAAAATAAGATGATAAGATGATATAAGTGAATCCACCCCTAAACTTATCAGATAGAGATGCCCAGAGTCACCTTAAAGAAAGAAAATGAGCAGGAAGCCCCCTGTGTAGCCAGATCCAAGGAATTACCCTGAAATGTCTCAAGTAGAAGCAAAGTGGTCTGACAAAGAAGCATGGGGATGAAGAGTCACAACGCTCACAGGCCTTGCGCCAGGCTCACTGTCCACCCATCAAGATCCACTCTCTGCCTTCTCTGCCTCGCTCTGTGATCTAAAAACCTGGTCTTTGTCGAGCCTTTTGTCTTCCAGTTGTGTTCAGCCAACTGGAGGCCCCGTCCAGGATCAGAAGGTCATAGGAGAGACGGGCAGGAGTATTTCTTCTCCCAGTTCCCTCCCCACAAGACCGTTTTGGCAGTGACTCTCTTCCTTCATCAAAGGCCGTGGATCATGAGGAAATGCTCCCCTTAGAGCTGCAGGTACAGCTCTCTCCAGGTTCTGGTAACTGCTTCCAAAAAGGAAGCAGCAGAAGACACCGCTGGAGGCAGTCTTTAGTCCCAGAGTTGCCAGACTGGAGACAGACCAGGGGTGATTTATCATCCCTTGTTGGTTTTGAAATATGCTTGAAAAGAATAGTCCCTTCGTCAAACTCTCTGCAACTACTATTCCCTTTTGAGAATGCTGTTTAGTATTTTCTTCCGAGACCTTGTCTGATACCTGCCATGTCCTAGCACCGCCCCTTCTGATTAGAGGATGTGTCTAGCCATTGTGCCTCAGACTTTCACACTCAATACCATTGAGCTCTGGTCATTCTGTAGTTTCCCCTGTGCAGTTCTAGGAGGCTTGAACAACCAGCCAATATCTTGATTCTCCGTGAAGTTTCTCACCCTATTCGAGAGAAGGTACTGGTCAGGCTAAAGTCAGCTTAGCAGGTTTGTGTCTTATTATACATTAATAAACTGGCTTTTGTGGAGGGGTTTATAGTTCTCTTTGAGCTATGTTACTATAAGTCATCATTGCTGCATCCATTCAAATTTGGGGCATAAGAGGACAGAGTGTCTGAACTAGTAAAGCTGGAAACAGACCATGCCAAACCACAGGGAATGCACAAAGGTCAGTGCCACCTTGCAAGGCCTCCTGGTAGCCAGGCCCTCCTCCAGGCGTCTCCTGTGATGTCTGTCCCAGCGCACACTTGCTTTTAGAGTTCTACAACCTTTAATATCCTCCACTGCTAACAGTGTATGATCCTCCCACAGACTGTTATCAGCTAACACCTTGCAGGGATTATGACAGCTGGCTCAGAACAGGAACACGTAGAAATGGGACATGGCTCAAAGCCTGGAGTGGGAAAGGAGGTAGGAGGGGAGAGGTGGGATGAACTTGAGGCAGGATGAAGCTGACAATAAAGGGGCGGTCAATTTGACTCATGTTACTTTTTTGCAGCTGTTTCCTGGAGCTCTTGACCCCTGTTCCCTCTGTGGGTCCAGCTGTTAACCTTGGCTCTGCCACTAACTACTTGTGCAATCCTTATCTTCTTCAGATAATGGTTTCTTCAACTGAAAACAGAATGCTGAAAATCCATGAGTCTATTCTACACATATTTAATGTTACATTCAAGAGTAGCATCTTGTTGGGAAATAGAGATTCAGTTTGATGTGGGTTATTTAGACCTCAGATTTAGAGCATAGGAGGTCAAATGAATTCAGGCTTGGAACACAGCTCCACTACTTACTGGGTGACATTGAGAAAGTTATTTAACCTCTCTGATCCTTAAGTTCTTCATCTCTAAAGCAAGAAAATGCTTCCCAGCTTGCACAACTGTGAGGGTTATATGAGATAATGTCTATGCATCCTGGATATAAGCCAGGATCTCACACACCCTCAGAGTCTGCACAGAGTTACAGTTGAAGACATTTCTAAAACCAAATGTAATTTATAAAGTTTTCTAATCTTACTAGCAGCACTCAAAGAACATAAAAGGGGATCCAATTCACTTGAAGAACATAAAAGGGGATTCAATTTATAAACCACAGCAACACTTCTTAAAATAATATTTTCCTCTTCTGTCCAATTCCCCTACCTCTCACCCACTACCACTCCAGAATCTCAACTCTAGAAAACTCCCAAAATTCTCCCCAACACTAGACTTCACAGATTTGGCAAAACAAAACAAACAAGAGAAAGGGATGCCCAGTTAAACTTGAATTTCTGATACACAACAAACGACTTTTTCAGTACAGCGATTTCCCATGCAATATTTAGGACATTAGTTCAGTTCAGTTGCTCAGTCGTATCTGACTCTTTGTGACCCCATGAACCGCAGCACGCCAGGCCTCCCTGTCCATCACCAACTCCCGGAGTTTACCCAAACTCACGTCCATCGAGTCAGTGATGCCATCCAGCCATCTCATCCTCCGTTGTCCCCTTCTCCTCCTGCCCCCAATCCCTCCCAGCATCAGAGTCTTTTCCAATGAGTCAACTCTTTGCATAAGGTGCCCAAAGTACTAGAGTTTCAGCTTCAACATCAGTCCATCCAATGAACATCCAGGACTGATCTCCTTTAGGATGAACTGGTTGGATCTCCTTGCAGTCCAAGGGACTCTCAAGAGTCTTCTCCAACACCACAGTTCAAAAGCATCAATTCTTCGGCACTCAGCTTTCTTCACAGTCCAACTCTCACATCCATACGTGACCACAGGAAAAACCATAGCCTTGACTAGACGCACCTTACTCGGCAAAGTAGTGTCTCTGCTTTTCAATATGCTATCTAGGTTGCTCATAACTTTTCTTCCAAGGGGTAAGAAGCTTTTAATTTCATGGCTGCAGTCACTATCTGCAGTGATTTTGGAGCCCAAAAAAACAAAGTCAGCCACTGTTTCCACTGTTTCCCATCTATTTCCCATGAAGTGATGGGACCAGATACCATGATCTTAATTTTCTGAACGTTGAGCTTTAAGCCAACTTTTTCACTCTCCTCTTTTACTTTTATCAAAAGGCTCTTTAGTTTCTCTTCACTTTCTGCCATAAGGGTGGTATCATCTGCATATCTGAGTTTACTGATATTTCTCCCGGCAATCTTGATTCCAGCTGGTGCTTCTTTCAGCCCAGCGTTTCTCATGATGTACTCTGCACAGAAGTTAAATAAGCAGAGTGACAATATATAGCCTTGACGTACTCCTTTTCCTCTTTGGAACCAGTCTGTTGTTCCATGTCCAGTTCTAACTGTTGCTTCCTGACCTGCATATAGGTTTCTCAAGAGGCAGGTCAGGTGGTCTGGTATTCCCATCTCTTTCAGAACTTTCCAGTTTATTGTGATCCACACAGTCAAAGGCTTTGACATAGTCAATAAAGCAGAAAATAGATGTTTTTCTGGAACTCTCTTGCTTTTTTGCTGATCTAGCAGATGTTGGCAATTTGATCTCTGGTTCCTCTGCCTTTTCTAAAACCAGCTTGAACATCAGGAAATTCATGGTTCACGTATTGCTGAAGCCTGGCTTGGAGAATTTTGAGCATTGCTTTACTAGCGTGTGAGATGAGTGCAATTGTGTGGTAGTTTGAGCATTCTTTGGCATTGCCTTTCTTTGGGATTGGAATGAAAACTGACCTTTTCCGGTCCCGTGGCCACTGCTGAGTTTTCCAAATTTGCTGGCATATTGAGTGCAGCACTTTCACAGCATCATCTTTCAGGATTTGAAATAGCTCCACTGGAATTCCACCACCTCCACTAGCTTTGTTCGTAGTGATGCTTTCTAAGGCTCACTTGACTTCACATTCCAGGATGTCTGGCTCTAGGTGAGTGATCACACTTATAGTCAAAGATTATTTGTTATTTATCTGAAATTAAAATGTAACTGGAGTCCTGTATTTACACAGCAACCCCACCTAACACCCAACCCACAAAGGTTTGTTTTTTTTTCCTTCTGCTTTTCATTCCTCCCCATCCCATGTTTGTTGCATAGGTTTCTCACGGTTAAAGCTCACTAACAATTCATAGAAAATAAAAATAGAAAGTGGGTATTAAAGTCTAACATTTTCCCCCCTTTTCCTTGGTGCTTCATTGAGTTTCCCTTGCTCAGAAGGTGCTGTGTGCAGTGGCCTTGCCCTCAGCACTTGAGGCCAGAATTCGAGGTGTGACATGGCTGCGCTGACACCTCAGCTCCGCCGACCGTGTTCGGAAGCGGGGCAACTGACACTTCAGGATGGCGGCGCAGGCTGTGTACAGACGCTGCTTCCACACTACAAGCTGTAACCTGAGTCGCCCAGCTGCACGGGATCCCGGGAGAACTTGGCTCCCTCCATACTGATGAGCAGCCCTGCCCAGGGTCTTTGGGGAGAGCATGTGGTCTAGGGCAGCTCAACCTTTTGGCATCAGGGACCAAAGGTTTCATGCAAGAATTTTTCCACAGACCAGGGCAGGTAGGGCAGATGGTTTCAGGATGATTCAAACACAGTTCATTTATTGTGCACTTTATTCTTATTATTATTGCATCCACTCCACCTCAGATCCTCAGGCATTAGACCCCAGAGCTGGAGGACCCCTGGTCTAGGGCTCAAGGTTATGCTGCTCCATTCTCGGACTGGAGAACAAGGCTTTCCTTCACTGCTGAACTGGACTCAGTCTGTTCTGTTGGCTCCGTGACACTGGGCGGAGGGAATCCTTATGGGTCCCGACTTGCAAAGGTCAGCAACAATAGGTTGTCTTAACTCACTGTTTCTCTTCCTTTGTTTTTTTTTTTTTCCTTCTACACTTTACTCAGGACCGGCCTTCTCCATAGCAAAGGAGAGTTTGGGAGCTGGCCCAACAAGAAGAATCCTTTCCTTTCCCTCCTGCCTCTCCTGTCCTCCCTCTCCATATCCACTCCCCTGATTCTATGCCTCCCAGAGCTCAGTAGCCAGGAAAACCCTGAGAAGGCAGGAGAAAGTTCATAGCTAATGAGCAAAGACTAAATTTTGGGGGGGGTTAGGAAGTGAAGGCATCGCTCTCACTCATGTCTAAATAAGGTCCTTAACCCAGGGTCTGGAAGTACAGTAAGCACAGAACAAACACCTGCCCTTCCTCATTACTATTACTAGGTGGACATCCTCTCCCATCCACCCAGCCCAAATCCATGGCCTTGTTCTCTTTAGCAAGGATCCCCAACCTCCAGAATCTAATGCCGGATGATCTAGGTGGAACTAATGTAATAATAGTAGAAATAAAGTTCACAATAAACGTAATGCGCCTGAATCATCCTGAAACCATCTCCACACCTGCCCCAGTCGCTGGAATAAATTATCTTCCATGAAAATGGTCCCTGGTGCCGAAAACTTTGTGGACCACTGCTTTATAGAACACCCCAAGGAGCTTAAAAGCCTCAAGGAGGCCTGTCCACCAAACTGCCCCCACAGATATATCGGTGATGATCCCAAGCCCCTGAGGACTGGATCCATACCAGCCCACAGTCTCTCCACTTCAGGAACGGTCTCTGGCCCACTGCTTGGAAGCCCCAGGTAATCGTTGCATCACTCTGTTTGCAGGGTCACGTGACCCACTCTGCTGGCCACCCAGGAAGTTCAAGATTTCCAAAGCACCCAAGGGACCCCCTCCTGGGACAGTGACCTCAGTTCTCTTTCCAGATGCTGAAGCCCCACTGCTGCTGACGACAGTGATACCGCTCCATTCGGGGCCACCTCAGGGAGTTAATTCCCATTATGAAAACAAAGCCCACTGAACTGGAAGAGAGTTGGTCCTGAGCACCAGCAAGAGCCTTGCCTCATTCCCAAAGGGGTGCTGGGTCCATTAAAGCCTTTCACAGCTGACTGCCCACCTGTTCTTCATTTTCCACTTCACTAGGTGCACTAAACAGTGTCCTGGGGAGAAGGACCCAGCAGAACAAACCAACAAAATTGAGCATTTCCCCCTCAGTCCTCTTTGAGGCAAACCCTTCAGGCTGACTGGATGAGAAGATGCAGCTTCATTTCTCCTTCCTTCTAAGACTGGGAATTCAATCTGGGACAGAACAGACCCAGGGCTTAAAAAAAAAAATGCCACCACATCCATTTCCCCTTATAACTACCAAGGGATTGCCCTACTGTTCTTTCTTCCTATATCATGGCTACTTTCCAAAAAACATACATTTAAAAAAAAGAAGAAGAAGAAGGGAAAAAAGGCTTTAAAAAAAAAAACTGAGCTGCATGGGACACATTCTAATTTCAATTCATTTCAGCAAACATATGCTCTGAGGAACCAACCCAACTTGGGGGCTACAAATTAGGATAAAGCCAGCACCCACCCCCTCCTGATACCCACTGTTCTGTGAGACTCAGATGTAAGTAGAACAAGGCAGGCTGACCCCACCATCACAGGGAGGACCTGTGTGTGCACCGGAAAGTGCGTGGGAATAGGGAGCGGATAAGAGCTGGATTTAAAGCCTCAAAATAGGAGCAGTGTTGTTGTGTTTCTGTTCTGTTAGTTTTGTGTGTTTTTGTTTTGTTTTGTCTTACTTTCTATTCTCCCACTCTTTTGTCATCAAGCCCATCCTCCTGGCTATGAGGATGGCTGAGCTTGAACTTCATAATCCTCCACACTCCTCAACATTCCTTCCACCTCTGACTCCAGAAAACAGACCATTTTATCTATCTGTTCCTATAGGTCACTTTGTCCATAAGAGGTACCATATGCAATATACATATATATTTTTAATTGAGTATTTACTGTGGTAAGCACTGAGAAAGTGGCTCTGGAAAACAGCCATAAGCAAAACACCTAGACCTCACCTTCATGGAGCTTACAGAGCAGAGCAATGGCTGCAGAGTTGGAGTTTTAAACACACACACTTTGGGGTTGAAAAGAGTTGGGTTGCCTTAGCTTGCATAAGACAGCAGGGCAACTCAATTCTCTGTGACTCAGTTTGCTGATGTATAAAATGGGGACAATAATACCCAACTCAGTGGCTTGTTATGAGGTTTAAACAAGATGTGCATAAGCGCTCGGTGTATGTCAGCATCTACTTCTAGTGTTTGTGGGGCTACTATTGTAACACATATTTCAGCACCAAAACAATAATGCTGACAACATTTATTGTGCTTTGCTGTTCTCAGATTGTTTCACATGTGTCTGTTTCATTTCACCAAGAACATCATAAGTTTCTTGAGGGCATGACAGCACTCAGTAAATATTCAGCAAAGAGCTATTGGTTTTAGGTTGCAGGAGAATGTGGAATTTTTCAGCAAAACCTCTGAAGTTTCCATTTTAGGCAAGAGCAAAGTGGTGTCAGAGAATCTCCATGGCTGAAATGCCAAATGCACACGTTTGCTCAGCGAACAGGGCAGAAGGAAAGATCAAGTGGATTCCAATTGGGCTGTGACAGCCTCCTGTGACAGATAGCCTGTGGAGCAGAGGAGAACACAGCTGAATAAACCCGGGCACAGGGAGAAATGAGTGCAGCCAGGAGGAGGCTCGGCAGGATGAAAGATAGTGGGCCAGTGTGAGGCTGGAGAGGAAGCCTCATTACTGCCCAAAGAGACACAGGGGCTGCTCTTTAGGTGAAGTGGTGCTCAGGAAATTCCAGAACCTGGATGCATGATCCAATGAAACAGCTACTAATTGGCAACCACCAACTCAGAGGGAGGGGAGGTAGGTGATAATAATGCATAACTGAGCAACGGGATGCTTCTTTTCAACACCTACCCCTACCAACCTCCACCTTGGAGACCCAGGTTCCACCAGAGAGAGAAACCTGTGTGATACCAAGAGACTGGCAAATGTTTCTTTTCTGGGATGATCCCACAGGTGCCTGGCAGATAAAACCAGGACAATTAATGTTTACCCCTGACTATTTGAGTTCTGAGAATCAGAAACCTATTGGTTGGCCCAAAATTTCATTTGGGGTTTTCCATAACACCTTGTGAAAACTTAAAAGAATCCTTTTGGCCAATCCAGTATGATACCGTGCTATCAGGGGCTTCTCTGGTGGCTCAGAGGTTAAGAAACCTGCCTGCCAATGCAGGAGAAGCAGGTTCAATCCCTGGGTCAGGATGATTCCCTGGAGAAGAAAATGGCAAGCCACTCCAGTATTCTTAACTGGGAAATCCATGGACAGAGAAGCCTGGCAGGTTCCAAAGAGTCAGACGTGACTTACCAACTAAACAGCAACAACATAAGGGGATTATCTAGGCCTGTCCCTTCACTTTATTGGGTAGAAAACTAGTCCAGAGAAGTCAAGTAACCTGCTCAAGGCTGGGAAGTATTAGCTGGGAATCGTAGCTCCAACTGCCTGGGTCTGGGTTCATTGCTTGTTCTTTAACAAACTTATCCACAATTCGCAACATTTCTGTGTCTCATGGCTGGAGTCTCAGCAGCACCTTGACCTTCATTCAAGCTAGAGTGGCTTCATCATGGTGCTTTCCTTTCCCCAAATTCTTCTCCAACCTGGGTTACATGATTGCTTTTCCTTATTTCCTCCCTCCTGGTTCTAACCACACATCTTTCAAAGTAGGAGAAACCTTAGCAATGGGCCAACATTCCTTGCTTCACAGAGCAGAAGCCTCAGTCCAGTGTAGCTCTTGTGATTAACACTGTCATTATCATTACTGTTATTGTTTGGGCACCAACGGCTAGCTAGGCCCAGGCAGTGGCAGGCCAGCGACTGAGCTGGTCCCCCCAACCAGGCACTTAGAGCCCCTCTGTCCCCTGGCAGACACTGAAGGCCTCCTGCAAGCCTCCCACAGCCAAGAACAGGAAGAAAATAAACAAACCAGTTGATGCTGGCCGAGCTGAGTCATAAAGACTCAGACGGCAGAGTCTGAAGGAAGGTGCCTGGATTGTCTGGGCCTTGTGAGCAAACAACTCTGAGGCTGTAGGAAGACCTCTCCCTGCCCCTCCTGGTGACAGAGCCCCACAGGTGATCCTCAGGGCTCAGGGTGAGCTGGGGCTCCTCAAACTGGCATTTTATTGCTGATTCTAAAAACTGCCCATCATTGCCAATCCCTGTTTTATGTCTTTTAATTGTTTTTAACTCGTGTGCTTTTTGCCCTGAGGTGGTTGGAACACCAAGGGCAGCACTTCATAAAATAAACAGATAACGAGCTGTATTTGCTTTCCTGCAGGGTGGAGATGAAGCAAGCAGGAGCCAGGGAGAGGAGACACGGAGGGAAGGCTTCTGAGGGTTTGCAGGCGCAGGGCCTTCCCCTGGCAGGACCTTCCTTCCCTTGTTCCCCCTATAGTGTCATGCTGGGCAGGAGCCAGAAAATTGGAGGACAGGAAGTTGTAGGAGTCATTTGGAAGCATCTATGGGCTTTGCCACTGCCTGGCCAACCAGGCAGAGCCAGTGTGAGAAGATGAGTGAAAAGGACTGTGTCTTTGTGGAATTTCAGAGAATGTAGGAGAGGAGATGTAGAATTAAAAAGAAAAATCTAGGCCAGCAATTCCACTCCTTGGTATATATATCTGGAAAATAAACAAAAATACTGATTCAAAAAGATACATGGACCCCAATGTTCATAGCAACACTATTTACAATAGGCAAGGTATGGAAGCCACCTAAATGCCCATCAACAGACAAACGAATAAAGAAGATGTGGTATGGCAATTACTCAGGCATTAAAAAGAATGAAATGCTGCCTAGCAATGTATTGATAGATGAACCTAGAGAATATTATGCATAGGGAAATAAGTCAGAGAAAGACAGATACTGTGTGATATTACTTATATGCGGAATATAAAAAATAATACAAACAAATATATATATAACAAAGCAGAAGCAGACTTAGAGATACAGAAAACAAACCACTGGTTATCAGAGTGGAGAGAGGAGGAGAGAGGGACAAATTAGGGGTATGGGATTAAGAAATACAAGCTACTATGTATAAAATAAATATATAAATAGCAACAAAGATATATTATATAGCACAGAGAATTCCAGCCACTATCTTGTAATAACTTTTAAAGGAGTATAATCTGTAAAAATACTGAATCATTATGCTATATACCTGAAATTAATATAATATTGTAAATCAAGTGTACTTCAATTTTTTTAAAAGAAAGAAAAAAGAATAATCTAGAATATCTTCCCCAACTCCAACTGAAAGGCCAAAAACCAACCAGGAGTTGCTGACAGCCTCCACGTATTCCTTGCAAAGGGGCCACTTCAGCCTGGTGACTGAGACAGAGCAGGTCTGGATCCCAGTCCCCTGCTCTGCCATTTACCTAATGTTCACTTCAGGCCAGTGGCTTTACTGTTTCATCTTAGTTAAATGACGGTAAAGAGAGTGTGTGTGTGTGTCTGTGTGTCTGTGTGTGTGTGAGTCACTCAGTTGTGTCCAACTCTTTGTGACCTCATGAACTGTAGCCCACCAGGCTCCTCTGTCCATGGAATTCTCCAGACAAGAACACTGGAGTGGGTAGACATTCTCTCCTCCAGGGGATCTTCCCAACCCAGGGATCAAACCTGAGTCTCCTGCATTGCAGGCAGATTTTTTACCATCTGAGCTACCAGGGAAGCCCCATGATAAAAATACCTTATTCATATCAGTGTTGGGAAAAGCAAAAGGACATGGATAATCCAAGTAAAGTGCTTGCTTCACCTAATGCTGGGCACGTGGCAAACACTAAATATTAGTTATTATTGTTGTTATGTATTTAGTGCTGTATTAGGCAATCATAGAAGAGCAAAAAGAGCTGAAATAGTCCCTGTCACTGAGAAATATGTTCTCCAACATCCCACTCTGTCTCCTCTCTGCCCACCAAACCTGATTTATGCTCAGAAGCACCTCCAGGCAGTGCAGAGAGCCTGGATTTGTGCCCCCACTCTACTACTCTCCAGCCCTATGCCTCTGCACACATCACCTAACTTCTCTAAACCTCAGTTTCCTCTTCTGTAAAATGGAAATAATGATAAGGATTTTGCAACTTCATAAGATCATCATGAGGTTCAAATGCGATTATATGTGAATATGCTGCAGAAGGTGTAAAATACTGCAAAAATAAAAAGTTATCATTCTACCCAAACTTACAGGTTTCACTTAGATGCCACCTTCTCCCACCTTTCTTATGAATGCAGTCCAACTCAAACTGTCTTAAATGGGGAGAAAACGGATTTTCCTAGCTTTCACAACTAAAAACTTCTGAAGTAGCTGGCTCTGGTTTTCAAAAGATGACATTTTCAAAAATCTGATTCTCTCCTTCTCTTAGCTCTGCTTTCCTCTGTGTTACCTTTACTCTCAGGTAGGCTTTTCCTGTGAGCCTGTGACAAAGACAGCCGCACGCTGCTCTGGACTTGCAATCTATCAGCTCCGCAACCCAAATGGAAACAGTCCACCCATTTCTTGAAAGTTCCAGCAAAAGTCCCAGAATTGAGTCTCTGGGGCCTGACCCATGTCCCGTGCTTGTCGGTGGCCCTTTTGCCTGTGGCCAGGAGAATATGTGTGCTTTCTCACTCAGTCATATCCTTTGCGACCCTATGGACTATAGCCCTCCAGGCTCCTCTGTCCAGGGGATTCTCCCAGCAAGAATACTAGAGTGGATTGCCATTTCCTCCTCCAGGGGATCTTCCCGACCCAGGAACTGAACCCACGTCTCTTAAGTCTGCTGCCAGGAGAACAGAATATGCTAATTGGCCAAACATGGGTCATGTGCCAGGTGATGAGGTTATTCCACCCCCAACCACATAAAAAATGGATGGAGGTGGTTCCTTAGAAGCAAAGCAGGGTGCTGTTTCTAATAGAAGGGAGAAGGAAACTCTGGACGACACATGTCCACTGCACACAAATTTACTCTTGTATTTTCTGGTAGGACATAGGGAAAAGAAATGAGAGTCAGACAAAAAGTCTCAAAGAGCAACCAAACATTTGCTTGGTGGTATGTGGTTGAATCAGCAGTTTCTTTCCCTGGAAAACTCTGCCTAGTAATATGACTTCAGGGAAATGAAGGTGCTGGCCATTTCAGGAAAGGAACTCTCCTCTTGTTGGGAAACACAATGGTGAATGATAAAGGGAAACAGAGTCCTACTTCTTGATTCATTAAAGCAAGACAGCGTTTAATAAATAGAGCATGAATGCATGCTCAGTTGTTTCAGTCATGTCCGACTCTTTGGGACCCTATGGACTGTAGCCTGCCAAGATCCTCTGTCCTTGGGATTCTGCAGGCAAGAATACTGGAGTGGCTTGATGCTCTTCGCCAGGGGATCTTCCTGACCCAGGGATCGAACCTGAGCCTCCTGCATTACAGGTATATTCTTTACAGACGGAGCCACCAGGAAAGTCCTATAATAAATAGTATTTGATGATAAAGTTTTGGCAAGACCACTCAATAACCATGATGCTGACTCTGATTCTTATTTCACTTGAGAATCTGCATAAGTCCAGATTTATGGCTGCTATTAATAGGGGTCATGTTGTGGGCAGGCTGCCTGAAGCAGGTTCTGTGCACAAGAAGGCAAATCCTGGGTGGGTATCCCTAAAAAAGCACAGTTATTTCAATCTAAGCCACAACATCATTGCAACCCAATTCCATTTCCCTTAGGGGTCTGGCAGACTTTCTACCATCCTATCACTACTTCCACCTCCTAAATAAAACTTCTTTTACTGTTTCATCATATTAAAAAAGCTATATACACACTTATTCAGGAAACTCAAATAGAAGCCTAAGGTCCCCATATCCTACTCAATCTTGTTGCAAATCTTCATGTCCTTTTCCAGGCGTATATAAATACAGTACATAAGATTTTTAAGTGAGATCAAATTGCTTCATAATATATACCAGGAACACCTCTCTATGCTTATGATACCCTTTTATAGCATCAATTGTAACAAATCCATGCTTTTAACTATATGAATATACCATAAGTTACTTTTGTGGTCCCCTACTGTTGGACAGCTAGATTATTTACAAATGTTACTATTGTGGTATTCTCTGGAGACATTTAAAAGTAAAATGAATGTATCCCTGGATAATGGGGCTACAGTAAGGAGCTATAATGGTCAAACAGGGTAGAAAATATGGGACCCAGTACAGAAGAGGGACTATAAGGAAAAAAGAGCTGTTCTCAGAAAAATGTTATTCTTATCTGACATCATGTAGACCACGGTTGGAATCCTGGAGTTTTTCTGGGCTCCGCTCCCAGCTCAGTGGAATTTTTTATTTGAATGACATAAAGATTTATCCATCTGGGATCCGTTGTTTCCCTGTGGTAATAATGGTGATTTGGTCACTAATTCCATTAGCTTTGATTGTATATGTTTTAGTTAACTAACTAGATAATAAATCACCCCAAAAATTACTGGCTTAAATCGACCATCTTATTTGCTTATGACACTCTAAGTCGGCCAACAGGGCTCTGTTGGGTGGCTGTCCTGCTCTATATGCCATTGGCTGGAGTCACTCATCTGGCTTCCTTTACTTGGTGACTGGGCAGGTAGGGCTAAGACGATCACTCACATGAGTAGCACCTCCGCACTTTACCCCATGGCCTCTCTCTCTCCCCATGGTTAGCTTGGGCTTCCTAACAGCCTGGAAGTCTCAGGGAAGCCAGACTTCTTACATTTCCAGTGCACTCTGCTTGTCAAAGCCAGTCTTAGGCTCAGTCTAGATTAAAAGAGGACACAGACTCTACTCTTGATGAGAGAAGAGGCAAAGAATTTGCATCCATCTTTAACCTACCATAGTAAACACGATGAAAATAAAAGGTTATAGGGTTTATCTGTCAGGAAGAAAAAACAGAACATTATGATGTTGCAAATTGCCAAGTCCCAAGTGCAGACTCAAGAGGCTAAAAGAGTTCACCCCAGGGAGACTTCCCTGGTGGTTCAGTTGCTAAGACTCTGCCCTCCCAGTGCAGGGGACCTGGGTTTGATCCCTGATCAGGGAGCTAGATCCTACGTGCCACAGCTAACCATTTTCATGCAACAACTAAGGACTCTGTGAATCACAACTAAGACTCAGGGCAACCAAATGAATAAAAGTTATTATTTTTTTTTAACTTTAAAAGAAGAGGAGGTGCCTGAGAAGATGGCGGAGGAATAGGACCAGGAGATTACTTTCTCCCTCACAAATTCCTC
>SJYQ01000276.1:571626-582293 GCA_006410935.1 Redunca redunca | reverse complement strand
ATGACATTGAAACATGTATAATATCATATAAGAAATGAATCGCCAGTCTAGGTTCAATGCAGGGTGCAGGATGCTTGGGGCTGGTATACTGGGATGACCCAGAGGGATGGTATGTGTGGTGGGGGGAGGTGGGAAGAGGTTTGGGATTGGGAACACGTGTACACCCATGGCGGATTCATGTTGTTGTGTGGCAAAACCAATACAATATTGTAAAGTAAAAAATAATAGTGATAATAATTTTAAAAATTCTGGATGCTTCTTCATTTGGTTCTGGTGGGAAATTCAAACTATCTTCAGGAAGCCTGACCCTACCCCCACCCCATAATCCCTATTAAAACCCCAAGCCAGTCTATTTTCCCTTCTTTCCCAATATATTTTGGAACGTTCTTTGGAACTGCCCCACTTTCTCCAGAAAAATCTCAGTACATGAGTAATAAACCTTCTTGATGATGTCATTAGTATTGATATCCAAATTAAAGTTTTGTTGGTGGTCCATCCTGACTCTGTGGTATGTCTACAACAGTGGGCTACTTTTGTGGGCCCAGATGGTTGTGCTTCTGGGCGTGCAGGTGAATTTATTTATATAATCATTCTGCCAGTCTCATGATCCCAATTCATTATCAGGACACTGATTTTGATGTTGGAGACCTGGCTCTGTTTTTAAATCAGCCTTCTTTGCTGTTCTGCTTCATAGTACTCAGTCAGACCCCATGGACTGTAGCCTTCCAGATTCTTCTGTCCATTCGATTCTCTAGACAAGAATACTGGAGTGGGTAGTCATTTCCTACTTCAGAGGATCTTCCTGACCCAGGGATCGAACCTGCAGCTTCTGCGCCTCCTGTATTGGCAGGCAGATTCTTTACTACTGTGCCACCCGGGAAGCCCAGTTTTCTTTAAATGCAAATTTTACTCTTACATCAAGTTCTTACATCAAATTCTTACATTCTTACATGAAATTCACTCTTACATTAAATTCTGTGCTTAGTCTTCAGCTGTATTTTCCTTAATGCTACAAATGATACATTTCTTTTATATACTAGATGGAGTTTATATGACTCTCACACTTTTAAACTAGTAATTAACCAACAGTTGTTTATCATTTTCTCCAACACATCAGAATCATCGCATAAAAACTAGTTCCACAGTCCTTATATATACAATAGCTAAGTTGGCACATTTATTTCTATTGGAATCACTATAGTTTAGAATTTTTTAGGCTGGAGCATGTAATTTTTTAGGGCTGTTGACACTCTACATCTCACCAGTGACTGGTTCCTCATTTCCATTCCACCAGTGAGTGATCCAACCACATAATCCTATCATTAGGATCACTAGCTTCCTGATATTTCTGACCATTCTTGGTAGCAAGTGTTTTAGACTGGCTTTTATAAAAATTGATTCTAAGCCATGAATTTGGGAAGAAGTGACTATTTAAGAAAGTGCTCTCAGGAAAAACCATTAAGGCTTGGGGATAGGGAGAAGCATGATGAAGAAAGAAAAGGAATCAGGCAAGCATTTAATTACAGATGAAGTCTCAGACTCAGATCCAAATGGAACTTTAGACCATAAATTACACCTGAGAATTTTTCCTTCCTTATGCACTGTGTTGGGCTTTTGTTTTCCCACACAGCTTAGTCCTTAGCTTCAAAAAAAGTTGTGTGTGTGTTGAAGGTGGGTAAAATTTCCAGACCCTTCTGGGCTTGCAAGAAGGCAACTCTAAATGCCCAAAGAAAATTCTCTGGGTAAAACAAAAACAAAACAGGACAAGATATGAGAGATTGTCATGTGTAGCTAAGAAAGAATCTGAACGAATCAGAGTAGAACATGGACATTCTGTTACACTTGTTCTTACTGAAGTGTTCCCAAATGACACCAAGTTTACCTACAATATGATCCTCCTTATATACTTTTATCTTGCTGTTCATATTGTTCGCTGAACCCAAGGTAGGCAAGGTGTGAGCTGGGAAGCTGGAAGAAAACTCGAGGAGCAGAAGCAACTGCAGACACGTTTATTCTCTAATTCTCTTTTGCTGTGGCAAAAGGAGCATCTCAGGTGGGGCTTATATACTATACCTTTACAGAACAAAAGTGGCCTGTGGCCAACCGCATACAATGTAACGCGCACATGTAGTGCTATAAGCGATCTCAGCTGTTACTAACCATGCAAAGGATGTGGGGCGAGAGGGCATGAGACCATGAGAGTCTGGGGAGAGAGAGCCTAATTGACAGCATTTTGGACACCTGCTATTTCCTCACAACTTTGTTATTGGCAATGTAGCAAGAAACTCCCAAACTGACGGCAATGACAGTATCAGCATCACTCTATCGTCACAAACCTAGTTTTCTAAAAAATCTGTTTTTTACTGTTCTGGGTTTATCTGACTCTCACACTTTAAATTAATAATTAACCAGGTAGCCAAATTAGGTTACGTAGGTAAAATTTCTGTTCTAGGTTTCATTTTTATTTTCAAATTACTGTGTCCATACTTAAAGAGTTAAACTACTTCCCTAGCTTCCTGATATTTCTACTTCATGCAGTTGATTTTATTCCTAGGTAGAACAATCAATGACTAGTTTTGTCACTAGTCCACAGTATTAGTTCAGCCATCCCTAAGTTAAGCAAACATGTTTTGTGGAATTGAATCAGTCCCTCAAATGCTATGGCAAGACCTTCATAACCACTATTTGCTCTTCCTGTTAACTCACAACTTTTGCTATCTGTGTCACGATATTTCCTAGTCACATGAAAATATTGGATTATATGGATCCATCTTTGCTGCAATTAGTGTATACCAGGCATCTTAAGCATCAGGTGATGAGAATACAACAGTGAACAAAATAGTTAATGTGACAATGATTAACTTTACATACCAATTTGATTGAGCCAAGGAATGCCCACTTAGCTGGCAAAACATTATTTCTGGTGCGTCTGTCTGTGAGAGTGTCTCTGGAAAAGACTAGCATTTGAATCAGCAGCCTAAGTAAAATAGAGTTCCCTTACCAGGGAGGGTGGGCATCATCCAATCTATGGAGGACCTGAATAAAACGAAAAGCTGGAGGAAAGGGAAATTCATTCTCACTGTTTGAGTTGGGAAATCCATCTTCTTTTGCCCGTAGGAGCACATTTGTGCTTCTGATTTTCAGGATTTCAGACTACGTGGACCAGGAGTTTCACCATCGCTCTTTCTACATTCAAATGTTATTGATTAATGAATGTACAAAATATAGGATATCTATACAGTAGAATGCTATTGAGGAATACAAAGGAAGATGTAGGAAATGTAGCACTGATAGATGCTACAATATAGATGAACCTTGAAAATACTATACTAAATGAAAGGAGCCTATCACAAAAAGCTATACAAAAATGATTCCATTTATATGAAATATCCAAATTGGGACATCCGTATAGATAGAAAGCTAACCAGTGATTGCCAGATTTTATGGGGAAAGGGGAATAGAGAGTAATTGCTAATTGGGAAATAATTTATTTGGGGATGTGAAAATGTTTCAGAATTAGATAATGATGTTGGTGATGGACAAGGAAGCCTGGCATGTTGCAGTCCATGGGGTCACAGAGTCAGACATGACTGAGTGATTGAACTGAACTGAACCAATATTTATATTTCTCTGTAAATATAATATGTGCTGTGCTGTGCTCAGTCGTTTCAGCTGTGCTTGACTCTGTGCAACCTCATGGACTGTAACCTGCCAGGCTCCCCTGTCCATGGGGCTCTCCAGGCCAGAATACTGTAGTGGGTTGCCCTTCCTACCTCCAGGGGATCTTCCCAACCCTAGAATCAAATCCGTGACTCTTGTGGCTCCTGCATTGCAGGCAGATTCTTTACTGTTGAGCCACTGGGGAAGCCCCTTAGTTGTGGCATGTGGGATATAGTTCCCAGGCCAGGGATGAAATATGGGCCCCCTGCATTGGGAGCACAGAGTGTTGGCCACTGGACTACCTGGGAAGTCTCAGATCTCTTCACTTTTGGTAACAGCATCATCTCATCCAAGAGCACCCTCTCTTACATTGGAAGGTCCCATTTAAACTCAAGAAGAGTGTATTATACACCAGAGGTCAGAAATCCTCTGGGCCACCTAAGAATTCAGCTCACTGCAGGTTCTATGTATTCAAGGGTATATAAATTCTTTGACAATGCACACATTTAACACAGTAGTATAGGGGACATATCAAGAGCTATATAACAAATATTGTAAATATAGATTCTATTTCATTGCTCCTTAAAACTCCCAATACCAGAAATTTCACATAGAAGATTAATTGTTACTGATCGTTTGGTTGGAAATAGTGGTTTTGGAAAGTTACTACACATCTTAAAATTATGTTTCCATAGTACACATGCTTATATTTACATAGAAGGCGTGATTATAAGTTGTGACTGGGGGAAATGTGTCATTGATGCTAAAGTTGAATGGATAAAGAAAAGGGAATATAAAATGATGAAAGATAGTCTCTCTGACATTAGAGTTTTATTTTTTAAGTGAAAATATTTAATAAGCTAAAGCAATTTAAAATAAAGATATTTATTATTCCTAAGTGAAGAAAATTTTGTATTGGAAAATATCATTTAGCTTGACAATCAATATATGTCATTACTAAGAGAATTTATTTGAGAGTGTTGTAGCCATGTGTTCTGGGAAACAAACTCACTCAGGAGGACAAAGCAGATAGTGGAGTGCAGTTTATTAAACTGGTGGTCCCAAGGCACAGTCTCCTCTTAGCCAAGGACACCGACCACTTTTTATGAAAACCTTATATACCCTAAGTGTATGTGCCCAAACCCACTTCCCCAAATTCCCTGAAACTAGTCTGAATGAAGGAAAAGAAAGATACAATCAAAGTTAACCCATGATTCATATGACTTAAGCCTAGGTAGTTAACAGTGGACAATTATCAATAGACCTGTGGTCATACCCCATTAAGCATAATAGAATTTATGATTCTAGTTAGTTACACAGATAGTTAAGGTATTCTTTTAGGTGACTGAGAGTCTAGGTATGAGCCCTGGGTCTCTTCTATCCAGGGGGTCTGGTTTTCCAGTTGGTGTGTCGTTTCCATAGATACTAGGCATATAGCTCAAAGTCCATAGTCCAGCCCAAGATGGAGTCCTGCTTTCAAGATGGAGCCTGTTCTGTTTCTTTCCTCCTTCATTCCCCCCTCTTGATGCTCTTAATTCATAGTTTGAGCATCATTCATAAAGATACATTGCACCCTGGCTCTCCAACCGCCAATTTGGGAGAACAACACCAACCTTTGTGTTACAAAGTTCATAATACATTGTAAAATTCAGAGTCCACAAAGCAGAACTATCAAGGCAATTATAACAATGGTGAATATAGTTTTCCACTAATCATCCTTCACCCAAAATAGGACGAAAGTCCAAAAAGGAAGATTATCATCAGACATAGCTTTTACCTAATCTTTCATGTCATCTAAGGTGGCTGATATATTGCCAGATAAATCAGGAATAGATACACAACATTCAACTTTAATTATAGCACAGGTCCCTCCTTGTGCTAAAACTAAGGTTAATCTCAAGATGATACTGGCAAGTCCTTGTACCAGCAGTTGATTGTAGAGCTTCATCTCTTTTTCTTCTCTAAGATGACCTTTGTTTCACAGGGGTCAGTGGGGTCCTTTTGTGTAGTCTGCTCGGTGTCCTCCGGGTCTGTGTGGTATGCTCTCTTCACCTTCAAGTGGTGGATCTAGGGAGTGTCACCTGCAACTTTAACTGCCTTAGGGGTGGTTAGAACAACAGCATATGGACCCTTCCAATGTGGGGCCAAGGATCTGTGTTTCCAGTCCTTGACCCACACCTGATCCCCCGGCACAAATTCGTGAATCTGTTCCCCAAGGGGGAATGGCACCCTTTCTTGTACAAACTTAGTTACCTGATTTATTACCTTACCCAGTTGTTCCATCTGCTGTGAAATCTCATCTCCCCTTAGCTGAGGCAAATTCCTCGACACCCATTTTATTATGGGAGGGGGCCTCCCATACACAACATTGTACGGAGAATAGCCATGGGACCATGGGGTCATCCTGAGTCTGAGCAGAGCCATTGGAAGCAAGTCCACCCAGGAGCAGTCAGTCTCTATGATCCACTTGGACAGTGTCTCTTTTAAGTGTCTGGTTGGTTTGTTCCACCATCCCAGAACTCTGGGGCCTATATGCAGTATGTAATTTCCACTTGATATTTAGAGTTTTGCATACCTGTTGAATTAAGTTAGCTACAAAGGCAGGGCTGTTGTCTGATCCTATACTGGTTGGGAACCCAAATCTGGGGATTATTTCTCAAAGCAGACAGCGAGCCACTTCATTGCTTTTTCAGTTCAGGTAGGGAAAGACTCCACTCATCCTGAGAAGGTACAAACCATGAGTGTCGGCAGGGTTTAAAGTCCACTTAGAGTGCCTTTTAACTGTATTCCTGGAGGTTTGTTTATGTCCAGGGGCAGCATTGACCTTTTTCATTTTTGGTGGCCCTTTCTGCTTCAGCCAGCTGGTCTTGGGCCGGGGTGTACTGTGGGAGAGTCAAAGTTAACTCAGGTGTTTTTGAGAGTACAAATGTTCTGATAGATCCCCCACCAGCAGCCCCCAATTTTTCAGCTGCATGTTTTGTGGCTTTATCTGTTAGTTGGTTTCCCCATAATTGTGGGGTATCTTCCTTTTGGTTACCCCAACAGTGCATCACTGCTACCTTTTCAGTTTCCCATACAGCATCTGAGTCAAGATTTCTTCTTTGTTTTTAATATCCTTTCTGTTGGCTATCAGAAAATCTCTCTCTATATATAAAGCTCCATGTACATGTAAAGTAGCAAAAGCATACCTGGATTCTGTGTAAATGTTTGTCTTCTTACCTTTTGACAGCTGGAGGGCCTAGATTGGAGCATATAGTTTGACAGCCCAGTGTGATGGCAGAGAGTTAGCCTCAGCAATGGTTTCTTCCATGACTACTGCATATCCCTACAATCGTTGTCCTTATTTCACCAGGCTGGTGCCGTTGGTGTCCAGGACCAAATCTGGGTCTGGGATAGGCGGGTCTCTTAAGTCAGGTCTGCTGGCATAAACTTCTTCTAGGATATCCTTGCAATCATGTGAGGGCCCAGCTTCTCCCACAGGAAGGAGAGTGGCCAGATTCAAGGCCTGGCGAGGCTCAATAGTCACATGGGGGTTCTCATATAAGAGTCCCTGGTATTGAGTAACCCAGAATGTCAACAGCCATTTATGGGGGTCCCCTCACAGGAGAGTGTTGACCTCATGTGGGACTTTTACGATCCAGTCTTGGCCCAAAGTCAGCTTGGTTGCCTCCCGGACCAGTAAGGCAACTGCCGCAACTGCCCGTTGCTGCATCCTGGCCACCCAGTGGCAACATTGTCCAGTGGTTTTGAGAGATAAGCCACAGGTCTGTCCCACGTCCCCATGGTCTGGGACAACATTCCCTTAGCCACCTTGTCCTTTTCAGCCACCTAAAGAGTAAACAGCTTAGCAAGGTCTGGTAGGCCCAAGGCATGTGCTGACATAATTGTACCGGGTTTGAGTTCTATTACCATCGGGACTTGTTTTGCAAACCTTGGGGGTGGTGGGGGGACGGTGGGGTTGTCTTCCACCCAGACCTCAGGGAATTGTTGAGTTAAACTCTCTCTCTCTCGACTGTTTCCCTTCTGGGAGATTGTGCAACCTCCTTTCATCTTGAAGGGTTACTGAGAGGAAGAGTAAATAGGTGGTTGAGCCCACTCGAAGAGTGGGTCTTTCATGGGGGGAAAGGTCACTTGTGCCCCCAGTTTACACAGAAAGTCTCTTCCCAACAAAGGTACTGGGCATTCAGGGATGTATAAAAATTCATGAGTCACTTGGTGTTCCCCCCATATGACATTTTCGGGGTAGACTTGAGACACAAAGGCTGCATTTATCACCATCTGAAACCCAGCAGCCTCGGGATCTATTGACGTATAAAGTCTATAAGCCTCACCCGGTCTTTCATAGAACTCAGAGGGTGATTCACTTTCCCTTTGAAGCACTTCAGAGGGTTTTGCCATACTCATAGGTTCTCAGGCCCCGCTCTTGAGACCTTGTAAAATGGCCACCCGATATCTCTCCAGGTGGCCCCTCCCTTCCTCTGTGTTACAGTCCCAACTGGGCCTCTCATCGGGGGTGGCTACCCACCCGCTGCAGGTTTACAGTAGCCTCAGGTGCCATTTCTCTTAACCATATTCTGGCCTCAGATAGGATCCTGTGTCTTTCCTCAGTGCTGAAAAGGGAGACTAGTAGTTGAATTATGTCATCCCATGTAGGGCGGTGGGTTCAAAAAATAGTCTCCATTGGCCTAATCATGGCTGCGGCTCCTCCGAGTATGGTGGAGTGTGTCTCTCCCAGTTTAATATATCCGTAGAGGAAAATGGCTGGTAATAATAGGCTACAGGGATCTGATGGTAGTGCCTAATTAGTCCTAAACTGGAGGCTGTTGTAGCTCTCTGAGGGTCATCTGTAGTGGGGTTCTTTCCCCCGTTCCTTGTCGGAGCACAGCCTCTAATTCTTGTGTTTTCTTCCCTCTTCCCATCAGTACTCACTGGGAGAGGTGGATACGATCTAGGAGATCCGGGTGAGGTGGAATCCTGGGGGTGTTGACCAGAGGTCTCCATCGCTGGGATCAGAGCCTTCCAAAACTGTGACTCTGTGATCTCTGGGAGAGCTGGTGGAGGGGCAGCAGCT
This sequence comes from Redunca redunca, assembly GCA_006410935.1. Taxonomy (NCBI): domain Eukaryota; kingdom Metazoa; phylum Chordata; class Mammalia; order Artiodactyla; family Bovidae; genus Redunca; species Redunca redunca. Next base: position 573,562 of record SJYQ01000276.1, on the reverse strand, counting down.
GCTGTAGGAACTTCACCTGGCCCTGGGTCGGACATTAAGGTGGCCTCCGGTCCTGGTGGAGCCCTGGGAAGCAGGTGCGTCATTATGCAGTATGGGGGTCAGGTCATCCCCGTCCAAATCCAGTAGAATTTCCTTTTTTATCATCAGTCAATTTTTGTGCCACTAATATTTTCCCTTTTCCCTTCTGGATACAGAACCTTGTCCAAGTAGGAGGGTCTTGAGATAACCCTAGCCATGAATTGATATATGGATATAGATCTGGGTGTCCCAGCTCTCCTGTGACTACTGTTTAGACTGCTGTCACTATTTTTAAGTCCATGGTGTCCTCTGGTGGCCATCCTACTCCCAGAGGGGGTCATTCGACCTCAAAGAGTATGTGGAGGCGGTTAGGTGTCATCTTCAACCATAGTCTTCTCCAAATCCCTTCTTTAAATTTTTAATCATGCACTCCAATACAGTTGCCTTAGATTTGTTTCCTCCCATCTTGCTTATCTTCTCAGACAGTCTTCTACTTTTCATTTTTGTTCTGTCTACGAAGTTCTCAGTACCCTTGGTACTTTTGATATTTCCACTCAATGAAACACTTAAATTGCCATTCTGCCTCCTTCCTAATTGGGTAAGAAGAGCCTTACCTGCCAGATCCCAGAGGTAGAAGGGGGGATCGGCGTATCTTCACCTGTCAGTTGGCATGGCCTAACCAGAACACCACGTGGTCCAAGACTATTTCTCCCTTAACTTTTATTTATTTTTATTTTTTCCCTTAACTTTAAAGTCCATTCTGGCTTGGTGGGCTTGTTCAGTGCAGATGAAAATGCAGATGGGTTAAATATCTCGTGTCCCAGGCCGTCTCAGGAGAAGCCAATTCATACTCACTTATGTATCCCCCTCCTTCTAGCCTGACAATTCCGAGGGGGTCAAGAATTTCACAGCAGATAGGACACCTCCTTGCGAAGGGCAGAATACAAGCACACAAAGACCAAGTTTCTTCTCCTAACAATCCCTTGGCGATTGCTTGATAATAATTTTCCCCCAAATGGCGTGGATACCACCTCCTAAATGACATTCATGAATTGCCTTCCTAAGCCCTAATGTGCTCATCAACCTATGTACCAAGCAATTGCCACCACCTGCCCATTCCAGTCTTTTGTGGGTCCGTGCCCCTTCTAGTCCCTCCCAGGATGGTGATCAGGCCCCCTCTTCCACCCTGATGGGTGAGTTCCTCCTCACCTGAGTGCTCAGTTCCCCTGCTGCCATCCCCTACCCACTAACGTGAAAAGGTCCAGGCATTGAGAAGCAGAATCCTTCCAGAAGGGCAAGGTGCCTTCCCCCGCTCTAGAAGATTTGAGCTTCGAGGCTTCGGAGTAGTCCCAAATGAGACTTGTCTCCTCAAAATGAGGAGTTTCCTGGCCAATGCACCAAATGTTGTAGCCACGCGTTCTGGGAAGCAAACTCACTCAGGAGGACAATACAGATAGTGGAGTGCAGTTTATTACACTGGTGGGCCCAAGGCAGAGTCTCCTCTCAGCCAAGGACCCCGACCAGTTTTTGTGAAAATTTTATATAACCTAAGTGTATGTGCCCAAACCCACTTCTCCAAATTCCCTGAAACTAGTGTGAGAGTTGGACTGTGAAGAAGGCTGAGCGCCGAAGAATTGATGTGTTTGAACTGTGGTGTTGGAGAAGACTCTTGAGAGTCCCTTGGACTGCAAGGAGATCCAACCAGTCCATTCTGAAGGAGATCAATCCTGGGATTTCTTTGGAAGGCATGATGCTGAAGCTGAAACTCCAGTACTTAGGACACCTGATGCGAAGAGTTGATTCATTGGAAAAGACTCTGATGCTGGGAGGGATTGGGGGCAGGAGGAGAAGGGGACGACCCAGGATGAGATGGCTGGATGGCATCACGGACTCGATGGACGTGAGTCTGAGTGAACTC
>SJYQ01000276.1:532877-570148 GCA_006410935.1 Redunca redunca | reverse complement strand
CCACCTCATGCGAAGAGTTGACTCATTGGAAAAGACTTTGATGCTGGGAGGGATTGGGGGCAGGAGGAGAAGGGGATGACAGAGGATGAGATGGCTGGATGGCATCACGGACTCGATGGACGTGAGTCTGAGTGAACTCCGGGAGATGGTGATAGACAGGGAGGCCTGGCGTGCTGCAATTCATGGGGTCGCAAAGAGTCGGACATGACTGAATAACTGAACTGAACTGAACTGAACTGAGCAGTCTGCTAATTATAGAAAGGAGATGTCTCAAAATTCAGAGTGGCACCAGGCCCCTCACCCACAACATGCATTTTGAGATATCATTGGCACCAGATGAGTCATCCAAGGACATAAAACAATTGACATGAATCTTGAAGAAAGACAGGTTTCCCCATAAATATATATTTTCATTAACATAGATTAGGCTTCCCTGGTGGCTCAGAGGGTAAAGCGTCTGCCTGTAATGCAGGAGACCTGGATTTGATCCCTGGGTCGGGAAGATACCTTGCAGAAGGAAAAAGCACCCCACTCTGGTACTTTTCCTGGTAGGCTACAGTCCATGGGGTTGCAAAGAGTTGGGCATGACTGAGTGACTTCAGTTTCTTTCTTTCTTTCTTTCTAACATAGATTAGGAGAACAATTTATGAGTAAAACAGACAGGTCTATCAAGTCAGTTCTGAGCCTTAGGCAGAACCGGCTTGAAGACAGTCTAGGGTAATGCATAGTTCATTAACATAGCTTAAGACAAACATTTCCATTAAAAAAAACACATTGGTTAGCTCAAGGTTTGAGAAAAGTTAAGTCAGGTGGAGCCAGTTGTCATCATGGCAAAACAGAATTTTAAGAGAAACCTCTTTTAAAATTTGTATAGAGAAGGGGAAAAAAATCTAACACTTGTTTATTTCCTCCTGCTGCTTAAGAGAGAGATAAAAATGTCTGACACCTGCAGCCTATTTCCTCTGTTTGGAGACACCCTGGCCTTCCTGCATGTTACCCTCTCAATTGTAAAGCAATTTTACTTAAAAAAAAAAAAGCTGCTTCCCTGTGTCAATTATTTCTCCTGCAGATTTATTCCTTGGCTATATTCCTTGTAAAACCAGCTTATTAAACAGGTTGAACTTTATGTTGAATAATCAGAAAAGCTTAATTTATTTTTTTCCTTAGACTTATCTGGACTTTCCTTGTGGCTCAGCTGGTAAAGAATCCTCCTGCAATGCGAGAGACCTGAGTTTGATCCCTGGGTTGGGAAGATCCCCTGGAGAAGGGAAAGGGCTACCCACTCCAGCATTCTGGCCTCGAGAATTCTATGGACTGTATAGTCCATGGAGTCGCAGAGAGTCCTGTCGTGCATGGTCTGGGCACGGGTTGGAAAACAATTTCCAGACATGAGACAGAATGAGAGGGAAATAAAGTTTATTAGAGTGGGAGACGCTATTAGAACCACAGGCCAGCTCAAGGGAGAACCAATGATGAACAGGGATCCTTAGTTCACTTTTATATCCAGGGTACAAGGGGTGGGATAGGGGTCCTGTGGGTCATTTGCTGATTGGATGAGGAATGTATACTGGGTGGGGAAAGATTAGGGCAAATACCTTCTCCCTATGGGGACTTCCCTGGTGGCTCAGAAGTTAAAGCATCTGCCTGCAATGCGGGAGACCCAGGTTCGATCCCTGGATTGGGAAGATCCCCTAGAGAAGGAAATGGCAACCCGCTCCAGTATTCTTGCCTGGAGAATCCCATGGACGGAGGAGCTTGGCTGGCTACAGTCCACAGGGTCCCAAAGAGTCGGACACGACTGAGCCACTAAATAATAATAACATATGGGGTCAGAGGGGAGACAGGTTATACTGTTCCATTAATAGTTTCAACATGGCGGAAGGTAGGACGATAAGGGTCTGGTTTCTCTGTTCCTGCATTCCAAGAAGCTCCTTGGTTTTATCTGCTCTTTCGTCCTTGGGTCACCACAAGTTGGACGTGACTGAGCGACTTTCACTTCACTTCAGTCAGATCTTAGAAAACCCTCAGTCAGATCTTACTTCTCTGTCACAAATACTCCTCTGATTTTTAGATCCAAGACATTTTCAGATATTAAGTAAGATCTAAGAATAAATTTTCAAATCATCACCCACTTTAAACCTCTCTTCCATTAACTAGAATAGTCTTATCGTTCCATAGGTCATTAACATTTTCCCTTTCCTGCCTAAAGTTCAAATTCTGACTTCACTTGCTCTACTGATTCTGGCTGCTCTCAAGATGATTAGATGTGAAGTGTTAGCTGCTCAGTAGTGTTCCACTCTGCGACCACATGGACTGTAGTCTGTGCCAGGCTTCTCTGTCCATGGACTTCTCCAGGCAAGAATACTGGAGTCAGTTGCCATTCCCTTCTCCAGGGCATCTTCCCGACCCAGGAATCAAACCCAGGTTTCCTGCATTGTAGGCAGATTCTTCACCGTCTGAACTCCCTGGGTAGCCAATGAAAAAGCCTCTGACGTAGTTATTACTTTTCTAACTTGGGCTCATGGTTTTGCCTGGCCTTGTATTTAGTGTGACACCTGTATGTGTTCCTTTGCTATCACAGATAATTATCCCATGTTGATTCACTCCTCAGTGCAATTATAAATACTTAACTGGTATCATAAAAGAATTCTTTAAATATTATTCTTGTCAAAAGTTGGCAGTGCTTTAAAAGCAATGAAACATAAAGAATCTGTATGAACATAGTGGAATTAAATTGTATCGTCTCTCTTCTTCCCTGATCAATATGACTAGAGATCTATCAATTTTATTAATATTGAAGGTAAAAACAAGAACAAAAACATATCTTTTGTGCTATTTTCTTTATTGTCTTCCTGCTTTTTAAATTATTGGATTTCATTATGATCATGACTATTTCCTTTTTTTTTTTTTCCCCTGCTTACTATATTTTAGTTTGGTCTTAAGTTCCTAGTTTCTTAAGGCAGAATCTGACATCACTGATATGAGACCCATTTTTCTTTTTCTTTTTGTTAGTGTTTTATTTATTTATCTATTTTCAACTTACCTCCCATCCAGGTTGCCACATAGCATTGAGCAGAGTTCCCTGTACTATAGTAGGACCTAGTTGGTTACCCATTTTAAATATAGCACTGTGAATATGTCATCCCTAACTCCCTAACTATCCATTCCCCTCATCCCTCCCCACTGGAAACCATAAGTTCATTCTCTATCTGTCAGTCTGTTTCTGCTTTTTAAATAAGTTCATTTGTATCATTTTTTTTTAGATTATGCATATAATCTCTAGGTTCATTCATGTTGTTACAAATGGCATTATTTCATTCTTTTATATATGTGCCACATCTTCTTTATCCATTCCTCTGTCAATGGACATTAAGGTTGCTTCCTTGTTCTGGCTATTATAAACAGTACTGCAGTGAACAGTGGACTAGGTATATCCTTTTAAACCACGTTTTTCTCCAGATATACACCCAGTGGTGTGAGTGCAGGGCCATACGGGAGCTCTAGTTTTAGGTTGTTAAGAAAACTTTATATTGCTCTCCATAGTGGCTGTAATATTTACACTCCCACCAACACTGTAGGAAGGTTCCCTTCTGCCCAAACCCTCTCCAGTATTTATTGTTTGCAGATTTTTTGATGATAGCTATTTCGTCCGGTGTGAGGTGATATCTCATTGCAGTTTTGACTTGCATTTATCTAATCATTAGCAATGTTGAACATCTTTTTATGTGCCTCTTGGCCATCTCTGTCTTCTCTGGAGAAAGAAATGTCAGTTTAGGTCTTCTGCCCATTTTTTGATTGAGTTGTTTGTTTTCATGATATTAAACCTCATGAGCTGTTTGTAAATTTGGGAAGCTAATCCCTTGTTGGTCATGTCATTGCAATTGTTTTCTCTTCATCTGTGGGTTCTATTTCCATTTTTTAATTTTTGCTTTTGCTGAGCAAGAGCTTTTGAGTTTAAGTAGGCCCTATTTGTTTACTTTTGTTTTTATTTCCATAATTCTGGAAAACAGTTGGGAAAGACATCACTGCAATTTGTGTGAGAGAATGCTGCGCCTATGTTTCCCTCTGAATTTTATAGTGTCCAGTCTCACATTTGGTCTTCAATCCGTTTTGAGCTTATTTTTTGTGTACAGCATTAAAAAATGATCTTATTTCATTTTTTTAAAAATTATAGCTGTCCAGTTTTCCCAGCACCATTTGTTGAAGAGACTGTCTTTCCAACCTTGGGTAGTCTTGCCTCCTTTATCATAGATTAATTGACCATAGGAGCATGGGTTTATTTCTGAGCTTTCTATCCTGTTCCACTAATCTATATTTCTATTTGTGACAGTATCATGCTGTTTTGATGACTATATCTTTGTAATGTAGCCTGAAGTCAGGGAGCCTGATTCCTCCAGTTCTGTTTTTCTTTCTCAAGATTGATTTGGTTATTCAGGGTCTTTTGTGTCCCCATACAAATTAAAAAAAAAAAAAATGTTCTAGTTCTGTGAAGCCTTTTCAACTTTATTTGAGGAATAGTTGAAATCCACAAACTATTTTAAGCAAAGTTGTAGCTAGGATGATCTAATTTCCAACATAGAAAAATTAATCTAGCTATTACAGAATTAATTAAATGGAATAAGACATAGATTCAGTGGGACCAGTTCAGAGATATTTGCTGTATTATAACAAAAGATCATCCTGGTTTGACTTAGAGGGGTGGAAAGATGATGGAGAGATGAATTGAATCAAGAAATACATACAAGCTTGAAAAGATAGGATATGATTATTGATTACATGGAATGAGGACAGCAAATAAAGGTGAGGAGAAAGATTAAAGAATAATCCTAATGATTCTAGTTTGAGTGACAGGGTAGCTAATTGATGGTGCATCCTGATTTAGAAGGTGGCTTAGATGGTAAAGAATCTTCCTGCAATTCAGGAAACCTGGATTCAATCCCTGGGTTAGAAAGATCCTCTGGAGAAGGGAATGGCTACTTACTCCAGTATTCTTGCTTGGAGAATTTCATGGACAGAGGAGACTGGCGGGCTATAGTCCATGGGGTTGCAAAGAGTCTGACACAACTGAGCAATGGACACACACACACATGGAAAGAAAAGCCTCTGGGGAAGATGAATGCTTAGAGGAAAAGTATAACATCTCTTATAGAATTTTAAAGTAGTCATTGTAAAGACAAAAAAGAGCTCCAAAATACAAAATAATGTTTCTGCTAGTAAGTTAACTATTTGATTTCCCCATAATCTTTCAAATATTATTCTAGGCTGAATAGTATGGAAGATAACTCTAAGCATGTTTACACATTATCCAGTTTTAAAAAGTATTCCAATGTTCTGTGCTTAAGAATAGCAGATAGCATTATACTAGGTGAGGAAAAAAAAAATCTTTCAAGTACTGTTTCAGCTGCATCCTCAAATCAATTTCATGTTGCATTTTAATTTTTTTGAATCTCTTTTTCATTTTCTGAACATTATTCTATTATTAATTTCTAAATGTAATTCTATTGTGCTTTATTTCTCATACTAGATACAAAAATTAATGTAAATTGATCATAAACCTAAATAGAAAACTCACGACTGTAAAGGTTTGAAAGAAAAAAAGGGAAGTTTAAAAATCATTGTGACTTTGGGTTATGTAGTGATTTCTCAGATATAGCACCAAAAATATAATCCAAAAGAGGGAAAATGTTAAATTGGACTTGATCAAAATTGAAAAGTTCTTGTATATTTTTGTTTGTTCTTTTTTATTTTAAAGTCAGTCCCTGAAGAATGAAATGAATTATCTCTCTGGTTTTGAAATATCTCTGTCCTGGTTTTGCTCTTCCACTTGTGTGAGGGAAATATTTTTGCTGCTGGTCCCCAGAAAATATGATTCAGTATTTGCTTATTCAGGTTTCATGGTGACCTTATTGACCATGGTTTTCATGAATAATGAGAATTGACTCTGTGTGTGTGTGTTTACTCTAAAAAATGAACTATTTAAGTAAATATTTTATTCAAAGAAGAAAAATTATTTTCTCCAGTCCAGAATTGGAACTTATTCTTTCTGCTTTCTTTGCGTCTTTTCTTTGAGTCTTTTCTCACCTCAGAGCCAAATGTTATTTTTCTCCATGGATATCCATTGACTATTTTCCCTCTACTCTTCCTACTTGCAAAGATCCAAAGTACAGTATGGACTTACCAATATATAAACATTTACTTTAGTTTACTTCCTGACTTAAAAATCTTTGCTGGCTCCTTTTCCATTAAAATAAAATTTACATGACTTAGCTTGATCAGTCATATCTGCATAACCTAAACTTTCTTCAAACTTATCTCCCCCAAAATCCCATTTGACCATTGCTTGTTTAGCAATGGCTTCTCAGATGGCTCAGTGGTAAAGAATCCTTCTGCCAATGCAGGAGACACAGGAGATGTGGATTTGATCCCTGGGTTGGGAAGATCTTCTGGAGAAGGGAATGGCTACCCACTCCAGTATTCTTCCTTGGAGAATTCCATGGACAGAGGAGACTGGGGTCACAAAGAGTCAGACACGACTGAGCAACTGAGCGTGTGTTCTTCAGAAACACTAATCTTTTGATAATAACTGTGAGAGCAGGAGAGTCTCGCTTGACAATGATGTGTTTACCTTGGGAGGGCACAGTCATTTGTGCGAGACAGAATAAGATTTTAACAAGTTTAAAACAATGAGGACAATGGTTTCTGAGGAGTAAACTTTCAGATGGAAGTAGAAAGATATAGGTGGATTTTTAATAATGATTGTATTTTATTTGTTTTTCATTCATTTAACAAATATCCATTGTTATTAACTGATTGACAACTACGTGCTGGACACCTATTTATTTTTCCAAAAAGGAAAGGCAAACAGCAATCACAAAAGACTAGGTTACATATGGACAGTGGGAGGGAAAGTGGTGTTAAGAATAGGAAGACATTAAGTTTCTTTGAACGTATCTTTTTACATAATTTTTGCTTTTGGATCATTTTAAAAGTTTTACTTATTCATTAAATGTTAAATCTCAAATTCTTGAAAACAAACAAATTAAATTCAAAACAGAAACAAATATGTAACTTAGACAAATATAAATTTAATCACAGCAAAAAAAGAGAGGATTTAACTCAAATAACAAACACTTAATAAAAATGCACTATATCTCCTCAATGGGCTATATACTAAAGATATGCATACTAAATTTTGTTATTATTAAGGTACTTTAATAGCAATTTAAAGACACTTACTCCTTGGAAGAAAAGTTATGAACAACCTAGACAGCATATTCAAAAGCAGAGACATTACTTTGCCGACTAAGGTCCGTCTAGTCAAGGCTATGGTTTTTCCCGTGGTCATGCATGGATATGAGAGTTGGACTGTGAAGAAAGCTGAGCACCGAAGAATTGATGCTTTTGAACTGTGGTGTTGGAGAAGACTCTTGAGAGTCCCTTGGACTGCCAGGAGATCAAACCAGTCCATTCTGAAGGAGATCAGCCCTGAGATTTCTTTGGAAGGAATGCTGCTAAAGCTGAAACTCCAGTACTTTGGCCACCTCATGTGAAGAGCTGACTCATTGGAAAAGACTGTGATGCTGGGAGGGATTGGGGGCAGGAGGAGAAGGGGATGACAGAGGATGAGATGGCTGGATGGCATCACGGACTCGATGGACGTGAGTCTGAGTGAACTCCAGGAGTTGGTGATAGACAGGGAGGCCTGGTGTGCTGCAATTCATGGGGTCGCAAAGAGTCGGACACGACTAAGCAACTGAACTGAACTGAACTGAACTAATGGCAACTTGATTGATTGTTGTGGCAATAATGAAGATCACAAAGATTTCTTTATGAGGTGGGTTCTGGAGAATGACCTACAGTATTTATGCTGAAAATGAAAGCTCAGGTCCATTAATTCTCAGCACAAGTCACAAGTTTTGAATGAGAAATCCTCAATGATGCCCGTTAAAAAAATCTCTTACTGTCTAGAGACATATAACTGATATTGTATAAAAAGGAACACAACATTTAATTGTGTAAGTAGTTGAATTATATCTTAGTTGAATTGATAGTCTTACCAAGATTCCCATGAAAAATAAGCACATTGATTGGGACAGAATGGGATCCTGAAACTTCTAACGGGGGCACGTGGTGGACCCACATGAAACTAATAATCTCCCATCTTTAAATCAGTGTTAGCATATTTTGCTACTGCTGCTGCTGCTGCTAAGTTGCCTCAGTTGTGTCCAGCTCTGTGCGACCCCATAGACAGCAGCCTACCAGGCTCTCCAGTCCCTGGGATTCTCCAGGCAAGAACACTGGAGTGGGTTGCCATTTCCTTCTCCAATGCATGAAAGTGAAAAGTGAAAGTGAAGTCGCTCAGTCGTGTCTGACTCTTTGCGACCTCATGAACTGCAGCCCACCAGGCTTCTCCATCCATGGGATTCTCCAGGCAAGAGTACTGGAGTGGGTTGCTATTGCCTTCTCCAGCCTCTTTTGCTACGTGGAGCTTGTTCTTGGCATCTGAGAAAATTAGCCTTCAGTGGTTTTTAAAACCCTGTGAAAACATTACTAAGGTATATGTCATGGAAAAGGAATGTATATTCTCCTCAAGACCAAATAGAACTATCCCTTTTACCATTAGACTCATAAATAGAATCAAAACTCAGTATGCTTCAAGCGTATGAGTACACACTCATACTCTATTTCTTCAATAGAAGAAAATTTACCAAAAGAATTTCAATGCTTTGTTAATATATACCTGCAGAAGAGTATGTGTGGAGTGGATTCTAAAGCTGAAAGATCAATGAAGCTAAAATATAATACACAATTGGACCAAACTCAACCATGTGCATACATTTAGTAGAGATTCCATATTTTATGATTTGGCTCTTTAACTGGAGGTAGATCTACATTTTAATTGTTTGATTAACTGATACTTAGATAAAATTTAATTTGTTGATGTTGAGATGTCAGAGCTTCCCTGGCATGATGTAAAGGGGATTCAGATAATTTGGGATTAGAGTGCATGCCTGGATTTATTATCTGTGTGTTGCACACTTACCCACCACAATTACACTTCATGAGAAAGTTTGTAAAAGATTGTCTTTACCAACACATTGAAAAATATATTTGTGATGGAGCAATAACATCCTTTAAATTTTTGGCTGCTTTCCTTTACAGAGCTATTATGATTATAGGGCATGTGGCTGTAGTCCCTGACTTCAATAGGGTGATAGCATCCTAGAAGAGCAGAAGCCAGGAGTTAGCACTTAATCACCAAACACTGTTGTTATTTAGTCACTAAGTCATGTCAGACTCTTTTGCGGCCCCATGGACTGTAGCCCACTAGGCTACTCTGTCCATGGTATTTTCCAGGCAAATACTGGAGTGGGTTGTCATATCCTTCTTCAGAGGATCTTCCCCATCCAGGGATTGAACATGTGTCTCCTGCATTGGCAGGTGGATTCTTTACCACTGAACTACGTGGGAAGCCTAATCACCAAAGACAAGCCTGGCTGATTCAGCATGAAAGGAAAGAGTCACACACAGAGAATGTCTTGGCCCATGTAGACTTTTGGCAGTGCTGAATTGAATAATGTGTCCTTCGGAATGAAATGTACGTGTGGTCTACTAGACTGATTCTTAATCTAGGTAACAAGAATAGCTTCAGAATGGTTGGGACTTGGAAGTGATGTTGGTAAGAGGAATGAAGGTATTTTCTAGGCTGAGAAAAGCATTCAAGATCTTGATTAGTGTGTTGGTTATATGTTTTATACATTTATCAAACCTTGTTAAGGTGTCCAACTTAGTATACATGCTTTTATTTTTTATTTTTGTTAGTTTTATCTCAATAAAATAAACAATAAAGTGTTACATCATGATAAAATTATATAATAACAAGCCATCATTCCTATTTTTCCCAGGCACATCCCCACTTAACCCAAGCTTGTTTCTATTCTTATCTAATACCACTTACTCCATGAGAAAGTTTACTCCAGTTGCAGTTGCTTATATTCTAGTTCTTTCAACATGTCAAGATACTCCCAGACCAAGCTTTTTTCATTTAATCCTCATATCTGCAATATTGTTCCCCTAATGTTGATAGCATTAAAGATAATAATAATAATAATACCTAATATTGCAAGTTAATATCATAAGTGTCATGCTTTAGTAGGTATGTACTATTACCATTACCTTTTTATAGATATAGAAATTGTAGTATGAGATATTATTTAAACTTTTCAAAGTTGTCCAGCTAGTAAGTAACAGAACAGGATTTAAGCAATCTGGCTCCAGAGAAAAATATCTAAACAGATAGAGATGTTATTATCTACCCCCATTCATCAAGTCTCTGCTTAGCTGTTACTTTGTCAAGAGACATTCTAAATCTGAGTTCCATTGTCCTTTAATGCTATCTTCTTACTATGACTTATATTCATCATAAATTATATTAACAGCTAACACATATGTTTATGTATGCGCATATCTACTGTTTCTACTAGAATTTGTGCTGTATAAGAGCTAAGACCTCAAGTATTTTATTATCAGTTACTTGATCTATATAGATATATAATAGATCTACAATACCTAGAATAGTACCTAGCTAATTGTATGCACTCTTTGTGAAAGCTGAATTAATTTTGTAATCAGCATCATATGTCAGTATTATTGCATCCATTTTAAGGAAAAATAAATTCTAAAATAGCAGAGCTCTGCTAACTGTCAGATAATGATAAGTTAACCATTATCTTGGGGGTAATATAAAAATGGTTTTATGTAACATAAAACACCATACTCTTTTTTTATTTTTAATTAATTAATTTATTTTAATTGGAGGCTAATTACTTTACAATATTGTAGTGGTTTTTGCCATACATTGACATGAATCAGCCATGGGTGTACATGTGTCCCCCATCCTGAACCCCCCTCCTACTTCCCTCCCCATCCCATCCCTCGGGTCATCCCAGTGTACCAGCCCTAAGCACCCTGTCTCATGCATCGAACCTGGACTGGATCTGTTTCACATATGGTAATATACATGTTTCAGTGCTATTCTCTCAAATCATCCCACCTTCACCTTCTCCCACAGAGTCCAAAAGTCTGTTCTTTATATCTGTGTATCTTTTGCTGCCTCACATATAGGGTCATCATTACCATCTTTCTAAATTCCATATATATGCATTAATATACTGTATTGGTGTTTTTCTTTCTGACTTACTTCACTCTTTATAATAGGCTCCAGTTTCATCCACCTCATTAGAACTGATTCAAATGCATTCCTTGTAATAGCTGAGTAATATTCCATTGTGTATATGTGCCACAGCTTTCTTATCCATTCATCTGCTGATGGGCATCTAGGTTGCTTCCATGTCCTGTCCTGGCTAATGTAAACAGGGCTGCTATGAACATTGGCATACAAGTGTCTCTTTCAATTCTGGTTTCCTCAGTGTGTATGCCCAGCAGTGGGATTGCTGGGTTGTATGGCAGTTCTATTTCCCGTTTTTTAGGGAATATCCACACTGTTCTCCATAGTGGCTGTACTAGTTTGCATTCCCACCAACAGTGTAAGAAGGTTCCCTTTTTTCCACACCCTCTCCAGCATTTATTGTTTGTAGACTTTTTGATAGCAGTCATTCTGACAGGCATGAGATGGTACCTCATTGTGGTTTTGATTTGCATTTCTGTGATGATAAATGATGTTGAGCATCTTTTCATGTAAAACACCATACTCTTAACCTTTCTCTAAATATCATTTGTTAATATAATTCATCTGCCTTCTTAACTGGTTTAAGCCTCTCAAATTATTCCATGATGGTCTCTGAATATAGAAATTCATTTGACTTTAATTTTCTCATGCTTCTATAAAGCAACTTTCTCCTATCCTTTAGATCTTGTTTTTTCTCAGATTTATTTTGTGTTCTGATATTTCCATATATACTTGTTTTGCCACCCTGATAAAATGAGAAGCACAAGGTATATTGCTGGCATAAATAAGAACATTCTGTAAAGATTAGATACTTTACATAGAAGACAAATCATAGAAAGCTAATGTAAGGAACCATCCCAAGCATAGTGGGTTCATAATGACCTCCAATACTTGGGGACAACATCAGTGCATGGTAAGTTTGGCAACTTCTTCTTTCATTGTCAAAGTCAAAACCTCTGAAGACAAAGGAGCAGAAGTACATTTATTCATAAATATATGTGTGCTCAGTTGGCAGTCATGTCTTACTCTTTGCGACCTCATGCACTGTAGCCCACCAGACTCCTCTGTCCATGGGATTTCCCAGGCAAGAATACTGGAGTGGGTTGCCATTTCCTTCTCCAGGGGATCATACAGACATCTCCTGTATCTACAGACGTCTCCTGCATTGTAGGCAGATTCTTTACCACTGAGTCACCCAGTATAATGATTAAAACCAAAGACAATTGCCAGTAATTTTTACCATTCTTTTCTATGGAATCATTTTAATCCAAGCCTTTATCCTATAGCCTTCAACAAAACACCTAAAATATCAAAAATAGGTTTTAAAAAACATAGTCAATTAGGGAAGGAAGAGGTAAATATATTTGGGTAAGAATTTGTTTTACAGAAAGAGACTCACCAACTTAGAGAATGATCTTATTATTGCTGGGGGGGTAGGATGAGGAGATGGGGGAAGGATAGTTAGGGATTTGGGAATGAACATGTACACACTGCTATGTTTAAAGCACATAATCAACAAGGACCTACTGTTCCTTGTTCAGCACACAAAACTCTGCTTAATGTTATGTGGTAGCTTGGATGGGAGTGGAGTTTGGGCGAGAACAGATACATGTATCTGAATGGCTGAGTCCCTTCACTGTTCACCTGAAACTCACTACATTGTTAATAGGCTATACCCCAATGCAAAATAAAAAGTTAAAAAATTAAATAATAAAAATATATAACTAAAAAAGGAATTTCTTTTATTGTTTTAAACATTACAATGTAGTTTTCAAATTTGATTACCCTCCACATTACCAGATTCTCTGTTAAGGATTTGAGAATTTTGCAGTATTTAAGATAGTCACCATCTCTGCCCTCATTCTGCTTAGAAACTAGCTTTGATAACAGTGATGCACAAATACTTATCAGTATGAAGAAGGCTCCAAATGATTGTTCAGTATTCTGGAAATGTAGCACCAGGGAAGATTAACAGGATT
This sequence comes from Redunca redunca, assembly GCA_006410935.1. NCBI lineage: Eukaryota > Metazoa > Chordata > Mammalia > Artiodactyla > Bovidae > Redunca > Redunca redunca. The sequence continues at coordinate 556,981 of SJYQ01000276.1, read as the reverse complement.
TTCTCACTCTGTTGTTTTGGTGAAGTATGATGTTTAGGCTGAGAGGAAAAAGATAATTAGGGGAAAGGTAAGGAAAATATTGATTATTGGGAGGCAGCATTAGTGCCAGAAAACATAGCAATCATGTAGATACTCGGATGGGGAGGATAATATAATTTTCAAACAATGGAAAAAAAAAGTGTCAATGCTTGTGAACAATAAGTGTGGAGCATTAAAGCTAGATCATTTAGGGAATTTTAGAGAATTAATTCTAGACTTTGGACTTTATTCCAATTACTATGAAAAACTTTGGAGACATTGAAGTTCATATTTCCCTTATGAAATTATCAGACAAAACAGAGTGAAATAAGTTGGTTGGAGAGTTAACAATGGATTCTGCCTGCTCAGTTGCTCAATTGTGTCCAATTCTTTGTGACCCCATGGACTGTAGCCCACCAGGCTCCTCTGTCTATGGGATTCTCCAGGCAAGAATACTGGAGTTGATTGCCATTTCCTTACTCCAGGGTGTCTTCCCAACCCAGGGACCAAACCTGCGTCTCCTGCATTGACAGGTGAATCCTCATCTACTGAGTCACCTGAGAAGCCCTTAACAATGGATGATGTACCTCATTTTCTTTTACTTATTTTTCCTCTTTTTAAATTGGGATATAATTGTTTTACAATGCTGTGCTAGTCTCTGCCATACAATGAAGTGAATCAGCCATACCTATATGTATATCCCTTCCCTCTTGAACCTCCCTCCCACCCCCTCATCCCACTCCTTCTAGGTCATCACAGAGAACCAAGCTGAAAAAAACAAACAAAAAAGCAACAGCTGATGAGAACCAGTTAGAGAACATCATTTAAGGTGAAAGATGTTGGAAGGTCTGACTATATTTAATGTAATGGCAAGCAAATATTTATGGTTAGCTATTTATTACGGTGCTAAAATATAGAATAATTTGAACCATATTGGAGCTTTTTAAAAGAAAAGCAAAGTTTATTATATTTTTAAAACTCAAACTGCCTGCCAAGTTTTTGATGAGTAGAGAATACAAAGTACCTAGCACTGAGTGAAAGACAGCTTGAGAGCCAAGATTAAAAAAAAAAACACGAAAAATAATTTTTAAGGGCATTCAGGACTCCAGGTTGTGAAGTGGAATGAGTACTACTTTTAAATGCTTTTCTCATTTATCTTTTGTTTATTTTAGTTTCTCTAATATTTAATATTGTTCCTATTGTATAGAATAAATATGTATTTATAAATATGTGGATCATTGTTAAATTTGTATGAATACATAAATAGATTAATTAATAGTAAATAACTGAGCCAAAAATTATATATGATTTTAGAATATAGGGGCCCAATTTAAATAAGTTGTTCTACAGGAGACTAGCTCAGGTTTACATGGTTCTGGTTTAGTCAAAACTATCTGTATTAAACATACACTTACTGTATTAAACTTAAACATTTTAACTGGGATATTAAAGAACTAGTATGTACTCAGAAGGAAATCATGATGATCCAAAAAAACTCCGTCTGGGAAGTCAGAAATACTTTAGTTTTCTTTTTAAGCATTACTTAAGTTTATTCTTTCACTTGTCTGCAAACATATTTTTATGGGAAGATTTCTGTACTTGACCTTATGATGTAAAAAGCTAGAAGGAACACTGTTTCCAACTTAACAACATGTACTGGATAATCTTAAAACCCACAACCTTTTTTTTTTTTTTAAGATGTTTTTGATGTGGACTGTCTTTAAAGTCTTTATTGTAATTGTTATAATATTGCTTCTGTTTTATGTTTTTGGTTTTTTGGCTTTGAGGCATGTGGGATATTCAGTGCCCCAATCAGAGATTGAACCCACACCCCCTGCATTGGAAGGTGAAGTCTTAACCACTGGACCACCAAGGAAGTCCCTAAAATCATAACCTTTCTTAAATTCATGTGAGAGGTGAAGTCCCATGAAACCAACTAACCCAAAATGGAAGGGAAGACAAACGTCACTAAGGAGAGACTGGACAAGCAGACTTGCTCCTCTGGAGCGGCTGCTGAATTTTAGATGACTATAGGAATAACTGAGCTAAAAAACGTGGTAGAGTTCTTATAGCTACTTGTGAACCAATATGATAGTAGGGGCATCCTAAGCTGCACAAACATGAAGGGGATTCCTGCCTCCATGAAAGCTATTTTTCATGGGCCTCAACAAGGGTCCAACAAAACTGGGGCAAAGCTGGAAAACTGAGGAAGTCTCCTCTTGAGAAAGACCTAGTGGAGGGCCACCATGATGCTGCAGGAAGGAAGATGCCCTTGCATCTGCTGTGTCATCCTGGAGCACACAGAGGAAAAACAGCTAATTCCCTCCCCCTCAGAATAAGGATGAAGACACGTTGCTGCTGAAGAAAGGGAACAGTAAACCTGTGTGCAGAGCAGGGGAAAGGACACCATCCAGAGCCCAGATCGTCAATGGAAAGTTTCACTGAGAAGACCTCATATAGAGACCCAGGACTCCAGTTATCCATCCATTGAGTCTTAACTCTGAATCACATCCTGCTTTGTCCTATGTGATAAGCATCATTTTTTTTCTTTGAAAGAACACTGGAGAAGACAGGTTTTCACCCTGGTTCTGGGATGCTTTGCTTCCTTTTGTTTCAATGGTAGGGGCTGGTGTCTAGACCCTTGATGGAGCTGCCCCCATCACTAAGAGCTTCCTGTGTAACAATGCCTCCACAGGTACCTTTTTTGATCCTTCTGTGGGAGCCCCAGGCAACTTCCCAGAAAGTTTCACGGCACCCTCCCCTCTGCTGGCATCTTCCCAGTGAAGTTCTGGTGAGCCCAGCTGGTGCCCGGTCACATTTCCTGCAAGTTCTTCAACACACTGCTGACAGCTTGACAGCCTCCTGGTGAATTTCTTGCCCACCCACCTCAGCCTGATATATGCTTTTCAGGAAAAAAAAAAAAAAATCACTGCCTGCCACTGCTGGTTCACAGTTCTCTGCCTAACATCCCCAAATCACCAGTGTTCCAAGGGTATATTTTTAGCTTGTCAGTCTTGGTTTGTAGTTTTCAACCTACCTGACTGTTGATCAGCTCTGATCAAGCACAGCTCAACAAATATATATGCTGGAACCCATAAACTTCAACAAAATCTGAAGCTTACAGGGGATTATCCCCTTCAATGCCTGTATATTCCCTGGGTGTTCTCTCTTAGCAGTTGATGATTCTTTAGAATTTTCTTTTATTCCCTTTTAGTAATCAGTTCTTTGAAAATAATTCATAATTCGTTCATATTATTGTGTGATTTCCATCTAACTAGACCATAAGTGACACAGAATTGGTACTCTAAGTGATCCCAGAAGATAGATTTACAAAGATGAGATTTGGGACTGATTTAATCCTGCTTTTAGGGCTGAGCCGAAGGGATGGGTTGTACCATTTATTAATTTCTTACCTCTTAGTTCTAAATTCACCAGATGGCTTTGTTTGTGACACTGGAACTTAAAAAAAAACGTTTTGACAGCAGAGGGCACTGGAGGGACACTAAGAGAAGGAGGCTTTTCATCCTGGTTCAAAAATATGTCATTTCTTTGTAATATGGGAAGTTGGATTAGAATAAACTGACACCAGGGAGAGCAGACTCTCAGGGAATCTCAGCAGCACTCTCACAGTTGGTTTTACAGTCTAGTTGGTTTTCTGGATGAGTCAGCAGCACCATTTAGGGCAGCTTCCCAGTAAGACCTGGGGCCCCAGCAGGCTTCCTCCTGTTCTACATAATGAAAAGTTCCACAGATGCCTCACCTGACTTCCCTGAGGCAAGTCCAAATACTCTCCCAAAGGACAATATCTAGGCAAGTTCCACAAGTTCTCCATTCAATTTCCTGGAAAATTTAGCAGCAACCCATGTGGACAGATTCCTGTTGAATTACATGAAAACTTCGGGTTTCACCACGATGAACGCTGTCCTCACGAGGTCAGTTTCCTGGTTCTGCAAGCTCCATAGTCAGCTTCCCTAAGTGTTTATCTACCCTCCTTCCTCCTCAGCTCACTGCTTCCCAGTGTCCTTCTGCTGAATACAGCATTCCAGCAACTTCAGAGTGCCCCTCAACTCCCCTCCCCCCAAAAAACAGATTCACAGCAAATTTCTTTGGCACCTTAGAAAGTGGTTTCCTGTTCACTGAATGCAGCCTTTTGGTACTCCAGTGGGGAATGAGCATGCCATTTCCAGCTCATACTTCCTTGCCCACCAACCTCATCCCACAAACACTCCAGTGCCAACTTTGGAAAATATTTTGCTGGGGAGTAACTCAAGAGATTGCTCCACTCTGCACTGCAATGCTATCATACACACTTCAACAACTGGATTCCAGCCTTGGGGAGCAACCACAGTTTGATGTGTTTTTTTTCACTCTTGGATACTTTTGGATACTTTTGACTCTTGAATACTCCCCTCAACCTAAGGATAGTCTTTTGAGGTCTCCTTATCTTTTAGTAATGTTTAATTCCTTGTTCATAGTTAACCAACCCTTATATGAAAAATTCCCATTTCATATTACTTTGAAATATCTGCCTACTGACTGGATCAGACTAATACATTCAAAAGGCAAGTACATGAGTCTACTTTCAAGATGGCAGAGTAGAAGGACTTGAGCTCACACCAAATCACAAGTAACATCAGCAAAAAAGACTGACATCTACCTGAAAAGATATTCCACATCCAGAGACAAAGAAGACAGTAGAAAGGGCACATACTCAATACAATCAAATCCCGCACCTGCTGAGTGGGTGACCCACAGACTGGAAAATAATGGTATCATAGAGATTCTCCCACAGGTTTGAGAGTTCTGAGTCCCACAGCAGGCTTCACAGTCTAGACGTCTGGCATCAAGAGGAGGAGCCCCAGAGCATTAATTTTTGAGGGCCAGTGGGGCTTGATTCCAAAACTCCACAGGACTGGGAGAAACAGAAACTCCACTCTTGTAGGGTGCATATAAAGTCTCATTTGCACCAGGACCTAGGGAAAAGTCAGTAACGTTTTAGGAGCCTAAGGAAACCTTACCTGCTGGTCTTGAAGGGTCTCCTGGGGAAACAGGGTGGTTTTGGTTTGCTATAGGAGCAAAGACACTTGTGACAGATACCAGGGAGCACTCATTGTCATTATGTGAGGTGTTTTGGAGTCTGCCATTTTGACACCAAGACCTGGCCCCACCCAACAGCCCATAGATTCCAAGGCTGGGATACCTCACCCAACAACAAATAGCACACAGCCCCATCCACCAACAGATTGGCTGCCTAGAGTCTTCCTGAGCCCACAGCCACCTCTGGACACACTTCTTAACATGGCCCTGCCCACCTGACAGACCCAACAACCAGTCGGCAGGCACCATCTCCTCCCACCAGGAAATAGATACAAGCTCCTTAGACAGACTCACCCACTAGGGGCAGACATCAGAAGCAAGAGGAGTCATAATACTGAAGCTGCAGAACAGACACCATAAATATAGAAAGTTAGACAAAATGAGATGGCTGCTGCTGCTGCTGCTAAGTCGCTTCAGCGTGTCCAACTCTGTGTGACCCCATAGGCTGCAGCCCACCAGGCTCTGCCGTCCCTGGGATTCTCCAGGCAAGAGTACTGGAATGGGTTGCCATTGCCTTCTCCGTATAAGAGTAAAATGTACTAAAAATTAGTACAATGGATAGGAATAATGTATTGGGAGTATACTGTTCGAGTTCCTTCAGATCAGTTCAGTTCAGTCCGACTCTTTGTGACCCCATGAATTGCAGCACGCCAGGCCTCCCTGTCCATCACCAACTCCTGGAGTTCACCCAAACTCATATGCATTGAGTTGGTGATGTCATCCAGCTATCTCATCCTCTGTCATCCCCTTCTCCTCCTGCTGCCAATCCCTCCCAGCATCAGGGTCTTTTCCAATGAGTCAACTCATTGCATGAGGTGGCCAAAGTATTGGAGTTTCAGCCTCAGTATCAGTCCTTCCAATGATCAGCCAGGATTGATCTCCTTTAGAATGGACTGGTTGAATCTCCTTGCAGTCCAAGGGACTCTCAAGAGTCTTCTCCAACACCACAGTTCAAAAGCATCAATTCTTTGGCGCTCAGCTTTCTTCACAGTCCAACTCTCACATCCATACATGACCATTGGAAAAACCATAGCCTTGACTATATGAACCTTTGTTGGAAAGTAATATCTCTGCTTTTGAGCTCCTTAGATTACAGCAAAAGTGTCATAATGTAATTTGAATACACAGTGAAGTGAAAGCCGCTCAGTTGTGTCTGACTCTTTGCAACCCCATGGACCATACAGTCCATGGAATTCTCCAGGCCAGAATATTGGAGTGGGTAGCCTTTCCCTTCTCCAGGGGATCTTCCCAACCTAGGGAATGAACCCAGGTCTCCCACATTGCAGGCAGATTCTTAACCTGCTGAGCCACGAAGCCCATTTTGAATATAGAATATAGAATATTTTATTTAAATACAAATATTGCAAATTTGGGACTTCCCAGGTGGCTCAGTGGTAAAGAATCTGCCTACCAATGCAGGAGACATAAGAGATGTGGGTTCAGTCCCTGGGTTGGGAAGATCCCTTAGAGAAGGAAATGGCAACCCATTCCAGTATTCTTGCCTGGGAAATCCCATGGACAGAGGAGCCTGATGGGCTACAATCCATGGGGTGGCAGAAGAGTTGGACACAATTGAGCAACTACACAACAATAAATTGCAAGTTCAAGGACATCTATTGGGAACACACATTACTTTTTAAATAGTTCTAATAGGCTAATTATAAATACAACATAGCAAAATAATAAAGGAACACTCAATCCAAAAGAAGCTGAAAAAAGTAAAAGAAAAAACAACAGATGAAATGAACAGAAAACAGCTGGGAGGATTTTAATTCAACCATATCAAAAATCACATTAAATTTCAATGATATAATCCAGGGATTAGCAAATTACAGTCCAAGGGCCAAATCCAGCCATGCATATTTGTTTGCATATTGATTGTAGCTGCTTTTATACTACACTGACAACTGATTAATTATGACAGAGACCTAATGAACTGGAAATATGAAAATATTTATGATCTGGTCTTTTGCATAAATGTTTACCAACCTTTGTTCTGAGCACATCAATGAAAAAAAAATCTGAGGTTCTTAGTTAAAATAAAAAAGGAGAGAACCAACTACATGCTATGTACAGCAAAGCCACTTTCAATACGAAAATATATATAGGTTAAAAATAAAAGAACTGAAAGCTAGACAACCACAATCAAAATTTTAAAAAGAATCAGAGTAGTTTACATATTATTGTATATATTTACACATAAACAAACATAATTTTGACTGTTCATGGTAGAGTCAACATATATATCATAGTCTATAGCTGTAAAAATCTCAATAAATTAAGGAGAATTGAAATAATGCACAGTATGTTTTCTGACTAGAGTGAGAGGAAACTAGAAATTGTGAACACACAAAAAAATGGGGAAAATGGACAAATATCTGGGATTTCTTTTTCTCCTTTGCTTTTTACTTCTCTTCTTTTCACAGATATTTGTGAGGCCTCCCCAGACAGCCATTTTGCATTTCTTTTCCATGGGATGGTCTTGATCCCTGTCTCCTGTACAATGTCATGAACTATGGACATCCATAGTTCATCAGGCACTTTACCAGATCTAGTCCCTTAAATCTATTTCTCACTTCTACTGTATAACCATAAGGGATTTGATTGAGGTCATACCTGAATGGTCTAGTGGTTTTCCCTACTTTCTTCAATTTAAGTCTGATTTTGGCAATGAGGAGTTCATGATCTGAGCCACAGTCAGCTCCTGGTCTTGTTTTTGTTGACTGTATAGAGCTTCTCCATCTTTGGCTGCAGAGAATATAATCAATCTGATAATTGATAATTTGGGGGTTGACCATCTGGTGATGTCCATGTGTAGAGTCTTCTCTTGTGTTGTTGGAAGAGGGTGTTTGCTATGACCAGTGCGTTCTCTTGGAAAAACTCTATTAGCCTTTGCCCTGCTTCATTCCATATTTCACGGCCAAATTTGCCTGTTACTGCAGGTGTTTCTTGACTTCCTACTTTTGCATTCCAGTCCCCTATAATGAAAAGGATATCTTTTGTGGGTGTTAGTTCTAGAAGGTCTTGTAGGTCTTCATAGACTGTTCAACTTCAGCTTCTTCAGCGTTACTGGTTGGGGCATAGACTTGGATTACTGTTATATTGAATGGTTTGCCTTGGAAACAAACAGAGATCATTCTGTCGTTTTTGAGATTGCATCCAAGTACTGCATTTCAGACTCTTTTGTTGACCATGATGGCTACTCCATTTCTTCTGAGGGATTCCTGCCCACAGTAGTAGATATAATCATCATCTGAGTTAAATTCACCCATTCCAGTCCATTTTAGTTCACCGATTCCTAGAATGTTGACGTTCACTCTTGCCATCTCCTGTTTGACCACTTCCAGTTTGCCTTGATTCATGGATCTACAGGTTTATATGCAATATTGCTCTTTACAGCATTGGACCTTGCTTCTATCACCAGTCACATCCACAGCTGGGTACTGTTTTTGCTTTTGGTCCATCCCTTCATTCTTTCTGGAGTTATTTGTCCACTGATCTCCAGTACCATATTGGGCACCTACCAACCTGGGGAGTTCCTTTTTCAGTATCCTATCATTTTGCCTTTTCTTACTGTTCATGGGGTTCTCAAGGCAAGAATACTGAGTGGTTTGCCATTCCCTTCTCCAGTGGACCACATTCTGTCAGACCTCTCCACCATGACCCGCCCATCTTGGGTGGCCCCACATGGCATGGCTTAGTTTCTCTGAGTTAGACAAGGCTGTGGTCCGTGTGAACAGATTGACAGTATGTCTGCCCTCTGATGCCCTCTTGCAACACCTACTGTCTTACTTGGGTTTCTCTTACCTTGGATGTGGAGTATCTCTTCATGGAACGATATAAGCATCTGAATGCAGAGTTCCAAAGAATAACAAGGAGAGATAAGAAAGCCTTCCTCAGAGATCAATGCAAAGAAGTAGAGGAAAACAACAGAATGGGAAAGACTAGAGATCTCTTCAAGAAAATTAGAGATACCAAGGGAACATTTCATGCAAAGATTGGCTTGATAAAGGACAGAAATGGTATGGACCTAACAGAAGCAGAAGATATTAAGAAGAGGTGGCAAGAATACACAGAAGAACTGTACAAAAAAGATTTTCACAACCAAGATAATCACGATGGTGAGATCACTCACCTAGAGCCAGACATCCTGGAATTGAAGTCAAGTGAGCCTTAGAAAGCATCACTATGAACAAAGCTAGTGGAGGTGATGGAATTCCAGGTGGGGGCAGGGAAGGAGATGGCAAGAGCTGAGAACCGTTTGTTCCCATGTAGTAGTGGGAACACCGGTGGCTTCTAGGTGAATGGTGTTGGACGATGGCATGTTGCCAACCTAAAGTGAGTTTCAATCAGCAAATATTTGAAGACAATTTTGAAGACGTCATCCAGGAGAGCCTTTAAGAAAAAGCAAATATAATCATTGCAGGCTTTGTCTTTAATTGTGTAATGACTTTCCATTGCTTATGACAATAGTGAGGACAATGGTATACACTGTCTTAGTATCCCTGCATTTTATCTCACTGAACATTATATGGTTAACTAATAGTGTGACTAGTTGTTTAACATTACTCTCCTTTACTAGAATGCAGTGTACTATAAGGATAGACACCAGGACTGTCTTTTTCATCACGTTATCCCCAGATGTTATCACAGAGCTTAGCCCATTGGTTGAATGAATGAATGGAAGAATGACTGCTCTTCTGGAATTTAAATTTGGAGTTTCCAAAAAAAGTAGTATATGTGTATTCTCCATATAAAGACATTGACCCAATGGTGGTGAAAAAGATTGACTTTGTAGAGAAAAATCTCAGAGGTTTACAAAGGGGTAAAATCTGAATATAAAGCACACTTGAGCTTCAAGTTTTTCATGCCAGACTTGGAAGTTTGGGAATGACTTACTGTTTGGCTACAACTAGCAAGCATATGGTCTGCCTTGTAGTGACTGCGATTTAGTTCATCTGCTGAATGGATTCCTGAAGCAGATTTCTCCAGTGTCTGTCATTGCACAGTGTTTTCCAGGCTTCCTCCTGTACCTCCTTTGACTACTTCAGTTCCAGAAAACTTCTTTATAGGAACACTGTGGACGTCTTTCAGCAACTCTAGTGATAAGATAACATTGGACTTTACCTTTCATTTCTAAGTTTCTTGACATTTATCTTCTCACTGTTGATGCTTTCAACCCCTACTATCTTCCTTAGATGCCTGCTAATCTCTTCTGATAGCATCCTGATGGACACCATAGCTCTCCACACAGACTCTTATCTGTTCCAGAAACTCCCACCCTTATGTCTTTTGCTACTGCACATTAAAAAAAAAAACCATATGTTCCAGAATAATCAGGAAGTTCTGTCAAATTTGATGAAATATTGTGAATAACATAATTGAATCCTCCTTGCACACATTCTGTTTTCCCTTTAGATTTCTATACATCCTTATCCCAGGTGTTCCTGGGATGCCTAGCTTCTTTTTACAAGAATAGTTTACAGAATTTAATGAAAAATATATACAAGTAATGAATTATTAAAGATCAACTATAAAATAGGCATTATTCTATGTACTTTGAATGTATTTTCTATAATTCTTATAATAGTTTTGCAAAATTGGAATTCTCTCATTTTCCAGATAGAGAACAGCCAGACACTATGGGTTCCATTTGACAGAGTTCACATCCTCATTTTGGGAGGCAAAATGTTGTCTCTGAGAGATCCTGGAAACCAATGCTAGTGATTCCTCACTCTGAATCTCTCCAGAATATAGGAGAAATTGAACTCTCCATCCTTATCTCACAGAGAAGATGAACATTTCACAATTTTAGTTTTTGTCATTCTGAAAAATGCAAGAAATGTCAGGGTTTTCTCTATCAAATAATTAGTAGATAACTCCCCAAATTTCTCTAGCTTAACTGTAAAGAAGACTTTGGTCATAACTCCATAACTTAGAGACACAATTGGCTTTGATCTCATGGCTGTTGTCTTTAGGAATTAAAAGCAGCATCAGACTTATGTTGGTGTCATGCCTTTGAAACTATACTTCAGCTTTATTCATGTCTTAGCTTAATCTGCCCTAAAAAATATTCTCTGCATTGCCCCCTGATAGAAGCTCTAAATAAGAACATCATGTTTTCTTTATGTAAAATCCTTTCATGCTTCTCATTTACCAACCACAGACTTTTTACTGTGACATACAAGATGGTTCAGAATTTGTAGCCAGTGGAGGTCTCCATGCAATTAACACCTTGTCATTCATTTCCTACCTTCTATGTTCCAGCCATATGAGTGAGATTTAGTGGTTCCATATATTTTGTTATATTTGCATACACTGTTTTCTTTACTCCCATCTCCCCTCATTTTGTCCTCAGAAGCAACTGTTACTGATGGAATTGTATCATCCTTATCTTACTTGCCTGGTGGCTCAGACAGTGAAGCGTCTGCCGGCAATGTGGGAAACCTGGGTTCGAACCCTGAGTTGGGAAGTTTCCCTGGAGAAGGAAATGGCAACCCTCTCCAGTACTCTTGCCTGGAAATTCCATGGACTGAAGAGCCTGGTAGGCTACAGCCCATGGGTCACAAAGAGTCAGAAACGACTGAGCAACTTCACTTTCACTTTCCTGTGTGTTAGGGATAGAAAGCAGTTGAGAATTTCTGCATATCGACTCCTACATAATTATGGCACTGTTGACATTCTAAGTATGTATATATTTACCTGACTTCTCTTTTTGCTAGGTTAAAGCTTCCTCCTTCACATACACTTGTACCTCAGTGCCTCACACATAGTTGGTTATAAGTTGTTAGTAATTGAATGTGTGAATGTTGGACTGTTTTCCAAAAAGATGGCTTGCTCAGTAATATCCTTCTTTCTCTCCTTTTTAAAAATATTCATCATCAAGATTAAGAAGTCCCAGTATTTGAGTTTTTGTTTCTTTAAATAAAGGAGACTGTATAAAAACAAAATGATCTTTAACAGTACAGCTCTGCCAACTCAGTTTTGCTACCATGAACTTAAGTTTAAAAAAGTTTTTTAAAAATGTTCCAAACATCAACACAAATACCAAAGAATGGAAGAAGAAGTAACATGGTAAAACTATGTTCAAAAATGGCAAACCCAGGGTATTTTGAGAGATGAGTGGATCTGATGGCATTTAGAACTTTATTTCTGCACAATAAGGAAAAAAATTTCTTATGATCACAAGTATTATTTAGGGTTCTGTTTTTAGCAGTTCATAAAACTCAGCTCTGCAAGAAAATCTCAAAGGGCACATTCTCAACCAAGACTTGAAATTGCACAGTCTTTTCTAAAGGCTCCTTTTCTCTTGAGTGCAGAACACATCACCACAGTGAATCCTAGTTTCCAGTAATTTGGTCATTGGCTCAGCTGTTTCATCTTTATGTTAATACCAAGTCTGCTTGATTGTGACTGACATACAGTCTCTTTGAAATAGCAGGCAGGTCACAGAGAAGGGTATTTCTTAAAACAACAGTCATTCTAAAGCCACAGAAGGGTTTGTGGCACCCACAATCCTACCCCTGTGTTACAAACAATACTTGGCATTTGCATCAGCCAATCGCATGTCTTGAGTATTGCATAGTGTCGGGGAATCTTGGAGGGTCTCTATGGGTACTAATGAAGACAACCAGTGTTGTCATCTGGTTGTTTCTATGAGGGGAGGGAAAATCCAAAGTTGTGAGTTCAACATTTGAATGAATTGAGAAATGTCATACAAAATGTTACAGTGAGACCAACTCCCATTCCCCATTTGCCTATAAGACCCTCTCCTTTCCTAGTGGCAGAATTTATCTTATGTCGAATTTGAGACTTAGAATAGTTGTTACAGCTTAATGGACTAGAGTTTGAATAATTTTTTTAAAAAGCAATAGATAAATCTTTACCCATAATAATTTGGAAGATGCTATATTTCAGAAATTAAAGTAGCCAATATTTACTAAAAGCCTACTACTACATATCCGGTAAAGTGATAAGAACAATTGAAGAGAAATATGAATTTCTTTTTCATTTCCCTTACACAATTTAGAGTTAAGCGAGAATGGGAGAAGCACGGTTATAAACCAACGATTATCATGTAAAAGCAACATAGTATCTTATACCCTTTATATACAAGTCTGAAGTGAAGTGAAGTGAAAGTTGCTCAGTTATGTACAATTCTGAGGTCCCATGGACTGTACTCCATGAGGTTCTCCTGTCCATGGGATTCTCCAGGCAAGAATACTGCAGTGGGTTGCCATTTTCTTTTCTAGGGGATCTTCCTGACCTAGAAATTGAACCTGGGTCTCCTGCATTGCAGGCAGTTTCTTTACCATGTGAGCCACCAGGGAAGCCATATACAAGCCTAGGAAGTGTAAATTCATGGATATACTATACTAGACTTGAGGATAAAGGACATTACATAGTACATATTAATTTTTGACTGGCATTTTTCACTTAGGTTAATTATTTTGAAATTCATATATTAGTACCGTGCATGAATAGTTGTTTTCACTTTTTATTGTTGAGTATATTTTATTGTTTGACTTTTACCACAGTTTTCTTAATGATTCACCTGTTCAATTCATTTCAGTTAAGTCGCTCAGTCGTGTCTGACTCTTTGTGACCCCATGAATCGCAGCACGCCAGGCCTCCTTGTCCATCACCAACTCCTGGAGTTCACTCAAACTTATGTGCATCGAGTTGATGATGTCATCCAGGCATCTCATCCTCTATCGTCCCCTTCTCCTCCTGCCCCCAGTCCCTCCCAGCATCACAGTCTTTTCCAGTGAGTCAACTCTTCTCGTGAGGTGGCCAAAGTATTAGAGTTTCAGCTTTAGCATCAGTCCGTCTGATGAACAGACAAGACTGACCTCCTTCAGAATGGACTGATTGGATCTCCTTGCAGTCCAAGGGACTCTCAAGAGTCTTCTCCAACAGCACAGTTCAAAAGCATCAATTCTTCGGTTCTCATCTTTCTTCACAGTTCAACTCTCACATCCATACATGATTACTGGAAAAACCATAGCCTTGACTAGATGGACCTTTGTTGGCAAAGTAATGTCTCTGCTTTTGAATATGCTATCTAGGTTGGTCATAACTTTCCTTCCAAGGAGGAAGTGTCTTTTAATTTCATGGATGCAATCACCATCTGCAATGATTTTGGAGCCCCCAAAATAAAGTCTGACACTGTTTCCACTGTTTCCCCATCTATTTCCCATAAAATGGTGGGACCAGATGCCATGATCTTAGTTTTCTGAATGTTGAGCTTTAAGCCAATTTTTTCACTCTCCTCTTTTACTTTCATCAAGTAGGAGAACATTTATTTCTAGTTTTCAGATAGAACAAATAGAACTATTATAAATGTTCACATACAAGTTCTCTAAGCACAGTCTCTGTTTCCTTTTGAATAAATATCAAGCATGGAATGGCAAGATCACATGGTTGATGTACATTTGACATTTAAGAAACTACCAAGTTGTTTTACAAATTTGTATATACATGTGTGTGTCTGTCTCATATATATTTGTATACTTACATAAACATATTTATAGATCAGTTTATTTATATAAACTTATATGCTTATAAATATACAAATTTAAATATATACATATCCAAGTCCATACACATATATATATATGATTTATATACCTTTGAGTGTATATACTTTCATATAGCAAGTCTGAGAGAGAAATTCTAAGGAATTTGCTCATGCTATTAAAGGGGCTGACCAAGTCTGAAATCTAGAGGCAGGCCAGCAGGCTGACAAGTTGGGCAAGGTTTCTATTTTTGCAGTTGTGAGGCAGGATTCCTTCTTTGTGGAACATCAAGTCTGTGATCCTAAGGTCTTCAATGGGTTGAATGAGCTCCACCCACATTATAGAAAGTAATTGCCTTTATTTAAAGTCAACTGATTGTAAATATTAATCACATCTAAAAATGCCTTCAAAGCAACGCCAAGACTTGTGTCTGACTAAACAACTGGACACCGTAGCCCTACTCTAGTTGACACATAAAATTAACAGTCATGTAATAGAATCATTTACACACACACACATACATACACACAATCACACTACTGTTATCTCCTCCAATAAAACAATTAAGAAACACATTTGCTATCTGACTCCAATTTTAGGTAAAGAATTTTGAGGAGACTTTCATGCTTACTTACATCAAATGTAGCTTCTGATCCTCCTGTATCTTACCATTAAATATGGATGAAACATACAACCACTAAAAAACCTTTCAAAATATAGAGGCTCAGGGAGAACACCACTAAAATCCCAAGAATAGACAAAGAAAATACAGTGAGTGTGGGTGTATAGAAGACTGCACGTGCTGCTTGTCTAATCTGTCCTCAGGAAAATTTACATAGCTTATGCATGCATGTGTGCTAAGCTGCTTCCAGTGTGTCTGACTCTTTGTGACCCCATGGACTGTAGTCTGCCAGGTTCCTCTGTCCATGGGATTCTCCAGGTAAGAATACTAGAGAGGGTTGCCATGCCCTCCTTTAGGGGATCTTCCCGACCCAGGGGTCAAACCCATGTCTCTTATGTCTCCTGCATTGGCAGGTGAGTTCTTTACCACCAGCACCACCTGGGAAGCCCCCAGATCATTTATAATAAGTGTGAATTCCTTAGTCTCACACCTGGCAACATATTGTTATGCTCCCTGGGATAATTATATTCATCTCTGGCCATTCAATGACATAACCCAGGGCTTTTTAATTGGAAATAATAGTGGACAAGAAACCATCTATTTCAACTAGCTAGATTTTGCAGTCCTAAGGACTGCTTTGCAGTTAAACAAACAAACAAACACACTCGTGGTGAATTCATGTCAATGTTTGGCAAAACCAATACAGTAATGTAAAGTAAACTAAAGTTAAAATAAAAATTTTAAATGTAAAAAAAAAATAAAAAAAAACAAAAACAAAAAAACAGGCTGTTGTACAAAATTGTTTGAAGTTTCTCAGGTATAAACGTAGCACCCTACTAGACAGTTAATCAATTTGTTTATGGTAAAAACTATGAATTAAGAAGTAATTACTATTATAAATCTGAACTTGTAGAATATGAATCAGGTAATGGTTTCTTTTTCTTTTGTTTTTTAATATTTTATTTTTTCTTTTTTTAAAATTTTTATTTTAACTTTAGTTTACTTTACATTACTGTATTGGTTTTGCCAAACATTGACATGCACTCACCACGAGTGTACATGCGTTCCCAAACATGAATCCCCTCCCACCTCTCACCCCATACCATCTCTCTGGGTCCTCTCCTTGCACCAGTCCCAAGCATCCTGCATCCTGCATCTGACATCAACTGGCGATTCGTTTCTTACATGATAATATACATGTTTCAATGCCATTCTCCCCTCTCATCCCACCCTCTCCCTCTCTCTCTCCCCCAGAGTCCAAAAGTTCACTCTATAGATCTGAGTCTCTTTTGTTGTCTCGAATACAGGGTCATCATCCCCATCTTTCTAAATTCCATATATATGCGTTAGTATACTGTATTGGTGTTTTTCTTTCTGGCTTACTTCACTCTGTATAATCGGCTCCAGTTCCATCCATCTCCTTAGAACTGATTCAAATGTATTCTTTTTGATGGCTAATACTCCATTGTGTATATGTACCACAGCTTTCTTATCCTAAGCAATAGTCTTTGATCCTTTACATCTTTTCCTATAGCCCTCAGAGTAATGGCATTCATTATTGTTGTACCTAGATATGATGTAAAATAATAGGCAGGGGTGACAATAGCATAGTCCAGCATTTTCCTGTCACAAGGATGCATTGCACAAAATAGAAGCAATTATTGCCTCTGCCTGGTGGAGTCAAGAGGAGATAATGGAGGGGTGGAGTAAGAGGAATCAACATAACACAGTTTTATATAAACTCCTGAATCCAAAAATTAATCCCTACTGTACCTACTGCTGGATTGTCTATTTGCACATAACCTTAGAGAAAAATGTTTTGGTCTTCTCTTGAAGACCAAAGCTTGACTTTCCATGCTCTGGGATTGTTGGCATCAGATAGAAAATGGCATTTCTTCAAAAAAGAAAGGACTGCAAGCAACAATCTTTCCAATGTCAGACATGATATCTTGCATGGAAATTGGTTCTTTTCTATAAGATTTCTACTGAAGACCCTAAGAAACAACTAACCAACTAATATATCCCAACATCCTGAGATTTTTCTACCAAGTTCTCCACCCTTCCTGGTTTGCTGTGCACATGGACTGAATCCAGATGAAAGTTTAACCATCTTTCTTCCTAATGTGTGACTAATGGAGCTCCCTTTTACTTCTCCTTTCAAAGCATCTTCAATTTATTCTATCTGAATTTGTTCTTTTTTTGGAGTATGTTATTTCCAACATTAAAATCTTGGTCTCACTTTTTATATTATTGTTAATTATTTGATTTGAAAGTCAATAGAAATAAAGCTCAAGCTAGCTGAAGTCGGATGATTTATTAGTTCTTTTTTTTTAATTTTTATTTTAACTTTAGTTTACTTTACAATACTGTATTGGTTTTGCCAAACATTGACATGAATTCACCATGAGTGTACATGCGTTCCCAAACATGAATCCCCTCCCACCTCCCACCTCCCACCCCATACCATCTCTCTGGGTCCTCTCCATGCACCAGCCCCAAGCATCCTGCATCCTGCATCAGACATAGACTGGCGATTCGTTTCTTACATGATAGTATACATGTTTCAATGCCATTCTCCCATCTCATCCCACCCTCTTTTATCTTAGAAGTCCAGGAGTGGAGAAATCTTTGGGGCCATTTGGATTTAAGATTTAAATAATGTTGTGAACTTTCTCTTGCTCTGCTTCCTTCAAGGCACAGGCATAATTCCAGCCCATAGTAGTTGATTCAGATGCAGATAGACTACAAAAGAAATTTGAAGAAAAAGTGGTCTGAATTATGGTATGTTTTAGAAAGGACCTTGTGAGCCAAGTCATTGAGTCAACAAACAGGATGAAAATTCCTTTGCAGAAGTGGTGGAGAGGTTGCAGATTAAGAGTGGAAAGAAGAATAGAACAGGCAAAGGATAGGAAGATAGAAAAAAAAAAAAACTTTACCTGTTTCTACTATTGTAGGTACAAAATCTTATCTCTTACTATGTCTCTTAGTTATGTCTTATGGAGACAATGGAGCTTAGCTGGTGGCTCAGACGGTAAAGAATCTGCCTGAAATGCAGGAGATCCGAGTTCAATCTTTGGGTCGGAAAGATCCCCTGGAGAAAGGAATGGCAACTCACTACAGTATTCTTGCCTGGAGAATTAAATCGATAGAGAAGCCTGGTAAGTTACAGTCCATGGGGTCGCAAAAAGTTGGACATGACTGAGCAACTTTCATTTTCACATATA
The DNA here is from genome assembly GCA_006410935.1 of Redunca redunca. Lineage (NCBI taxonomy): Eukaryota > Metazoa > Chordata > Mammalia > Artiodactyla > Bovidae > Redunca > Redunca redunca. The sequence continues at coordinate 538,502 of SJYQ01000276.1, read as the reverse complement.
TATAATTGTGCATAAGTAAGTAAGTGTTAGTCACTCAGTTGTGTCCAACTCTTTGTGATGCCATGAACTGTAGCCTACCAGGCTCTTCTGTCCATGGCATTCTCCAGGCAAGATACACTGGAGTGGGTTGCCATTTCCATCTCCAGGGCGTTTTCCCAACTCAAGGATAGAACCTGGATCACCTGCATTGCAGGCAGATTCTTTACCATCTAAGGCACCAGGGAAGTCAATTGTGCATATATGTATGTTTAGTTGCATATGTGCATGTGTGCACTACTTATATTCTTTACCAGTTTTATTTTTTTGGTATTAAAGTGTTCCCAACACATTCTCAATATTATTGCAGCACTCTGCCAATAAGGCTCAAGAGTTTTAAAACATTATTTTTCATTTTGATTTGTTTGTAAGCTCCATTCATAAGTAAAAGATATTTCTTTTCTATAAAGCCCCTTGTTATGTTTTGGGGAGAGAAAAAATGTTAAATATATAGGACTCTTATCCATACCCCCAAATTCCTGTCACACCACCCCAAACTATGCACTTCTTGTAATGTACCATAGTCTCTCTCATTTTAAGTAAAAGGAAAAAAGATGGAGAGAAGAGAGTTAAACTCATATCTTTAAAATAATTATTGATGGATAGCCATATCTGGGGTAATTTTAATTTTCTTCTTTATCATTTTCTTTTTTAAAAAATTAACTAATCTTAGCATCAATAAACTTCAATAAACAATAAAAGCAAAAAAATCCAAATACTTAGAAAAGTGAAATTGATGGCTGGGTGTCATCCAGCTGGGGCCTTTTTCAGACAGAAGGGGACGTGTTGCTCTGTAATTTTTTATTTTGGTTGTAATTGCTTTAGTAATATTTTTAGATAACATAATACATCCAAGATGTTATCATTTCAACATGTAATCAGTATTAAACATTATTAATATTTTACATTCTTTTTAGACTATGTGTTTGTTTTTTTAATTGAAATATAGCTGATTCACCATGTTTTATTAGTTTCAGGTGTACAGCAAATTGATTCTGTTATACATATATATATTTTCAGATTATTTTCTGTTATTTACTAGATATTGAATACAATTCCGTGTGCTATGCAGTCATTCTCTGTTGCTTATGTATTTTGTTTATAGTAATATGTATCAGTTATCCTAAACTCCTAATCTGTCCCTTCCCTCTCCCCTTTCCCTTTGGTAACCATAAATTTATTTTCCATATCTGTGAGTCTGTTTCTGTTTTACTTATAGATTAATTCATATTATTTTTTAGATTCACATCCTTGGTGATATCATAGATTTGTCTTTCTCTGTTTAACTTAATTCACTTAGTATCATATTCTCTAGGTCCATCCATGTCATGGAAATTGACAATTTTATTCTTTTTTAGTGTCTGAGTAGTATTTTGTTATGTATTGGTATCACACCTTTTTCAACCAACTGTTGATGGGAACTTAGGTTGTTTCTGTGTCTCAGCTATTGTAAACAGTGCTACTATCAACATTGGGGTGCATGTATCTTTTTGAATTAGAGTTCTTGTTTATTCTGGATATACGTCCAGGAGTGAGAATCCTGGATCATATGGTAGCTCTATTTTAGCTTTTTAAAAGAAACTCCATACTGTTTTTCATAGTGGCTGCACCAATTTGCATCCTCATCAACAGTGTAAGGAGGGTTCTCTTTTCTCCACACCCTCTCCAGCATTTATTATTTGTAGAAATTTTGATGACAGTCATTCTGATTTGCATGAGGTGATACCTCATTGTGGCTTTGATTTACATTTCTCTAATATTAGTGATGTTGAGCGTCTTTTCATCTGCCTGTTGGCCATCTGTACCTCTTCTTTGGAGAGTTGACTATTTAGGTCTTCTGCCCAATTTTTTATTTTTTTGTGTGTTTTTAAAAATATATTGTGTTGTAAGCTGTTTGTATATTTTGAATATTGACCACTTGTCAATTACATTGTTTGCAAATATTTTCTCCCATTTTGTAGACTCTTTTCATTCTGTTGATTGTTTGCTTTGCTGTGCAAAAGCTTAAGTTTGATTAGGTTCCATTTGTTTATCAGGGTGTTCTGTAACGACATACCCCTAGGGGTGCTGAAAAATAGTACAAAAAGTTGTGTATTTCTCTGAGCCATTTGATGAAGTTCTTAAATGGGTCTCCTTCAGACAAAAGTTGCGTGTTATGGAAGTCAGCCTAGAGTCCCCAGGAATAACAGTCCAACTGGTTGCACATGAAGCTAACCCCACCACATGGCTGAGAATTGAAAACTCAGCATTATAAAGATGCTAGATACTGATGGAAAGCAGTTGTAGATTCTCTCCTGGTGATATTTGAGTGGTTTTGAACAGTGTAACAATCCTGGCTAGAAAAGTATATTATGTGGTCAGTATCTTTCCCTTTTATGATTGTTTCATCTTACTCCATTAAGAAAAGCATAGCAGAGCTCTCTTGATGACACTGTAGATTTTATAGGCAGTGACTTGGAAAAGCAGAGGCTGGGTTGGGTCCCAACAGCTCTCATTTGCTGCTGCCTGATATGTCTCAAGAAGTCCCTTGGGGCAGAGTAAATAGTGAGCATTTCAGTTGTCAGTGAATGGGGAACACCAGGACTGATGAGCAAGCCTGCAAAAAACTGAGTCACTGGGATGAGGTTCAATATAATGAGGCTAGATTTAACTTTTTTTGAAAAAGGAAAAATAATCTTTCACTGTATTTGAAAGTAGAGATCTGGTTTATAATGATAAAACACGGTGTGTTTTCCCTGGATGCTGCACTGGGCACCCGGAACTTCTCAGCCTGGGCACTGTCTACATACTCTCTGATAACAGGGAGGGATTTGAGAGTTTAGAGATAGGTCATGTCTGACTTACAAATGTAATAAGTTATGAGACAGCATAATTAATAAGACAAAAGAAAAGTGACCAGGAGATATGCTAAAAGGAGCATAATCTCACTGCCCCATAACAATTTATTCAACTAGTTTCATTAGAAACTCATGACTGACTCAGGGCATGAAAATTTAAATAGGGCAAGTAGGACCTGGAAAGAACTCAAAGAAAATGACAAAATTATTAAAAACATGTAAATCACTATAAAGGGCAAAACCCATCTATCTCAGATATTTTCTGTTTGTGTCACCTAAGTATCAGTTTTCTCATCTTTGAAGGAGGGTGTTGAGATGAATGGTGAAAGTTTCTTGAGTGGAAATCTTCCTCTCCCTTAACTTTTAAACTTTCCCCCTCATCTATCCTTTTTAGCTCAACACTCCAAGAATTCTCTTCTGAACACCAAGTTTTTCCTTGTTCTCTCTCCATTTGTCCTTCTTCTCTCTAGTTTCTTCCCTGTCTTTCTCCCTCTCACTTCGTTTATATCTTTTTTATATTTTCAATCTCTCCTCTACTGGTTCTCTTAGGGAATAAACGTGTTTTCATTCTAAAGTAATAATAATTTCAAAAACAATCTCTCTTGAAAGGTTATGTCTCTCTCCTCCTATTATCTCTTTCCTTGACTTTCCAGTTAGAGCTTTTAAAAGTTTACTCTGTATTAACTAGTTCAACTCACTTTTTAGAGGATGGCCATGATCCAGAAAGGCAGAGTGGCTGGGGAATTTTTGATGCAATATGATTTCTGCCTCAATTAGATATAAGGAAAGAACTAAATTTGACAGAACATTTCTCCAAATCTCCTTAATCTAAAATTTAATCCCATTGAATGATTCCACATGCAACAAATCAAATATAAAGCCATGAGGTCTTGATGTATTTAATTCAGCTTTTTAATTTTACCTAATTCAACCCCTAGCTCTCCCTATACACTGTTGGTCCATGTAATCATCTTATATTCTCTAAGCTTTTGTATAATTATTTATTTTGACATTACCAAAAGATGTTAGATATAGATTTTTAAAATATTATGAAATACTAGAAATAATATTCTATTTACTGATTCTTAGAAATATCATCCTTGCTTATTTCCTCTGGTATCTCCTCCTCTTCTCTCATTCTTAGTAACATAGTTACATAATACTGGAACATTAACATGGGCTGTTAAGGTAGTGGATTCAATTATGCAGACAAGACCTAAATACTTAGGAGTGATGGAGCAACAGGGACAGAATAAACTCAGAACTCTGGACACCTTATAGAGCAGAGCTGCCTGCCCACCAAGGGTCCCTGTCAATTTTCTGCTGTTCACTGAGTGACAAATAAACCTCTATCTTGTGGAAGTAATTATTCTAATGTCCTTTTGTTTTATAGCATCATATTCTGTACATTAACTAGTATACTTTGCTTTCACTAGTTTATTAATTTCCCTGTAGAAGGTCATTGGCTTCCTAGGTGATATAGTGGTAAAGAATCCATTGCCAAATGCAAGAGATGAGAGTTTGATCCTTGGGTCAGGAAGATCCCACGGAGAAGGAAATAGCAACCACTCCAGTATTCCTGCCAGAAAAATCTCACAGACAGAGGAACCTGGTGGACTACAGTCCATGGACTTGCAAAAGAGTCGAACATGATTTAATGACTAAACAACAAAAGCAGAAGGTCATTAGACTACTGACTAGTAGAACTCTAAAAATAGTAAAAATATTAGTTTTAATAACATAGGAATGTGTATAGAAGCAACAGTGTTTAGAATGGAATGGAGATAGATTCAACTAGACACGTCTGGTGGTCACTGACAAAAACCAGGAGTACAAGCAGTTTTCTTGAGAAAAAGGTCAACCCTGCTCACCTCACTGGTTTCAACTATTGGAATACTTTGGGATCTGCTTAGAAGTCACCAAGAATTCTCTTTTGACCAGAATTAACTTAGTCTATGGGCTTCCCAGGTGGCACGGTGGTAAAGAATCTGCCTGCCAATGCAGGAGATGCAGGTTTGGGCTCTGGGCTGGGAAGATAACCTGGAGAAGGAAATGCAACCCATTCCAGTATTCTTGTCAGGGAAATCCCATGGATAGAGGAGTCTGAAGGGATACAGTCCATGGAGTTGCAAAGAGTCAGTCAGACATGACTTGGCGACTAAACAACAACAACAACAACAACAACAACAAATACAGTCAATTAGCTTAGGGGATTTACAGGCCATTGATTGAACTTATAGCAAGCACCTTCTTCCAACAACACAAGAGAAGACTCAACACATGGACATCACCAGGTGGTCAACACCGAAATCAGATTGATTATATTCTTTGCAGCCAACGATGGAGAAGCTCTATACAGTCAACAAAAACAAGACCAGGAGCTGACTGTGGCTCAGATCATGAACTTCTTATTACCAAATTCAGACTCAAATTTAAGAAAGTAGAGAAAACTCCTAGACCATTCAGGTATGACCTCAATCAAATCCCTTATGATTATACAGTGGAAGTGAGAAATAGATTTAAGGGCCTAGATCTGATAGATAGAGTGCCTGATGAACTATGGAATGAGGTGCATGACATTGTACAGGAGACAGGGATCAAGACCATCCTCATGGAAAAGAAATGCAAAAAAGCAAAATGGCTGTCTGGGGAGGCCTTTCAAATAGCTGTGAAAAGAAGAGAGGAGAAAAGGAAAGATATAAGCATCTGAATGCAGAGTTCCAAAGAATAACAAGGAGGGATAAGAAAGCCT
>SJYQ01000276.1:436865-505077 GCA_006410935.1 Redunca redunca | reverse complement strand
CCTTTTTTTCTTCAATTGGTGTTCTTTTTTTATCTCTTATGTTTATTCTGATGTTATTTTTCTTCTTCCTTAAGTATATTTATAATAATTTTATAAAGGTATTTACTCTATTTTAGTGAACCATTGACTTCCCTGGTGGCTCAGATGGTAAAGTGTCTGCCTACAATGCGGGAGACCCTGGTTCAAACCCTGGGTCTGGAAGATCTCCTTGAGAAGGAAATGGCTACCCACTCCAGTATTCTTGCCTGAAAATTCCAGGGACGGAGGAGCCTGGGAGGCTACAATCCATGGTGTTGCAAAGAGTCAGACACGACTGAGTGAATTCACTTTCACTTACTTTTGCTTTTGGTTTTTGAGAGAATGAGGAGAAATATTTTATCAGCTTCCATAACTGGTTCTTACACTTTCTTTTCTAATTTGTAGTTTTTACTTTAAAAAAATATTTGTACTGCATTTGACCAATCTCATAAAATACTGTGATCAAGGATTCAAACCACATATACTGTCTGCATTAACAATCATTCAGTGATATTAAGTGAGTGTGGGAATTTCCACAAACTTAAAATGTTGTTCAATGTGTCTCCCTTGTGGAAAATAGGCAGTTTGTTTTATTCAACTGGTTAAAACTAAAGCAATTTTTGTAAGTCTATTAAGGGAACCCTCATTCCTGCATTTAAACTTTCCATCCAACCCAGACGGTTAATCCAGGATATCCTTAAAGTCAACTGATTAAGGGCTTTAATACATCTGCAGAATCTCTTCTCAGCAACACCTATATTAGTGCTTGAATAACTGGAAACTTTAGGTCAACCAAACTGACTCATCTTATAAGCTATCACAATTATAATCCTCCATTACTGCTTTCACTATCCTCTTCTAGCTCTTTTCTTTTGTTTTCCTCTCCCTCGTCTTTTCTCTCTTCCTTCATTCTTCCCATGGAGTCTTTAAGTGTATACAAATATTTCTGTTTCTCCTCCTTTCTAGAGGCGTGGTGCATTTCACTTCCTGGCCCTCAGATAGTTACTTTGGATTCTGTGCCCAGTTCTGGCCAAAAAAATATGAGTGTCACTGATGAGAAATCAGCTGGCCATAATATGATGGACACAAACTGTGCCTTAAACAGGTTACAGTCAAGATGGGAAAATAACCTATAAACCCATGAATTATTGACCAATAAGTCTAATTAATTTATAATAAGCTCCTGAGTTCAGAGCCTAAATATAGGTGCAGCTTAGCTGGGCTATGGAATGATAGCTAATAAAACAGGATGGAGGCAGGGGAAGCATGGGCATTGTGAAACGCACCTGGTTTCAATACCTTGTGTCAATTTCCCCCAGTTTTAAGTGTATTCATTTTTCCATGCTTTCTGTATACCTAATTTGTTCTATATATTATTCTAAGATCCTCACTTTCGTAGAGATTGTGAAATAAAATTATAAATGTAAAATTACATGTTGTGATAAGTATCAAAGAACAAATGGCTGAGATGGTGAAAACACTTCCAACCTATTTTAGTTGAGAAGTTCACAGAAGGCCTTTTGGAGGGATGTCATGAAAACCACAACCTGAGCGAGAGATGAAGTCTGCTGTGTGAAAAGATAAAGAGAGAGAACAGATTGAAGTGCCATAAACTGGGAAAACTGTGATATCTGAAAAGACATTGTTACCAAAACATAGAAGACTGATAGACTGGTAACAGACAGGTGGAGGTTTTGGTTATGCTACATTTTTTTTTTTTTTTAAATATTTCACAAACTTTATTCAAATTATTGAAATAGTCACAGAGCAATAAAATATGCAATTCTGAAGTGACGTCAGTATCATGGAGAAGGAAATGGCAACAACATTTACTTACAAATGAGTAGGCCACAATAGCCAAGGTCAAGACGTTTATTTTTAATTAATTAATGTATTTATTTTAAGTTTTATTTATTGATTTTGAGCTGCAGTAGGTTTTTATTGAGGTGCACCAGCTTTCTTTAGTTGCAGCTGCTGCTGCTAAGTCACTTCANACTTCAGTCGTGTCCGACTCTGTGCGACCCCATAGACTGCAGCCCACCAGGCTCCCCCGTCTCTGGGATTTTCCAGGCAAGGCAGAGGCTATTCTCTAGCTGCTTGCACGGGTTTCTCATCATGGTGGGTCCTCTTGTTGCAGCTCTCAGCTACCTGGGCTCAGTAGCTGTGGTGTACAGGCCCAGTTGCCCCACAGCATGTGGAATCCTTCTGGATCAGAGATCAAACTTGTGTCCTTCACATTGGCAGGTGAACACCACTGGATCACCAGGGAAGTCCAAGACACTTATTTTTAAGTGCAAAAGGAATTTGTGTTACTTGATGTAAATTGAAAGCATTTTACCTTAATTTTACCTCTGAACCTCAATTTCCACATATTGAAAATAAAAATACTTGTCCCAAATCAGTATAAAAATTAAAACAAGGCATGTAAAAATCTTAGCAGTCTTGGATTGTTTAAAAAATAAACCAACAAACAAAACCTCAGTACCAAGATATCATCATTTTCCTTAGTAAACATGATCATTTTTTATAATTCTAGGATAACTTAAATGAGAACGTTGACCTAGTTTGTATGAAAAATCCTGGGACCTTTTTCTGTTGTTGTTTCATGGCAGTAAGTTTGGTAGTTAGGTGGTTATCTCAGGCTACAGCCAATTTAAGAAAGAAAAGTTTTTACAAATGCTTTAACAGTGAACTGTTGCCATATTTCAACCACTTTTTTTCCAGTCACTTTGGCACTACACATAAGACATTGAACCAAGAAGCTGACTCATCCGTGTTCTTTATCTCAGCTGGCATTCAGTGATTTACAAGATCCAGAAGGCTTCACATTATGGTTTGTAAAGCAGGTTACCTAAAGCTTATGAGTGACTGAGGCTCATTGATCAAAGATGGGAAAGATATAAAAGGGTATAGAATGAAAGCTGTGTTCTAAATTACTTTGGACAACAGAAAAAGGATGAAAAAGAAAAGTGTTGTGCAAATATGTGACCATTAAAAATTTTTAAAGACATTGTGGTTAGTGGAAAAATATTAGAGAATGAAAGCAGACATGCTTGTGAATTCTGTTTCTCAGTGTTCATATCTTATTGTGCTTTACCACTATATCTCCATAGAATACCATTATTATTTTTCAATTATACTTTGCTGCAAATCCACTGTGGAATTTGGCAGCTGATATCTAAACCCTCTTAGCCCTAGTTTCATTATATATAAAATGAGAAATTTGGATGAGATAATCTCTAATGTCATAAAAATTAGGTCTCTCATTTCCTTTTTTCCCAGAGAGATATGTTATGCTGCAGTTTAATTTGCAAAGCAATTTGACAGCCAATTTTCTTTGATGATATCTTACTGTTGAGGGACTTGAAGATGATAATCTTAAGTCATGCCTACAGAAACCAAAATTCTCCTTGATAAAACACAAAGGTGTCTTCTCCTTGTCCCCTTCTTCTTTCTTCTCCTTTCTTCTTTGCTTTTCTTCTTCCTCTATTTTTCCTTCATTGTAATCATTAGCACTTACAAAGCTCTAACAAAAATATTTCAATGGAGTGAGTTAACAAAAATTCCATTGCATAGACAAAACACTAGCATTAAACCATATCCTTTAAAAAAATGTATCATCTAAAACTAATAGCAGGACACACTTTGCTGTCTTTAATATTTGTAGGCAAATCTAATCTGGGTTTACTGAGACTCAAGAAATACCTGACTCGTTTACCCAAAATCAACTTCCATCAGTCCTACTTTTCTCACTATTCACAATTCAGATCAAACGTAACTTCCTACTAAACGCCTTTTATCACACCCTCAATATAATCTTATTATATGCTCCTTTAGGAGACCTCACTAAAAAAGGTAAACATCACATATACCTTAATCATCACTAATATAATCTGAAGCACAGAGAAGTTTATCAATTGATATCTAAATGTGCAAATGTTTTGCAAAAGGAAATGACTGAAAGAAAATACCTTAAATGTTACATAGCACAATACTGCAAGTATCACTTTACTTAATAAATGAAATGAAATGAAAATGGGTATTAATCAGAAAAAATCTTTTTAGATTGTGGAGCTCTAGATTTAGAAACATACAAACGAGAAATAGCCCACTCTTTTTCTTTAAGTGAAAGTGAAAGTCGCTTAGTAGTGTCCAGCTATTTGCAACCCTATGGACTGTAGCCCCCACAGGCTCGTCTGTCCATGGAATTCTCCAGGCAAGAATACTGGAGTGGGTTGCCATTCCTTTCTCCAGGGGATCTTCCCGACCCAGGGATTGAAGCTGAGTCTTGCACATTGCAGGCATATTCTTTATCATCTGAACCACGAGGGAAGACTTTTTCTTTAGATATCCACAAATACCTGTTTTTCTGAGTGTGGCCTCATTTCTTTCTGGGGTCTTCTTGGCTACATAGATAGCAGTGTTCTTAATAACCAGTTCAAAACATTGTGAGACTTGTCTCTGACTTATAGATATCTATGAATTTCATGCTGGAAATAGTTTTTCACCTGTTTACTCTATGGTTACTAAGTACGAGTGCTAGAAGAGCCCCTCAAAGAATCTCTTAAGTTTTCTAAAGATGAATATGGTTTTAGGTCAGAGCCACATAAAAACACAAATAAATGTTACTTGCACATTACCTTTAAAAGTACCTTCAACCAGCCCATTGGAAAAAAGTATTCTTAGATGGTTTCCAAATTCCTCTTCTTTTTTCCCTTTTTGTTGCTTACTCTTTTATATTTTTCTGACTGCTTTTTAAGAGTTCTGTTGAAGTATAATTGATATACAAAGAACTGTACATATTTAATATGTATATGAGATGAGTTTATGGATATGTACACACACAGTTCCAGCACTAAAATCAAGAGAATAGACAATCCAACACTTCCCAAAGTTTCCTTGCATCCTCTGATTTTTTTGTGTGCTAAAAATACTAACATGAGATCTACCCTCTTAATAAATTTTGAGGTGCGGTGCTTAGTCTCACATCGGACTCTTTGTGACCCCATGGCCTACCAGTCTCCTCTCTCCATGAAATTCTCCAGGCAAGAATGCTGGAGTTAGTTGCCATTTCTTTCTCCAGGGAAAAAAATCCCCAATTCAGGGATTGAACCCAAGTCTCCTGCATTGCAGTTAGATTTATTATTGTCTGAGCCACCAGGGAAGCCCAAGAATACTGCAATGGGTAGCCTATCCTTTCTCCAGGGGAACTTCCCAACTCAATAATTGAACCGGGGTCTCCTGCATTGTAGGCGGATTCTTTACCGGCTGACCTATCTGGGAAGCGCATCTGTAGCACAGCACTCTATTGTAGGCTATAGACTCGTGTTGGACAGCAGATCTCCAGAATGTATCCGTCCTGCATAACTGAAACTTTATACCATTGAATAGCAACTCACCATCTCCCCCAACCCCCAGCCCCTGGAAACCACTATTGCATTCATCTTCTTATATTCAAATCCATCATGGTGAACACTAACACAAGATGACCTTCCTTTCACCAGGATCTACCTGCACTAGAAAGTAATAGTATTTGATGATTTTTTAAATTGGAGTGAACTTGCTTTACAACTGTGTGTCAGTTTCTGGTGTATAACATAGTGAATCAGCTATGTGTGTACAAACATCCCCTCCCTCTTGGACCTCCTTCCCATCCCACTCCCCCCATCCTATTCATCTATTCACCACAGAACACCGAGCTGAACTTCCTGTGGACACTTTTTTTCAATTATACCAAGTTCTTATCTCTCTCCTATAAAGTAGGGACAACAGTACTTATCCTGTTCAGGATAAACCAGATGTGATCATGTTTGTATGAAACACTGAGGGGAGGAACTGGATACAGCCCTGTCACACTGATGGGACTGAACCACCTTACCGATTTTTCTCCTCAAATAGGTTTCCGAAAACTTTAAATTGCACAGTTCAGGTGAGTAAACACAATTTCCACAACCTCTTATCCTGCTATCAAGTATGGGTAGTTGTATATGAGCCTTGATTCACGACATTTCCTCTTTGGCTACAAAGGAGAGTGGGAGCTTCTGTCACCCAGGGTCTCCTGCATGCTTACGGATGGACAATTAGTGTTTCACAACTCCATACTGGTTTTGACAATTGGCTCCCAAAGTCTTTGGGGAATGTCTCGCCTGAAAGATGCTATACAAATTTAAGGTTGAAATCCACATTCTTCTCTTCTGCCTGTTAAAGCCTGCAGAGTCTGTGGTGGCATCAGGTTACCTGCCCTCCAGGGAAGGTAAATAACTATCCGGATGTGCCCATGTTCATGCAGAATGTGTATTTTCTAGTTGCTAATTCATGCTCACTGTAGCTGAAAGGATCCCTGCCCTAGACAGCTTCCTTTGCTCCGAGGCCCTCAGGCTGAGAAGCCAGCCTAACATTTTGTTTTCTTTGTCTACACAAAATGAAAGCTTGCTAACTTAGATCAGACTGTGACCACTCTATTTCTGAAAGAATCTATTCATTACTCCCTGAGCCAGTGTTAATGTGGGAATTTCCCAGGAGGTAGAGCAAAAAGAAGCACTGATTCTTTTCTTTTCCTCTGCAGCCTTGGATCCGGCACTTACTAGGATGTGACTGTGGTGAAGTCACTGAACTTTCAAGGGCCCCCATTTCCTCCTCCTCATTTTTAAATAGGAGCAAAATCATCCATCGAACAAATGTGGCCCAGTTGAAAACAATTTTTTGTAATTTACCAAAGTATAGAAATGTGAAGTATGGTTTTGCCTACTGGAATTTCTAAAACAACAAAACTTGTATATATATCTAAAGATTAAACCAGCAGATTTGAGTAAAACAGGGTTCTTGAGTAAACATTAAATGGACTCTGATTTTTTTTTTTTTTTACATTCTAAATCTTTGAAGGTACTCGTCTAGTTACACTAGGCACACAGTATGAGTCATATTCATTACTTGATTCCTATTTTAATTCTTTTCCCCCTCCAACCCATTCTTATTATTTCTTTTATTTTTATTGCTTGAAAGGGAAAGTGAAAGTCGCTCAGTCATGTCCAACTCTTTGCGACCCCATGGACTATACAGTCCATGAAATTCTCCAGGCTCGAATACTGGAATGGGAAGCCTTTCCCTTCTCCAGAGGATCTTCCCAACCCAGGGATCAAACCCAAGTCTCCCACTCTGCTGGCAGATTCTTTACCAGCTGAGCCACAAAGGAAGCCCAAGAATACTGGAGTAGGTAGCCTATCCCTTCTCTAGCAGATCTTCCCGACCCAGGAATTAAACTGGGGTCTCCTGCATCGCAGGTGGATTCTTTACCAACTGAGCTATCAGGGAGGCCCCAAAGGTCAGCCCACTGCACTGGCTAGGAAATAACTTATAATATCAATTAGATGCTATTCTTTTGGTTGCAAATGGACAAAGATTTCAACAAGTTAGAGTGTTCAATGTTGTCTACAAAATACATACTCTCCAACAGGGCTGATACCTGGTCAGGGACAGATCCTGCATGCTGCATGTGGAGCAGACAACAACAACAAAAACAAACAAACGAAAACTGAGAAGTTGTCCAGAAGCCCATGATGTATATCCATGGTAGGCTCATTATCAACCAAAATATTTATACCTGGTATCTCTAGTTGATAACATAGGTGATTTTACTATTTGGTGGTTCTTATTTCCTCTTCATATACTAGGGGAGCTTTCTTACATAATTTTTCTCTGATGATCATATATAATCATGTGATTAGAAAAGCAAATGATTTACATTGATGATGCATTTTACGTGAGGGTAACGTAACCAGTCAAGATGGTGAGATAAAAAGACAGTGTGAAAGGGCAGTCCCTGAACCGAATGATCATCCGGAGTGATGATTGATGGCATCATGGGGACCTGTGGGAGACCAGTGATATGGGTGTTGACAGTATGTTTAGAACGACTGTACCAATAAGATGTGTTAATGAGCTAGGGTTTGAGGATGGAACTCTTATGCCTCAAGTTTAAAAAGTTTGCTCTCTATAAAATCTGCCATAGATCACAAAACACTATCTTGATATCCCTAAAACCCTTCTCTCATGGGCTATATTTGGTTTCTCACCACCTGACAAACAATGATTTCTACCTCAATGGTAGATGTTTCTGCAAACTCTGAGCACTGCAGGAGCCAGGACTCTTCCTCCAAGGTGAGTTTTATGACAGAAAATTACGTGGCCTAAGAAGAAATATTACCTGTTTTCTACATGCACGTATCCATTTTGCCCACAACCCACTTGGAGCTGCAAGGATGCCCTGGAAGAAGGTCTGACTAACTGGCTGCTTTACCTCCCAGGGAAAGATTCTCTCTATTTATGGCAAGCACCTGGTTTCTGTCTGGATTCATGCTGCATTTTTCATTCCTATGTGGGAGAAACTAGTGCTGTGTGTGGCAGCACGGAGGCTGAGTTACTAGGAAGTATTTGGTTTCAGGTCCATTCACAACCCTTTATCCCAGCATAGGAAACCTGCATGGTGAAGATGCTAACATTTAGGTGTTCTGCTCTTGCTCCAGGATTTGTGCAGTTGTGAGATGTGGGAGTGAGATGTGCTTGCGTGAAGAAAAGAGAAAATTCTTAAGTTGATTTTCCTATTCCTTAGAAACATGGTAACAAGAATATAGCTTTATGTCCCATGTGAAATAGAAATCACCCATCCTACTAGACTATCCATGTCTAAGGTAACATAGAACAGACCAATACAGCAGGTATTCTAGTATTCTTTTTTTTTGAATAGATGCTTTAAAATTCTGCTGTTCAAGTTTGGGATCTTGGATTTTCAAAATAACTTTCAAGTTTACCATACCTATCTTTATCTTTCTGACGTTCTTACTTAAGTAAATTAGTGAACATATTAAAATTCTTCTGAAAGGATTGTTTTAAAGAGTAAAGGAATGTGTCTTTTTTGGCTTGTGAGTATAGTTTCATTAGAATTCTCTTTATTTTTTCCTGGGGAATTTTCTCCTGATCGCCATATGAACCTGAAGCTTGCTTGTTTAGAAAAGACCATGATTTTTAATGTTGTTGTTGTTTTTTAAATTAAAAACAAATGACATGTAGCATGTGTGACTTCTTCCATGCTTTATCTTGTTTACTGTTTCTTTCTCCCTGTTAGATTAGAACTTCTTTGAGAATAGGGATATTTTTTCTGTGTTAATCCTGGCACATAGTGAACACAGAATAAATATATCTCTAATAAGTGGAGAAAATGCTTTTGAATGTAATGTCATAAATATAATGTATGTAAGTAGAAAGTGCTCCAGGAACCCAAGGGAGGAATAATTAACTAGATGTAAAAGAGTCAGAACTTTCTTGGGTATCATTTTGGGCTCTGTTTTAACTCTAAGACTTAGCCCCTTTGTGATGACAAAGGAAGTGCCCTCCTTTCCCAAGGACTCACAGGAAGAAACACAGCAAGTGGAGGACTTGGTAGAACATTCCAGATTAACACAGTCCTGCTATTTTCAGTTTCCAGGAAGCAGCATGAGCTCACCTTCTGATTGGAAAAAGTGGCCTCAACAAAAAGAGAGGTGCTGCTATTCCAGATAAGCCTGGGGAAAAGTCTGTGAATGGAGCTAAAGAGTAACATGGAAAATAAAAAGCAAATGGAAAAGTAGACAGGAAGAGAGAGGGTAGAAAATGGCATTTATCTTGTTATTAGAATGTAAAATTTGAGTTATGTACACGCACATCCACACAAGCTTACACCAACAAGGTCAAAAAGAAGGAAATTCCCTTGAACAATTCACTCTGAAAAGCCTATGGAATGCAGTTTTCTGAGTGGAAATATGTTAGGGAATCTTACTTTGAGAAATTCACCTATAAGAGGATTCCACTTTGAAGTTTTTAACAGTATTGTTGACTATAATCACCACATAAAAAGGAATGATAATTATATATGGGATGTGACAGAGATGTCAGCTAATGCTACAGTGGGTGTTATTTATCATATTACAATACATAAACATTTCAGAACAACACATTGTATACTTTGTACTTATACAGTGTTGTAAATTATATATCAGTTTTTTTTTAAAAGAAAGAGTATGCTACACGATACTTTGAAGGGAAGTTTCCTTAATAATATTGACTGGCTGTGACAGTTTAGACAAGTCACTTAGACTAAACCCCAGCACAAAGGCCTGTGAGAAAAATAGAAAGGAGATAGCAGATATCAATGTTACATTCTTTAAGACACTATAAAAATCAAGCTATTCTTGTTTTCCAAACTGAGTGCCATACAAAGGAAGCGTAATATAGGGTCGATGTAAATGGGCAAAGCGTGACTTTTAATATTGCACTCATGAGAAGGTGACTCAGAAAAACAAATCTGATTACACCAAATATTAGAGGATTAAGCCAGAATTAGAGTAAGAGGACACATGTATCGTGCAGAACTAGTTGCTTCAGAAATCATTAACAAATGGAAACATGCAATATACTATATGGGTCAAGTTCTGTTATAAGCAAATTGCATTTAAGCAGGGACTGTACAAATGGCTGCATATTCTTTGTTGTTTTCTTCAGAGTTGATTGCAGTAAATTTGGTCAGGAAGCTTTTTGAAATCTGTCCAAAGTCTGTTGCTATAATACCTTGTGTTGGAGATACTTAGCTGCTCTTGATTTCCTGTTGATTTTGGCAAATCACTCTTTTGTTCATTAATTAATTTATTAATCCAACAAATAATTTATGAGTTCCATACTTATTTTGGTTTCAGGTTGCAAAGATGAATATGCAAATATCTTTGCCCCTATTATGTGCCCAATGTAATGAGAGGATCGGCATAGTAATAAATGATTAGATTTTATTGTAAGATAAAAACAATATTGTTGACAACTTTGTCAGTGATATGTAAAAAGTGATTTGAACAAAGGAATAACTTTTTTAGGTAGTTGAATGTAAAATGTGAAAGTCAGATTTCAGGAGCTTGGGTGATAGAAAAGGGTGAATTGAGTGTCAGGAAATGTTGAAAGACTATCACCATGATCTTCCTCTGTTAGTCCTGAAATTCTCAGAAAAATTGCTGAACTAGTGAAAAACCAAGAATGATTTTTAATGGACAGTGGTGAAGGGCCCACTGTTTGTATCTCTTATGACTTGAAACTCAACTAAGATAGAAAGCAAGGAGGTCAGAACCCTAAAGCTGAGAGAAGCATGAAGAAATGTGAACTTCATGAGAAGTCCTTTCTACTGCAGCAGAACCTGAAACTAAAATGTGGGCCATTTTTGCCAGATCTTGAAGCATTAGATAGGCTCATAGCCAGTCATTGTAGTACAATGTGGTGGAGAATATTCAGAATATGAGGACACACAGGAGAGATTACCTAAGACTATTTTCTCACCTTATCAGGGACACATTTTTATTTGCTTTTTTTTTAACTTTTTAAATTGAAATATAGTTGATTTATAACATATCAGTTTCAGGTTTATATAGAATAGTTAATGTTTTTATTGGTTATATTCCCTTTAAACTTATTACTAAATCATGGCTCTATCTCCCTGTGCTGAACAATATATCCCCGTTACTTATTTATTTCATACATAGTAGTTTGTATGTCTTTTTTAAAATTTATTTTTAATTGGAGGAATTGCTTTACAGTGTTGTATTGGTTTCTGCCATACAACAATGTGAATCAGCTATAAGGACACATGTATCCCTACCTCTTAAACCTCCCTTTCACCCCCACCCCCATCCCATCTCTCTAGGTCATCATAGAGCAACGAGCTGAGCTCCCTGTGTTACAGAGCAGCTTCCCACTAGCTATCTATTTTACACATGGTAGTGTATATATGGGGCTTCCCTGGTAGCCCAGCGGTAAAGAATCTGCCTGCAATGCAGATGTGGGTTTGATCCTTGGGTCAGGAAGATCCCCTGGAGGAGGGCATGACAACCCACTACAGTATTCTTGCCTGGAGAATCCCATGGACAGAGATGCTGGGTGAGCTACTGTCCATATGGTCACAAAGAGTTGGACACGAATGAAGTGACTGAGCACACACTCGAGCAGTGTATATATGACCAGGGACACATCTTATATATCCATCTTATGTGTGTTAATCATCCACAAAATAGTTCTAGTTTAAATTTGTTTCTCAATAAAAATTGCTATGTTTTGTCATAAAACCAAATAATTAGGGTACTTCTAAATATGTCAGTACAAGTGCTCCTGGGGCAGTGAGTAACATGTTATGTAAGACCATTAGCTGATCTTTTATAAGAATACCATCCTGAGGAGTGTTTGAAGAAGGGAACTGGAAGAAAAGAAGAAAGGACACCAAGAGAAATGCAGAAAAGATCTTTGAAAGAAACAATATGTCTCACTCTACAGTAAATGAATAAGTAAAGGTACCAGGGGAAGATCTGATGATATATGCAATTCTCCTAGTTTTGGACTTTCCACTAATATTTATCAAGAGAATTCTAGGTAAAATAGGGAACCTTTATATTGGCAGTGTAATGTTATTTTTCCAGTCACCAAAGTCAATGAAACTACTTTGCTACAAAGATAATTCCAGGAAGGTCATGATTATCTTCTCACTTTAAAAATTTTCCTTCATGTGTGTGTGTCTGTGTGGAAGAAAGAAGGTACACAGATATATGAAAACTATGCTTCTGGTATTTTTGATCTACACAGGGAGCACTCTTCTATTTTACTTTGATTTTCCTACTTTGTCCTAATCCTTAGTCCCATTTCCTTATAAGAGAGGAAATGTATAATATTATGCAATGTATGCATGCTCAGTCGTGTCCTACTCTTTGCTACCCCATTTACTGTGGCCTGTCAGGATCCTCTGTCCATGGAATTTTCTGGGCAAGAATACTGGAGAGGGTTGCCATTTCCTACACCAGGGGATCTTCCCAAACAAGGGATCAAGCCTGCATCTCTGACATCTCCTGCATTGGCAGGTGGATTTTTTACCACTAGTGCCAGCTGGGAAGACCATATATTATTATATGTGTCACTTATTATATCATTCATATTGTTATATACACAATATATTATATATGGATATATATAAACATATACAATAATTTTGGCATTTTATTTCTATAGTTTTTTATATTTCTGCATAGTAATATGATATACATTTCTCACTTACTTTCCACCCAGAATTATGTTTTTAGATTTATTACTTTACATACATCTGGTTTGCTTCTAAATTCTCAAAATACAACTAATACCATGGTCAATATGTTTGTCCATTTCCCTTGAAAGACTTTAAGCTTTGATTTAGGAGTTTAATACTGTGCTTCAGGGTTTATGAATATTGATTTACACTAAATGTTTTGAGATTGATTACCGATTTGGTTGCTACATTTTACACTGCTATCAGCCGTGCAAAGAGATTCCTTGTCTTCTTAAATCCCTGCTGATATGTGGTGGTAGCCAGCATCTCAGTGTTTGCCCTTTGGTTGTGGGAACATGACATTTTACTGCTGTATCCCTTCCTTCCCAACACAGAAGCCAGATTTTAGTGGCTACTCATAAATATATATCAAATACCATAAACAGTTGAACAACACACATGTGATTGAAAGGTAAAACACTTCCATCTGAAATAAATACTTCTGTGGTTTTTTAAATATGATTTTAGTAAGCTTAAAGGATTTCAATACACAAGAAAGTTACATCTTTCTGAGCCAGCTCTTTGGAGCTCTCTGGCAGACGAGTTGAGTTTAGTGGAGGTCAATTGCTGTTCGGATCCAATATTTTATATGCTGTTGACTTTAACAGCTTAACATTTTTGCTAGGGTTTTTTTTTCCCCCTGATACATGAAATAATTATGATTTAGTGCCATATTTATGGCAGTGAAAATTTTGTGTATGTAGTAGACATACTTTTTTGGTTGTCTTCCTAATCCATGCCCTACTTTTCTAAGAACTGACTGTTCCTCTACTCACAGAAGGGTTGTTGTCTATAAAAAGTGGCTACTACAATTGGACCAGATATGGACACAAAATCTAAGCAATCTATCTTCGTGATTTGGAAAATAAAAGGTAGTTTCTAGCCAAAGGGAAGTCCCATAATTCCCCCAATCTCAATAGCTGATATAGACTAACAGAAGAGAAAGAGTATTGAAGTTTAATTTGGCCTTTCAGTCTTCTTCCCATCAGAAAAGAAGAAAAGAAGTCTTCTTCCACCTCTGAGCATATGCAGCCATATCAATATGGCAAGAGCAAGTGTTTCTGCTGCATAGAGCTGCCCAGAGAATAAACGTTGTGTATGTTTTTTTTTTCTTACGAGGCTAACTTAGCATATCTGTGTTCTCAACAATTGCCCTCCTATCCATGCTAAATATTAAAAAGTCATCCTTTCAACATTGTTAAGAGGTCATGCTGATAAACCAGTTAATTTAGACAATAGTCTAAGAATTCTCCACAAGGAGAGGCATTTAATGGTTGTATGTAAACTTGGGAAGCCTGGGTGAAAAAAATTTTAATTCAGAGTTTCCTCAGGATAAACTAAAATTAGATTTTACCCTAGGAGTATACAATCTAGACATACTAGTTTTAATTAGTCTCCAAAATCAGTGTGACTTGTGTGTAAGACAAATTAAGGAGCTATAAGATGTCCAAGTTCACCAGAGAACATGGAAAATATAAAAGTAGATTTTAGAAATGGAACCTATACATTATATATATGGGCTTCTCTGGCAACCTAGTAAAGAGTCTGCCTGCGATGTAGGAGACCTGGGCTCAATTCTTGGCTTGGGAAGTTCCCCTAGAGAATGAAATGGCGACCCACTCCAGTATTCTTGCCTGGAAAATCCCATGCACGAGTAGTCTGGTGGGTTACAGTCCATGGGGTCTCAAGGAGTTGGACATGACTGAGTGACTAACACTTGTTCATATATATGTGTATGTATATATGTATATATATACAATTATATATACTATAATAGAATATATATATACTATTCCATATATATACATATATATATATGGAATAGTAGATGTCTTGGCTAGTTGTCAGGCATCCTAGAAAGAGAAAAACTAGAAGGTCAGGGAAAAGGAGGTCTGAAGGAGCGGCATTTGGTAGTAGTCACATATGTGGAAATATTTGTATCACAAGTTAATGCCACCAGAGATCAAGGACTGTTTAACAGAAATAACCCAGCAGATGTAATGACTGAACCTGCTGATGACTAAAACTGCCATTCTCTGGCACTGGCCACTCTGGTACCAGCACAAAGGACATATGAAAGGAGGGGCTATTTGGAAATAGATAGCGGTTGTGCATGTGGCCCCAAATATGAGTTCCCATTCACAAAAGACTGATTTAGCTGTTGTCCCTGGAAAGCGTCCAGCCAGCCAGTCAGCAGCAGAGACTGATGCAGAATCTCTAATACTGCCTCAGTCCTTCGAGAGATCAGCCCCAAACATGAGGGCAAGCTGACTCCATTGGGTTTCTTCCTCCCTGGAAGGAGCAATGACTCATTTCCATTGACTGGGATAGGTACAATGTTGCTTTTAATACCCTTAGTTTACTTTGGCTACCCCAGAACCTCAATTGACATTATTTCAGGGTTAGTAAGGTATTTGAACCACCAACATTGGATCCCACATACTACTATAACAGACCACAGAACCCATTCTGTAACAAAAGGAGAGTAATGAGCACTTAACAATGGAGTTCAGTGTCCGAACCATCTACTGCACTGCCTGTAAGTCTTTGGCCTGAGAGAATGGTGGAATGGCCTTTGAAGGCACAGATGAGCACCAGCAACAAAGCTTTGTGAGGATAGAGAGCCGTCCTCCTGGACTAATACGCACGCTCACTTTCCATGATGCTGTGCCCCCACCATATGCAATGCGTAGGTCTAGAAACCAACAGGTAGAAGTAGGAATGGACCCATTTATCATGATTCCAATTATTTGTTTAAGGAATAACGTGTGCTTTCTATACCCACAAATGTGAGCTCTCTAGAGTTTCTGTGAGCTCTCTAGAGTTTCTGGGCTCTCTAGAGTCCTGGTTCTTAAAGGAAGAATGTACTAGGTAAAACAACAATGTGTGTAGTTGCTCAGGCATATCTGACTCTTTGCAACTCCATGGACTATAGCTTGCCAGGCTTCTCTATCCATTGAATTCTCCAAGCAAGAGTACTAGAGTGGGTAGACATTTCTTTCTCTGGGGTATCTTTCTGACCTTTCTGACCTTTTTGATCTTTCTGATCAAACCCTGGTCTCCTGCATTACAGGCAGATTCTTTACTGTCTGAGCCATCAAACAGCAAAAGTCCTATTTAAATTTAAGCTATAGCTTCTGCCTGAGTTTTGGAGACTCCTTACTTTTAGTGCGTAGCATACAAGAGAGGGTGGGATGTGATGGGAGAATGGCATTGAAACATGTAAAAAAAAAATTAATTAATTAATTAAAAAAAAAAAAAAGAGAGAAGTCACCATTCTAGCAAGGAGGAATGTGTCAAAGAAGTGATCCATGCCAGTGTCTCTTGTCATATCCTTGGCCAATTTTTATTACAAGTGAAGGAGTGCAGTAGTTGCAGCTTGAGAATAGTGTCATGACCAGAGGCTCATATCCTTCAGGGATAAGATCCTGTGTCACACCACCAGCTAAGCCATCTGGATTCCATTAGAGACACTAGCTGAGGAGATGTATCTAGAATTGATGACAGAAGGATATAATGAGTATCATGATGCCAGCTTCAGTGGTTCAAGGAAGTCTACTGGGAGAAGACACCTGTACTTGGCCCTGCTCAGCTTGTTTTTATATGTTTCCTCCATCAAGAGGCCAGCCAGTCTCCTGGAGGAGCTACTCTGGGACTTATCTGAAGAGGTGAATCTAGAGGCTGCAGAGAGTACACGATCATGTTCTCGTCCACATGTCCCAGGCCAAGCCTGCAGGATTAAAAGACATATTCCCCAGACACTGGGAGTGCAGCTGAGTGACAGCCCTAACCTGTTAATTCTCCCTGGAAGTTGCCTGGTTTAAAAAGAGCCTCTTTGGGACTTCCTGGCAGTCCAGAGCTTAAGATTCTGCACTTCCACTGCCAGGGGCATGGGTTCGATCCTGGTCAGGAAACTAGTGTCCTGAGCGCTGCAGCCAGATAAGGAAATAAACATAAATAAAAAATAAAGATAAAAAGAGCCACCTTCTTGAGATTGCGTCTACTTCCCAGAGGAAACTTGCATATCATGATGGCTTAATGTAGGAATATCCAACACTGCTCTCTCACTCCGATGCAGGATTGGCAATAACAATTCCACTTTCAGAGCTCCTGTGGGCTTGGCTGAGGCCCAGTGTGGTTGCATCATTGCTCAACTTCTTCCTCTGTCCAGTTACACTAGCTTCTCTCTCTTAGATCCAATCCTATGAGTACTCCCTAAAAATCTTCCTCCATAATAATCTCTATCTCAGGGTCTACTCCCCCAGAAACCAGATTTGCAATTAATTAATTAATACTTAAGTGCTTTAAAAAGTATTAATATCTCCCAACTGCGAGAGATTGCTTACTTTGAAATAACAATATCAAAATATCTGCTATTTTAAAATTCTGTATACATAAGTTATGAGATTTTCCTGTATAGAACTGTCGCAAAGGGTTCTCTTAGCATTTGGTTACCTTTTAAAATCAATTGATATCTTTTGTTATTGCAAAGAAAAGATGAGGAAAGAAATAAAACTTTATCAAAATGTGTGCTAATTTTACACTTGGCATTATATTATCATATACAATCTCTAACAGTTGCATGAAATAGATATTCAAGTCAAATATTTCTTCATCATGTCGGTATCACAGAGGTAGTTATATTGTGAAGGCAAAGAAGCATTTCAGGCTTGTAACTTACATGGGCTCTTGCAAAGATTTTTCTAGGAACCATGGCACTATGTGCTTGGTGGTGTCTGTAAATTTTGCAAAGTGTTTCCTAAAATTAGTCTTCTAAAAGAAGGACTCACGATTTATGTAAGTTTCAGGCGCCACAAAACCTGGATTTGCCTTTGGTGCTATTCAACACTTTGGATTTTTTCATATTGGCTCTATGCTCAGTCAAATTGGGCATTGGTTCCAAGTGAGAGCCAGCATTAATTTTATGCTACTGATTCTTCCTGTAATGTGATCAAAGTTTTGGGTGAAAGCTTAGTTACTTTCAATGAATTTGGATTGCTGTTCCTCTAGGACTTCCATTATTTTTTGAGGGCAGAAATGAGCTGCTCATTATCAGGATTTCTAGGTTTTCAGCCTAAAAATTTTCTAATCGCATCACCATGCTGGAGCAGGTTGATAGAATATGAAGAAAATTGGCCTGCACACCAAAGGAACACTTCCAATAAGTTTTCCCTGACCTTAGGAGTGTGAGAGCAAGACTTGAAAGTGATTCTCTGAGCATCCGTCTTACTCTGTGTAAGAAACCGTAACTCTCAGCCAAGTGTCTCTTTCAACCTTGTTTGCTCTTTAAAGTTTTTTTTTCCTGGCCCAACAATTCCCCCGTCACTTATCAATAGGGCCTGTAGTCATTTTTACTTAAAGGTGAAGAATTGTCTGTAATGGTAATGATTAAAGCTGATTTGAAATAGAGCAAATGAATGTTAGCAAAATTGATAATAATTCACATCAAATTCTTTCAAAACAGCTACATACTTTGGGACAAGCTTCCTGCTATTGAGCAGGGTATTATGATGAATATAATGAAGAATATTGTTGAATATGTAAAATAAATTTTTTATTTTTAATTTCAGCTAAAATTAGCATTGGTCTTTGATTATCCATGTTTTGAATGCATGATATAAAATTGTTGATCTGACAAAATTTCTCATTGTTTTATAAGTGTTCGTTTTTAAAACATATGTTTTTTTTTGTTTATACATTTTGAGAATACTGGAATGAGTTGCCATTTTCTTCACCAGGGGAATCTTCCTGACCCAGGGATTGAACCTCCATCTCCTGCATTACAAGAAGATTCTTTACCACTGAGCCACCAGGCAAGCCCAACTTATGTGCGACCCATAGATGGCCTCCCACAAGGTTCCCCCGTCCCTGGGATTCTCCAGGCAAGAACACTGGAGTGGGTTGTCATTTCCTTCTCCAGTGCATGAAAGTGAAAAGTGAAAGTGAAGTCGCTCAGTCATGTCCGACTCTTCACAACCCCATGGACTGCAGCCTACCAGGGTCCTCTGTCAATGGGATTTTCCAGGCAAGAGTAGTGGAGTGGGGTGCCATTGCCTTCTCCGTAAAAGCATATTGCTGCTGCTGCTGCTGCTGCTAAGTCGCTTCAGTCGTGTCCGACTCTTAATATGGCTTAAATAATTTGTTTAAATACTTTTCCTTTTTTGAGAGACAGAGAGGAATTATGGGAGAATACTATCTCTGAGTCCTTAGTCATGGATCCTGTTCATCCCCAGAGCTTTTTCAATTTTCACAGATGCTATGATCATCTTATATGGGGATTGGGTTTAACTCCACCATTTGTTACCTGCTTCTTAAGCTTTTAAGTGGCACTAGTGGTTAAAAAAAAAAACTCGCTAGGGAATGCAGGAGAGGTAAGTGACCCAGGTTCAATCCCTGGGTCAGAAAGAAGGGCACGGCAACTCACTCCAGTATTCTTGCCTAGAGAATCCCATGGACAGAGCAGCCTGGTGGGCTACAGTCCGTAGGGTTGCACAGAGTCAGACACAACTGAAGCGCCTTAGCACTTACACTTTTCAGTCATATTAAACAATACAGATCATGGTTTCCTGACATGGAATCTACTGAGGATTGGTCTAAGAACAGACACGAAGGTCTCAGAAAACCCCTCAAATGGAATCCCAAACCATACATATCTGGGCAATTTTAAATGCTTTTGAAACAGTTAATAATGTCCTATAAAATATTTTATGTTAATTCAGTACTTCAGCAATATGGAGATGACCCACTAACTATTTCTTCATGGGACTATAATGCTTTGGGGCTGGTTCCTAAATTTAGATGTAGTTTATTGGTTCAGAGAAAAACAATCTTCTCCTAAGCATATTTTTGTTGAAATTCAAAAACTGATTATAATCACCATTTCCCACAGAAATAGCTGGCCTCAAAGGTTGTGACCCTGTGAGGTGGGTAGAAAAATGTCTCTCATCAGGGAATACATTTCTCACCACGAATTTATTCCTTTAATCCACTCTAATTCAGGGAGTCTTAGCTTTCTGTTTTCAGACTTTAGAAGGCCTAGTGTTTGTAGAAAGATGAATGTGGCAAAGGTTAGGAAAGCACACAACAAGAGTGAATCTCATTGGAAGGTACATTTTCTGTCTTGAAGCAACATCATCTTTATTACATTCAGCACAGAGGCAGGCATTATTTTTAGATAGGGTCATTCTATGATCTTACCCTGCACTCAGATCCCAATATTTTAATGACAAGAAATCCAAACACTTATCAAGACAAAATAAACTACATGATGGAACAATGGAAAATGGATATTATACGAGAAAGTGAAAGTCCAATATTCTCTTCTCAGTCAAATTAGAGAAAATCAGGTTAATTCAGTGAGATAAGCTGGTAGACTAAGACTAAATATTTTTAAGATATCCATTCTCTCCAACTTAATTTATAAGTGTAATATAACCCCATTTAAAATTCCAATAGGATGCTTTAGCTGAATAGATTCTAATTACTTTTAATTCAATAAAGGTAAAATAACATGGCGCAATTGTTTCCCTGAAGTGGGAAGCCTCCAGACTTATTCTTAGAGTTTTTCTTTATTGAGTACTGTTTATAGGTGGCATCTCCTCTATAAAGCTTTTGGTAATTTCTTTCAGTGAAAGTAACTGTTCTTTCCTTCTTTGATCCCATGAGAAATTCATCTGTACCATTCTTTTAGGATGTACTAATTCCTACCATGGGCTTCCCTGGTGGCTCAGTGGTAAAGAATCTGCCTGCAGTGCAGGAGACACAGGTTTGATCCCTGGATCAGGAAGATCCTCTGGAGGAGGGCATAGCAATTCACTTCAATATTCTTGCCTGGAGAATCCTGCAGACAGAGGAGCCTGGAGGGCTACAGTCCATGGGGTCGCAAAGAGTCAGTGACACAACTGAAGCAACTGAGCACACACAGCACACACACACACACACAATTCCTACAAAGGTTATATTCCTGTACATTTTACCTCCCTAAAAAACACAATACTGTGTGCTCAGTGGTGGCAGACTCTTTGTGACCCCATGGAATGTAGCCTGCCAGGCAAGAATCCTGGAGTGGGTTGCCATTTCCCCCTTCAGAGCATCTCCCTGACCCAGGGATCAAATCCAGGTCTCCTGCATTAGCAGGAAGATTCTTTACCACTAGTGCCACCTGGGAAGCCCCCATCCTGGCGATGTCTTTATCCTTAATGTAGCCTTCTAATCCAAGTGGGCTGCTGTCTCCTGAGAGCACTGGCTTTTCATTAAAAATGTGCTTGTGCTATTTACTTTCTAAGCTCTAGTCCTATGACAGACCTCCTGTTAGAACTTGTGCTTTCATCATGAGCATAAAAGCTTTCCAAAAACCAATCCCCAAAGAATGATTTTCAGTTGACGTCCAGTGCCAAAAAGCGGAGGTGTGGTTTTCAGAGCATTCCCCGAGCTCCCTTGCCTTGCAACACTGCTGTCTTCCCATTAAAGTCGGCTGTGCCAAGCAGGCAGAGATCTCCCGCCCTACCCTCCCCCAGCAACGTGGGGAGAATATGTTTCACTCTTTTGGATGTTATGTTCTTTGTCTTGCAGGGAGACAGGCCCAAATGATATCAGTTTTCAGCAAGTCTCTGGCTGCCATGAGGAAGCAGAGACTGTCAACTTGTTGCTTCTCCCAGTTGAAGCCAGAAATATATCTATGGTGGGAGGTCCCAGGGTGTGCTCCGCAGACTGCAATGTTCTGTGCGGTGGAGAACAACGTGTGCTCATGCCTTGGTGAGGACTTCTTCCTCCCTGTGATGTTCTCATTTTTCCAGCCCTGTTCTTCGCTCCCAAATCTGCTTGGCAGTTATACACAGTGGGTACATCTAGGAGTTGCTGAGAGAGGGAAAAAAAGTTTCTAACATCTGCTGGTATAGACAGGGAAGAAACTTATCTGCATTTTGGCAAAATTCAGTATTTTGAAATTTAAGGTAGAAAAATAAAGATTTTTTTGGTCAGAATTGAAGTTAGAGACAAGCATAAAGACAAATTAAGTTCAAACTAATTAAGTCATTATCTAGCAAATGATAAGGAATTTATTTAAGGAATTCTAATTGAGCTCCATGTATAGAGTTACAGGGACCTGCTTAACAGCTCCAATATTTTTGTAAGACAGTCACTGACCTAAAGTGCAAGTTTGTATAATCCTTGGTGATTTATAATCAATGATTCTAGGGAGTTCTTTCAGTATTATTACAACATAAAATCAAAGTAATTGTCAAAACTATCAAAAGGAATAGGGACTTCCTTGGCAATCCAGTGGTGAAGACTCCATGCTTCCAATGCAAAGGGCATGGGTTCCATCCCTGATCAGGGAAATAAGATCCCACAGCTGTGTGGGATGGCCATATGTAAATAGATAATAAAGTTACAGAGTTTTAAAAAAGGAAGTTTATTTTAAAAACTGAAAAATAAAGGTGTAAGTGAGAGATTAGCATTTTATCTAGTGTTGAACATGTGTACAGCTTAACATATTTGTTGTATGTAGCTGAATTTAAGGGATTTCCCTGGTGGCTCAGATGGTAAAGAATCTGCCTGCAGTATGGGAGACCCAGCTTAGATCCCTGGATAGGGAAGATCCCCCAGAGAAGGAAATGGCTACCCACTCCAGTTTTTTTCCTGTAGAATTCCATGGACAGAGGAGCCTGGTGGGCTATGATCCATGGGGTCAACTTTTACAAAGAGTTGGACATGACTGAGTGACTAACTCTTTCTACTTTCAACTGAATTTTTAAAAATGTACATTTACTAATAGATATTGACATAGCCTACTACTATCAAGAATATGTTTAGTAGAAGATAACAATGGTTACTGACGACTCAGAGCAATGGTTTTCAAATTCTGTTTGATGCCTAAATATTTCCCTCCCAGCCCAACATAAAGGATAATTGTGTTAAATTCACTAATATTTATCAATTGAATCATATGAAGTACCAATATTTATAAATTGATTGTGAGGATTAAAGCCAGACCAATTTATTTATTATTGCCTTCCAATCTCCTCAACATAGTACATCTATTACCTACATGAACCCAAGGATTCTCCATAGAATCCATACCACAGGTTCCTAAGGTTTTCCACTCAGTTTTATAGCTGTGAATCTATAAGGTATAATAATGACTATCAACTTATACCAACTCCAGCATGACCTTAAAGCAATAAAAAATCAGGAGGGATGGCATCAATATAAGCAACGACAATATAAACCAAAATATATTGTTTGTTTGGATTTTGAGACTAGTATTGCATTAAGAACTTTATTGTATCATTATCATACTTATTCTTCATAATGACCTCCTTATAAGGTGGGTATCATTTTAACTTTTCTTTTACACTTAGGTAAGTCTGGGATTTGAGATTTTTAAGTAACTTCCCCAATGACATGCACAGCATCAAAGATAAAATTTGAATCTATCTGATTTTATACAACTTCTTGCCAGTAATTTTACATCCTATGTTGTAACAACTTCTCCATCAGTGAATGTCTTTGTTAGACTCTTCAGTTTCCATAGTAAAATGTCAGCATTCCTAACTATACAGAGTTAAATGTAAAAATACACTGCAATTCAGAACCCCCCAAAATGTACAGTAAGATCAGGCTATGTTAGTGAGTACAAATTCCAGTTGTTACTGACCCTTTCCAGGAAAAACCAAATAAAAGATTTGATGTTTATGGAAGGTCATTTGAAGACCATGCAGTCTATTAATTCTTAGATTTTCTATCATTCAACTATGTATCAAGCAAGAGGAGGAGAAATTTGAGATTGTGAAAAACAAAAATTTGCACCTGGACACTTGAGAAAAAATGTATCACTAATTAAAATCATACATACAGAGAGACAGTTTGATTTAGTTCTGTGTTTGTTTCATTATGCTATAAATATATTGAATTTGAGGCTCTTGTATGATAGATGTGGAAATTTTCAGTAATGCTTGGAGTTATGTACTTAAAATTAGGCAAAAAAGGTCAGAGTTATGAGTAGAGATTTGGTAGTTAGCTAAAGCTAGAGGGAGGGCTTGATAAAGCACAAGCTGGAATCAAGATTTCTGGGAGAAATATCAATAACTTCACATATACAGATGACACCATCCTTATGACAGAAAATGAAGAATAACTAAAGAGCCTCTTGATGAAAGTGAAAGAGAAGGCTGGAAAAGCTAGGTTAAAACTCAACAGTCAGAAAACTAAGATCATGGCATCTGGTCCCATCACTTCATGGCAAATAGATGGGAAAACAATGGAAACAGTGAAAGACTTTATTTGCGGGGGCTCAAAAATCACTGCAGATGGTGACTGCAGCCATGAAATTAAAAGCTGCTCGCTCTTTGGAAGAAAAGCTATGAACAACCTAGACAATATACTAAAAAGCAGAGACATTACTTTGCCAACAAAGGTCCATCTAGACAAAGCTATAGTTTTTCCAGTAGTCATGTATGGCTGTGAGAGTTGGACTAAAAAGAAAGCTGAGTGTCAAATAAGTGATGCTTTTGAACTTTGGTTTTGGAGAAGACTCTTGAGAATCCCTTGGATTGCAAGGAGATCCAACCAATCCATCCTAAAGGAGATCAGTCCTGAATATTCACTGGAAGGGCTGCTGCTGAAACGGAAACTCCAATACGTTTGCCACCTGATGTGAAGAACTGACTCATTTGAAAAGACCCTGATGCTGGGAAAGATTGAAGGCAGGAGAAGGGATGACAGAGGATGAGATGGTTGGATGGCATCACTGACTCGATGGACATGAGTTTGAGTAAGCCATGGGAGTTGGTGATGGACAGGGAGGCCTGGCATCCTGCAGTCCATGGGGTTGCAAAGAGTCAGGCACGACTGAGTGACTGAACTGAGAGGCAGGTGACAGTTGAAGTTATCAGGAAACAACTTTCAAGACAAAAGAAACAGAATAAAAGAAGCTATAAATGACATGTCCAAAACTCTTTTGCCAAGGATGGTGTGAGATATAGGTCTCCTTCCTGCTGCAGTTTGTTAACAAGCAGTAATGTGAAATGTGATTGCCAAAAATAGTTTAGAGATTCTGGTGGCTTGAGCCTAGCTTCATGAGTGTGAGTGGTATTCATAATGGTGACAGTAGAGGGGCGTAGGAAGGAAGTTGCTGCTGCTGCTGCTGCCTTGCTTCAGTCGTGTCCGACTCTGTGCGACCCCATAGACGGCAGCCCACCAGGCTCCCTCGTCCCTGGGATTCTCCAGGCGAGAACACTGGAGTGGGTTGCCATTGCCTTCTCTGTAGGAAGGAAGTAGAAGCATCCTGACCTCTGATTCACATCAGTGACAGTGTGCTCTTGGATTCAGTAGTACAAAGGTGCTCTTTCTGGCTTCCAATCCTCCAATCCATCATACAATTTTGTAAGCAACTAATTTCTAGGACTCACACCATACTCCTGGAAATATGTAGAGTGGTTTACTTCCTTGCTGGACTCTGACTGACACAATGGTCAACAGGAAAATGTTTTTCACATGTGAGTCAAAAATAACAGAGACTGACAAATAACCATTGCTTAAAAAAAAAAAAAGAGTTACTTAATAGTATTGATAAAACAGCTTTGGTACAATGGTGAGATGTATATAATAATGATGGTGTGGTGGTGATGATGATGATGATATTAACACTTATTGAGTGCTTACTGTGTGACAAGCATGCTTCTAATTGGATATCTGTTTTCACTCAGTTGTTCCTACTATTACTGTTTGAAGCGTGTGTATTAAATGCCTGTATTACAGATGCAGAGACTGAAGAATCAAGATTTTATATTCACTGCTCAGTATCACACAACTTTAAAAAACTGATGATGTCATTGGTAATCCCACAATCTGATGTCCAAATTTGTGCTTCTAATAACTATCCTGTTCTGCCTTGAAGTATGAGTGCAGAGTATAAAGGAACAACAACAACCAAAAAGCAACCCAAAAGATGAGACTAAGAGTGTGAATTATCATGGTAGTCCATATGTAAAATGTAATAAGAATCATGGAAAACGGAAAATGAGCCAGGTTTAGAAAGAGAGAGTGTAAATAGTAGACCATCAATCTCTGCAGTGATGATCTAAAGAAGCAAGTATGGGTGTGCTTAGGGGTGAGCAGTCTGAAGTGAATTCAGTATGAAGGAGCAGAAAGGCTTGACCATCTGTGTGACCTCAGTTTTGTGAATGAAGTCTGTGAGTCTGTTAAGAGTCCTCCACAGGCACTGGACATCCCTGCCAGGTCTTGCTAAGTATCCCAAACTGCAAGACTTAACGGTACTTTGACCTTGAAATGGTTCTTTCCTTTAGCTAATTATGTAGACTATTCTAAGAAGTAGATGAAGGCAATCACAGTACTTTTTTAAAAAATATTTTACTCATTTATTTATTTATTTGACCATGCTGGGATTTAGTTGTAGCATACAGGATGTTCCATCTTTGTTGTAGCCTGTAGGATCTCCACATGTTGAACTATGTGGAGATATTTACTTGAGGCACGCAAACTCTTAGTTGCAGCATGTGGGATCTGTTTCCCTGACCAGGGATAGAATCTGGGCCCCTGCATTGGAAGCACAGAGTCTTAGCTGCTGGACCACTGGGGAAGTCTATTAATATTTGCTCCTGTCATCTACAAAATGGACGTAATAATTCTGTCTCATAGTATTATAATCATGATGCAATGACTAACATTTTATAGGCTTCTAAAAAAAGTTAGTTCTAACTTTCACACGTAATTGTAGGAAGAGGTGTGTCTGAAATTAAGTTCTAACATGGCCATCTGGGAAAGTTCAGGCATTTACTTTTACCTCAAGAAAGATTGACAGTAGAACGCTGAGCCCTGGATGCTACTAAGCAGAAAAAAGAAAGATAATTTTGAAAAAAAAAACAAAACAAAACCCACAGTTTTCAAAAAGAAATACTTTTGCAAAACTAGAGAATCACAGTGACTCATATTATAATTGTTCACATATTATATCCCTATTGAATACTACATACATACAGGGCTTTAGTGATCTTAGCTGAAAGATGCTTTCCAAGAAGAGATCATTTAGCATTCATCTTTAATGAATGATACGTCAGCCTTACTTTACAGATATAATCAAGTGAGAATTCATTTTCAGGGTCTAATAAAGAATTTTACTAGGTTAAAGTAGGGCATAATTTCCCATTTAGCTTCCAGTGCAGTTTTCTGACCATACAGGGAAGGAAAGACAGAATAACGAGAGTTCTAGGGCATGAGAATGTGAGTTAGAAAAGTCACTAAAGATTCATAAAGGACAAACAAGTTGGACAAGGACAATCATAAATTAACAAACAGACATCACCTTGAAACCTTTGCTTGCCTGATTGCAAACCTTTTTGACTTCAGTTAAGGATCACCTAAGCTTTTATATTTGTTGCTGTTGTTTGGTCGCTAAGTCGTGTCCAACTCTTTTGTGACCCCATGGACTGCATGTGGCTCGCCAGATTCTGTTCATGGGATTTCCCAGGTGAGATTACGAGAGTGGGTTGCCATTTCCTCCTCTAGGGGATCTTCCTGACCCAGGGATCAAACAAATCGTCCCTGCATTAGCAGGTGGATTCTTTCCACAGAGCTATAAGGGAAGATTTTATACATAGTGTCCCTAATATTTTAGGTTTTATAAGAATATAATTTACTTCAACAAGATTGTGTAATATTATATTTTTCTAAACCATTGACTTCCACTGCTGACTTCCCCCATTTATTTAATTTAATTTCAGAATTAAAATGCATATAAATTCAGGTGGCTTAGAGGCTCAATTAGTCATGTCCTACTTCTGTTACTGTTAAAATATCCCCAAATATATATGCCATCCTTTGTCCTCAAAGATGAGTCTGCCGGTGGCAATCAGTAAGAAAAAAAGTCACATAATTATTTTTCAAAAAAAGTAATGAATTTCTGTAGATCTCTTCATACCTTCTCAATTGAGATTTTCACTCAATAGAATATTCTAGGCAAGCTAAGGAGACTGTTCTATTTTTAAAAGATTAATTTTGAAGGACCATTATAAAAACTTAACCTAGTTGTAAGCTGAGGCTACGATGATGAAATTAATCCATGTAGCTAACAAAGATTTATATTTACAATTTCCATGCATGCATGCTAAGTCACTTCAACTGTGTCCAGTTGGTAAGTCACTTCAACTGGTCACTTCTCTGTGACCCTATGGACCGTAGCCAGCCAGGCTCCTCTGTCTATGTGATTTCTCCAGGCAAGAATGCTGGAGTGGTTTACCATGCCCTCCTCCAGGGGATCTTCCTGACCCAGGAATTGAACTTGCCTCTCTTACATCTCCTGTGTTAGCAAGTGAGTTCTTTACCACTAGCACCACCTGGGAAGCCCTCAATTCCCATATTCATGGTCTATTCAAGGCATTGACTATAAAATCAATTCTACAATGTTGTCCTCATAAAAGTGTCATATAGTAGAGGAGATAATCATTAAAATAGGTAATTACAGAGAATTCCCT
This sequence comes from Redunca redunca, assembly GCA_006410935.1. Lineage (NCBI taxonomy): Eukaryota > Metazoa > Chordata > Mammalia > Artiodactyla > Bovidae > Redunca > Redunca redunca. The sequence goes on along the minus strand of SJYQ01000276.1, from coordinate 476,433 downwards.
GGTTGGGACTTGGCACTCACTGCCTGGTCCCAGGTTCGATGCCTGGTTTGGATCTAAGATCCCACAAGCCACAGAATGCAGCCAAAAAATAAAATAAACCTTGAAAAACACACAGCTATATTGCTGTGCTCTAAAAGTAATGATAGAGAGAGAACGGGTTATTATTAAAATATTGAGAATAGAAACAAATGTATGTAACCCGGAGTTAAAAGTAGTGTTACTAAGGAAGGTTTTACTAAGGTTGATAATTTGTGAATTTAGTTGTAATAAATGAAAAGGAATTAGCTAAAAGGAAAGGTCTCTTCCTTCCCATTTAGCAGAGATGTAGAAGCATCCATGTCAGAAACACTCATATTGATGCGAAGGTAGGAGTAGATACAGGAAAAGTTCTAAGCAGTAGAATAATACTCACGAGTTATGGGCATGGAAAGCTAGGCAGAGGCTATATACTGGGGAACCCTATATCCTACCTTAAGGAGCTTAACTCATATGATAAATGATGCGAGTCATCATGTGGTTCTGAGAAAAAGTAACACATTTAAATTTGCATTGTGTTTTAAATTCAGTTAGTTGTAGGGATACAAAGTAATGGCATGAAGAACTTAGATGGGTGAGGCTGAAACTAATCTACAAAGTACATAATGACGACATTCGATCCCTAATATTGGCATCAGTTCAGTCAGTTCAGTCATTCAGTTGTGTGCGACTCTTTGCGACCCCATGAACCGCAGCATGCCAGGCCTCCCTGTCCATCACCAACTCCTGGAGTCCACCCAAACCTGTGTCCATCGAGTCGGTGATGTCATCCAACCATCTCATCCCCTGTTGTCCCCTTTTCCTCCTGCCCTCAATCTTTCCCAGCATCAGGGTCTTTTCAAATGAGTCAGCTCTTTGTATGAGGTGGCAAAAGTATTGGAGTTTCAGCTTCAACATCAGTCCTTCCAGGACTGATCTCTTTTAGGATGGACTGGTTGGATCTTCTTGCAGTCCAAGGGACTCTCATGAGTCTTTTCCAACACCACAGCTCAAAAGCATCAATTCTTCAGCGCTCAGCTTTCTTTATACTCCAACTCTCACATCCATACATGACCACTGAGAAAATCATAGCCTTGACTAGATGGACATTTGTTGGCAAAGTAATGTCTGCTTTTTAATATGCTGTCTAGGTTGGTCATAGCTTTCCTTCCAAGGAGTAAGAGTCTTTTAATTTCATGGCTGCAGTCACCATCTGCAGTGATTTGGAGCCCCCGAAAATAAAGTCAGCCACTGTTTCCCCTGTTTCCTCATCTATTTGCCATGAAGTGATGGGATCGGATGCCATGATCTTAGTTTTCTGAATGTTGAGCTTTATGCCAACTTTTTCACTCTCCTCTTTCACTTTCATCAAGAGTCTCTTTAGTTCTCCTTCCCTTTCTGCCGTAAGAGCGGTGTCATCTACATATCTGAGGTTATTGATATTTCTCCCGGAAACTTCGATTCCAGCTTGTGCTTCCTCCAGCCCAGCGTTTCTCATGATGTACTCTGTGTATAAAATAAGCAGAGTGACAATACACAACCTTGATGTACTCCTTTTCCTATTTGGAACCAGTCTGCTGTTCCATGTCCAGTTCTAACTGTTGCTTCCTGAACTGCATATAGGTTTCTCAAGAGGCAGGTTAGGTGGTCTGGTATTCCTATCTCTTTCAGAATTTTCCACAGTTTGTGGTGATCTACACAGTCAATGACTTTGGCATAGACAATAAAGCAGAAATAGATGTTTTCTGGAACTCTCTTGCTTTTTCGATGATCCAGCGGATGTTGGCAATTTGATCTCTGGTTCCTCTGCCTTTTCTAAAACCAGATTGAATATCTGGAAGTTCACAGTTTGCGTATTGCTGAAGCCTGGATTGAAGAATTTTGAGCATTACTTTACTAGCATGTGAGATGAGTGAAATTGTGCAGTAGTGATGTAGTGAAATTGACATAATCTACCACATATACATATAGTGATGTGGTGATGTAGTGAAACTGGCATAATCTACCACATATAGCACAAGCCTAACATAGTGTCTCACCCTTATTTAAAACTCAATTTAAGAAAATATTTTCCTGTGGGAAAAAATTTAAATTTGGACAACTGCTTAATATCTAGGCTTCTGTAAATCTGAGGTCAGAAGACCTACATTAATTCATTTATGAGGATTAAAGAAGTCAAGATACATATGTGACCTGTTTAGTCGTCATTGGACTGGAGAGTTGGAAGATAAGGCAGAGTCAAGAGATCAGTGTTTTAAGACTGAAAGTGTTGCTCACAACTCACAAATATCATAAAATACTGAAACAAAAATTTGATTATTATTGTAAGTTTCAGGACCACACCTTTTCAAGGAGAGCAGGACATCTTTAAGAATTTTATATATTAGTTCTCCGTGTAAAATTGTACACATTGGACTTCTGTGTAAAAGTATATGGATGCTTGCTTCCGTGGTAAAGTTGATGTGACCACAGAGAGAAGAGAGCATGAGGCTTGGAGGAAGTTCATTTTACTCACAGGTCCCAAAGAGCAGGGTCACTACATGCCATGCAGGGCCACAAGGGAAGTGCCCAGGTTTTGGTCAGGGGGCAGAAGATAGGGACAAAGGGCTAGTCTAGACCAGGGGCTTTATTGAGGATTTCTCAAGAAAGGGAAGGTAGGGTAAGGGATATAGTTTAGGCCTGGCTAGTTTGAATAATTCCAGCAGGCTTTGGGCTAAAGGGGTGATCTGTGGTTGCCCAAGACAGAGGGCAAGTGATACTGGCTTGGCATGTGACGGCTGGATAAGGAGGTGGTGGGTTATAGACTCGGGATTGGCTGGTTTGTATATGAAAGATGTGTTCTCAGTTGAGCCTGTTGCTGAGAAAGACCTAACCCTGGGAGCAGCAGCCTCTTCCGGGGCAGCAAGATTTTATAACATCATAAAAAACAGAAAATAAAAATAATGATAGATCCACTAAGCCTCAGGACAATACATTTCAAGGAGTTCAGCTCATAGGTTAGATTTTACGCATTGGAATTTTATGTAAAATTTTACATATTGGACTGTCATGTAAAATTTTACATATTGGACTGTTATGTAAAAATTTTGCTGAATAAGGATTTACACATTAAAGCAAGAAAAGAAGGAAGGGGAAAAGAAAGAAGAGAGGAAGGAAGCAAAGAAGGAAAATAAAAACAAGCTAAAACCCTGGGGGCAGGAGGAGAAGGAGACGACAGAGGATGAGATGGCTGGATGACATCACCGGATGGATGTGAGTCTGAGTGAACTCTGGGAGTTGGTGATGGACAGGGAGGCCTGGCATGCTGCAGTTCATGTGGTTGCAAAGAGTCAGACACGACTGAGTGACTGAACTGAACTGAACTGAAAACCCCAAAACCTCTGCAAAAAAAAGTTCTTTAATAATTACCATTAAATAAGATTGATTTTGTTAAATTTGCCTTAGTCTCATCCTCCTTCCCTATGGTCCCCCACCCCCAGGGACACTTGACAATGTCTGAAAACATTTTTGATTATCACAATTTGAGGGTGACAAGCTGGCATCAAGTGAGTAGTGGCCAGGGATCTTGTTAGACATCCCATGTTACAAAGGATAGCCTCCCACAAACAAATGTTTCTCAGCCAAAATGTCAATAGTGCCAAGACTAAGAAATCTGGATCTGCATTAATATTTTAGATAGGGATGCCATTTTTAAAAACAGCTATTTGTCCTCCCATACTGCAACTGACACTAAAGCCAAATTAATGACTTAGAAAACATATCAGAAAGGCTTGCCTTAAAAATACATTTACTGAAAAAACATTTTTCTTAGTTAAAGATTATTTTATACAATGTTTTAAAATCAGTGCCACTTGATTTCTAATTTTCTAATCAGATTAACCACTTGTTAGCTGCTTGCTGCTGCTCCTGCTAAGTTGCTTCAGTCGTGTCCGACTCTGTGCGACCCCATAGACGGCAGCCAACCAGGCTCCCCCGTCCCTGGGATTCTCCAGGCAAGAACACTAGCTGCTTACCTTGCCCTTATTTAAAAGAAGAAATTTTTATTTATTTATTTTTTAAAAAAATTTTTTAAAGTTTTATTTTAACTTTAGTTTACTTTACATTACTGTATTGCTTTTGCTAAACATTGACATGAATTCACCACGAGTGGAAGAAATTTTTAAAAATTAAAAAAAAGAGAGTGAGAAAACCTCAAAATTTGCTTTCTCTGTGAAACTGTATACTTCTGGGAACCTAGCCCAGCAAGAGTGCACCTGACTGCTTCCCCCATTATAAATGAACTTCAGGGTCGTAAGGGAACAGTAGGCAGAGGAAGGATTAAGAAGGTGACAGCGTTATTGCTCACTATGGATTGAAACAAGCTGGTGGAAAGGTTATCACCAGGCAATGCTGCTTTGATTCTGCTATCATGGGAAGCAATATATTAAGGCTAAATAGGTGAGAAAGTTGTAACCAAAAATTCTAGGCCATTATTTAATACATGTAACTACTTTGACATGTGTTGAGTTAGATGTAAAATATGGAAACTAGTTTGAAGGAAACAAAGATGCCAATTTTGAGAAACCTCCAATATCAATGGATTCAGACAAGGAATGTGATATTCTGAATAAATTGTGTAAAAGTGGAAAAAAAAAACATTGTGTAAAATCTAAAGAAAAATACTTCTTGGGTGGCTTGGCTGTGTAAACATAACAGCATTAAATAATTTACAGTCATAGAAATGTGTTCAAAATATGGTTAAATGCTGTATTTTGTGAATTCATTCAGTGAAGTACCATCTTACACATTTTCTCCCCAAGTAATCTAGGAGGTTCAAGTTGGTTTTCTACCTTATTCCTCTTTCATTTTGTATTATACGACTTTGCTCAAATTCTATATCTATCCTGGCAAATAGGGAGCAGTTAATTGAATTGAATTGACTTGTACAATACTATTATCTTCTGGTTACCTTTAACTTCCTTGACTAACCCATACGCTTCTCTTTTTTCTGCTCCCATAGGTTCAGCTATCATCTATATAATAATGATTCTTAAAATTGTATTTCTTTCTAGCGCAAATCACTGTTTTTAACTTCTTCCTATGGACCCAACACCTCCTCCTTTATTCATCTGAGTGGATGTCTTCCAAACTCCTAACACAGTAATTTATAAGTTGTCTGTCAGAGGAGCCTGGCAGGCTACAGTCCACAGGGTCACAGAGTTGGACGTGGCTGAAGCGATTGAGCCGATTGTCATCGTCCCTGATTTTTTGACAAATGTGTTGAAAGTTCACATAAAGAGGATGAAAGCATGATTCCAGGGTCTTGAGGACATGGTCTCATCCAGTCTATATATGTATTAACATGCTGAAAATTGGCCAAGGGAATAAGGAGGACAGGGACTATCTACTATATATGTCATTTAAGTTGTGATAACTTGCAGAAGACCCTTCTATGGTGTGTTGAGGAAAATAATCAGACATCATGAGCAGGGGGGAAATGGGAGATAATGTCAATTTCAGTAGCCTTTCCTATCCCACTGTCTTGTAAAGAGCATGGTATAGAGTAGACACTTGCTAAAATTTTGTTGAATATATGACTCAGAAGCTCCCATGTCTTTGGCAAACTTTTTTTTTTTTTCTAAAAAGGACCATATAGTAAATACTTTAGGATTTATGGGACATATGATCTGTGTCACAGCTATTAATTTTGCCTTTGTTGAGTAAAAGTAGCCATAGTATACCACTGCCTCTAATAGAATCACTCAGAATAGAACTTTTATAAGCTCCTACTGTCATATCTTTCCACTTTGCATTATTAATGTCTGCATGCATGCATACTATGTCACTTCAGTCATGTCTGACTCTTTGCGACCTCATGGACTGTAGCCCACCAGGCTCCTCTGTCCATGGGATTCTCCAGGCAAGAATACTGGAGTGCATTGCCATGCCCTCCTTCAGGTGATCTTCCCAACCCAGGGATCACACCTGCATCTCATATCTCCTGCACTGGTAGGTAGGTCCTTTACCACTAGCACCAGCTAGGAGGCCCTAGTTAATGTCTACATACTTTGCTTTCTTCTATCTTATAGCCAGTAGCTGTCCATATCCCTAGTTAAGGCTAACTCTTCCTTCTCTGAGCCAGAGCCTATTCCCTTTTATTTACTCAAGAATGCCACTCTATTAATTGCCCTTTCTTCTTTATATCATCAGTTGTTTCTATCTTCTGAATTAATCCTGTCAGCACCCACACTGTTATTTCTCTCATTTTGGTACAGAGGAAAGGAACGATTTTTGATTCCACTTCCCCCTCCTCCTGGTATCACCCTAACTTTCTGGTCTCCTTATAGCAAAGTTCCTTGAGAGAATTGTCAGGACTGGCCATTTCCAGTTCTTTACCTCCAATTTTCTCCTACATCCACCACTCCAAATAGAATTTGGCCTTTATTATTCCTTCACAAAATAGGACCCTTGTCAATGTCACCAATGGCCTCCATTAGTAGAATTAATGGTCAGTTCTCACTCCTCAACTTATTTGACCTACCAAAATCATTGAACATAAATGACTACTTCCTCTTCCCTTAAATACTCTTTTCATGGTATTTAAGGCATCACAGTCTCCTTGTTTTCTTCCTACAGAATTAGCCCCTCATCTCAGTCTCCTGCGCTTTTCCCTTCTCTTAAAATGTTTAACAGCTGAGTGCTCCAAGGCATTTCCTTACACTTCTTAAATTCTCTCCATCCACCTTCTTGATGAGCTCATCAAATTTATGTCTTTAAGTAATTATCTGTTTACTGATAGCTTCCAAATGTATGTTTCCACCCAGGATCTCTCTGTTATGTTTAAGATTTGTATACTCAGTATCTTGATCCAAGTCATTTATCATATATTTGATTTTTGCTTATATGTGGCTATTTTCTCCTTGTCTATGGTTAGTTTCTTCATTCTTTTTATGATGTCTTTTGAAGATTAGGTGTTTTTAATTAGGTGTTTTAATTAGGCTCTTTTTTGGTGCCCATCTCTCAGAGATCACCATCCTTTGTTGATTTCAAATGTCTTCTACATTTTTATTTCTTATATTTGTTTAGAATGTTTGCCTTTTTCAGGTAACAGAGCAAATTGAAGTCCCAATTTGTCTGTGTTTTTTTCCTTTTTAGGAACCATAGTCTTGAGATTATACCTATAAAATGTTTATTTAACCTAAGGTCATAAAGAATTTCTCCTGTTTCCTTTTAGAACTTTTGTCATTTTGAGTTTTAAAATCAGTACTGTAATTTGTTCTGAGTCAATTGTCATATACATTGCAAGGTATTAATCAAAATTATTGGTTTTACATTATAGTTACCTAGTCATTTCAGCAACATTTGTTGAAGACTAACTTATTTCTTAATGAAATCTTTGCACTCTTTTCAGAGTCAGCTGTTCAGATGTTCAAGCCTATTTCTATACTCCTTTTTGATTGTTCACTTCGTTCATTAATGCCACTGAATCACAAGGGTTTTCAACTCGGGTATTACCCCTCTGGTACTCTGCTTTGCAAATTCTAGCACTATGGTCTTTCTGGGCTTAGCACTATCTCCCCAACTCAGAAGGTACTGTGGGTTCTGCTCCCTGCACTGAAGCCTGGAGATTATCTCATGGCAGCAAGTTGGAGCAATCACTGTGCTCTTATTTGGTACTCATCTCTCAGGGATCACCAACCTTTGTTTGTTGATTTCAAATGTCTTCTACATTTTTGTTTCTTATATTTGTTTCGAATGTTTTCCTTTTTCAAGTAACAGAGCAAATCTATTTGTTTGTTATTCCATCATCATCAGAGTCCAGATTTATCATTCCTGGGCCTCATTTTCCCATACAATCAGAGGCAATGGGGGAAAAAAGAAACCTTAAAAATCTCTCCAAACTGTATAAAAAATAGAAAGGTAAAGTGTTAATTACACAATGGATTCATACACTTAAGAATATCACATAGGGCTGAAGATAATCAGAAGATTAATAGGACAAATTAAAAAATATTTTACACCTTGGCTTATGTGTAACATATAATCATATAGGGCATTGTCTTTTTGCCACGTGGGCTGTTGGAAGAGAACAGATTTATTTAGGCTGTAAAAAGTTCAAGCTGATGGGTTTTCTCTGCTTTAACAATTAAATGATCTTGGCAGCTGATCGGTCTGATGGTTGTTATGAAATATATTTTGCAACTGTCCTTTAATCCTTGCATGGTGACATGCTGGTACATCTCACTCTCACTTGGGAACTTGGATGGGCACCATGATGTGCCTTTGGTTACAGGGTTGTTATTAAGTTGTATTTCCCTCCAGTAGAGTGAGAACTATGCTGTTAAACTGGAGAAGTCAGCCAAAGTAAAAGAAAGTTGAATATTCAAATAGCCTGTGTGCCAAGTGACTGACAGACCCTCAACATTCTGGAGCAGTGCAAGAACAGTCTCTCATTCAGCTATATCACCTTAGTGTATGTATAGGACCATAAATTCCTAATTGGCTTAAAAATTATCTTAAGTTCAATAATTTTCAGTGTCTGTAGCCAACCTATATGTTTGTATTAGAAACTCGGACATAAAGTGATTAGGGATTATTTGCTCAAAGTGTGCTAAATAAAAAGCAAATGTAATTTTTCTCATTTAACTCTAGAAACAAAAGGTAGATATCTCTGCCTTTGCTTTTTCCACTCACCAAATCTCAGTCCTAATAGTCCTAATAACAGCTATTGAAACAACAAAAATTGTCTATTTTGCCTCAAGCAATGTAGTAAATGCTTAGAGAATAGACATTAATAAGATAATAGGGTTCTAGAATTTTAAGAACTTACAAAATGGTTTAGAATACCTAAAATTAGAATATACACTTTATTCAATTACTATCCTCCCCAAATCAGTCAAGTTCAGTTAGTTCAGTTCAGTTCAGTCACTCAGTCGTGTCCAACTCTTTGCAACCCCATGGACTACAGCATGCCAGGCTTCCATGTCCATCACCAACTCCTGGAGCTTACTCAAACTCATATCCATTGAGTCAGTGATGCCATCCAACCATCCTCTGTCATCCCCTTCTCCTCCTGCCTTCAATCTTTCCCAGCATCAGGGTCTTTTCAAATGAGTCAATTCTTCCCATCAGGTGGCCAAAGTATTGGAATTTCAACTTCAGCATCAGTCCTTCCAATGAATATTCAGGACTGATTTCCTTTAGGATGGACTGGTTGGATCTTCTGGCAGTCCAAGGGACTCTCAAGAGTTTTCTCTAACACCACAGTTCAAAAGCATCAGTTATTTGGCACTCAGCTTTCTTTATAGTCCAATTCTCACATCCATACATAACTACTAGAAAAACCATAGCCTTGACTAGACGGACCTTTGTTGGCAAAGTAATGTCTCTACTTTTTAATATGCTGTCTAGGTTGGTTATAGCTTTTCTTCCAAGGAGCAAGTGTCTTTTAATTTCATGGATGCAGTGGCTATCTGCAGTGATTTTTGAGCCCCCCAAAATGAAGTCTGTCACTGTTTCCACTGTTTCTCCATCTATTTGCCATGAAGTGATGGGACCAGATGTCATGATCTTAATTTTCTGAATGTTGAGTTGTAAGTCAACTTTTTCACTCTTCTCTTTCACTTTCATCAAGAGGCTCTTTAGTTCTTCGCTTTCTGCCATATGTGTGGTGTCATCTGCATATCTGAGGTTATTGATATTTCTCCCGGCAATCTTGTTTCCAGCTTGTGCTTCATCCAGTCCAGCATTTCTCACGATGTACTCAGCATATAAGTTAAATAAGCAGGGTGATGATATACAGCCTTGATGTACTCCTTTCCCGATTTGGAGCCAATTATTTGGAACCAGTCTGTTGGTCCATGTCCAGTTCTAACTTTTGCTTCTTGACCTGCATACAGATTTCTCAGGAGGAGTTCAGGTGGTCTGGTATTTCCATCTCAAAGAATTGTCCAAGTTCGTTGTGATCCACACGGTCAGAGGCTTTGGCATAGTCAATAAAGTAGAAGTAGATGTTTTTCTGGAGCTCTCTTCCTTTTTTGATGATCCAATGTATGTTGACAATTTGATCTCTTGTTCCTCTGCCTTTTGTAAATCCAGCTTGAACATCTGGAAGTTCACGGTCCACATACTGTTGAAGCCTGGCTTGGAGAATTTTGAGCATTACTTTGCTAGCCTGTGAGATGAGTGCAATTTTGTGTAGTTTGAGCATTCTTCGGCATTGCTGTTCTTTGGGACTGGAATGGAAACTGACCTTTTCCAGTCCTGTGGCCACTGCTGAGTTTTCCAAATTTGCTGGCATATTGAGTTCAGCACTTTAATAGCATCATCTTTCAGGATTTGAAATAACTCAACTGGAATTCCATCACCTCCACTCGCTTTGTTCATAGTGATGTTTCCTGAGGTCCACTTGACTTCACATTCCAGGATGTCTGGCTCTAGGTAAGTGATCACACCAGCATGATTATCTGGGTTGTGAGTATCCTTTTTGTATAGTTCTTCTGTGTATTCTTACCACCTCTTCTTAATATTCATTAACGAAATATAAATCAAAACTGCAATGATATTTCTACATGCCTATTAAAATTATTAAAATTGAAACACTGATGATACCAAGTAATAGAGAGGATATGGAGAAACTAGAACTCAAATGAACTGCTAGTGGGAAAACAAAATGGTACAACCACTTTGGAAAACAGTTGTCAGATTTTTACAAAATTAAATGAATACTAGCCATATGATTCAACCATTTTACTTGTAGATAGTCACCTGATAAATAAAAATAGGTGATCACACATAGACTTGAATACATATGTTCATAGCAGCTTTATAATTGGAGTCATCCAAACATCCCTCCAAATGTGAAAGAATGCATTGTGATATTCATACAATAGAATACTATTCAGCAATGAAAAGGAATTAATTCTTCTTTGTTTGGTATTTTTTATTGTAAAAGTCATATAATATAAAACATACTATTTTAACCGTGTTTAACTGGATAGTTCAGTGGCACTAAGTACATTAACATTATCGTGCAACACCTACCATCATCCATCTCTCAAATATTTCATGTTTCTAAACTGAAACTCTGTCCCCATTAAACAGTAACTTGCCAGTTTCCCTCCCTACCCCCCACTCCCAGCCCCTGACACCTATCAATGTACTTTCTTGCTCTATGAATTTGACTGTTGTAGGTATCTCATATAAGTAGAATCAAACAGTTTTTGTCTGTACCTAACGTATATAGTGGAGAAAGCATTGCAACCCACTCCAGTACTCTTGCCTGGAAAATCCCATGGATGGAGGAGCCTGGTAGGCTGCAGTCCATGGGGTCGTGAAGAGTCGGACATGACTGAACGACTTCTCTTTCACTTTTCACTTTCATGCATTGGAGAAGGAAATGACACCCCACTCCAGTGTTCTTGCCTGGAGAATTCCAGGGACGGGGCAGCCTGGTGGGCTGCCGTCTATGGGGTCGCAGAGTCGGACACGACTGGCGACTTAGCAGCAGCAGCAGCAGCAATGTATACTGGAATGCATTTTTAAGGTTAGCTTAACATATGTCCTGTAAACAGACTCTAGGTTCTTTTTTTCTTCTGTGCTATACAATACGTCCTCATTAGTTATCTACTTTAGACATAGCTGTGTATCTATGTCAATTCCAATCTTTTAATTTATCCCACCCCCTTTTGACCCCTTGGAAATAATTCTTGATATATGGTATAACCTGGATCAATCTTAAATAATTATGCGAAGTCTTTTATGGTCCTGGACCCAAGTCCAATGTCTGTGTCGGGGGCAGTGAGTGAGGATCACCCACATGACACCAAGCAATTCTGGGACACCAGCAGGATTTCTGAGAATTCAACTCAAATCTTACACTATCTACCCAGAGATATCATCAGATTGCACAGACTGAGGGCTCAGTCCTACGAGACTTCCTACACAGTCCTCTCCACCTCCATGTTCAGGTGCCATCTGTAAGCCTATGCTACCTGTGCTTCTTCCAGTCAACTGGTTATAAATCAGAAGTTCTCATAATCTCATTGTGGGTTTAACTAATTTGCTAGAGTGGCTCACAGAACTCAGGAAAATATTTTGCCTACTAGTGACTTAGCAGCAGCAGCAGATTACCAGTTTATTACAGAAGGAAATAACTCAGAAACAGATACAAGAGATGCATATCATAAGGTATGGGGAAAGGACAGCGCTTCCATGCCCTCCCAGGTGCTCCCCTCTCCTGCACCTCCACAAATTAACCAACTTGGAGTCTTTCTGAACCTTGTCCTTTTGGGTTTTTGTGGAGGCTTCATTACCAAGGTGCAATTGACTAAATCCTTGACCACTGATGATTCAACCTCTAGCCCCTTTCCACTCTTGGAAGGTTACAAATTACAAAATGTAATTTTTATGGCTTCTTTAAAATTTCTTTAAAATAAGCAAGATATATTATAATTCTAGTGGTATCTTTTATTTGTTTTTAGCATTTTTTAATCTCCTCTTCCTAGTTCGATTTGTAATATCTCAAAGTCAAGGACAGGTTTTCTACTTCAGCAATAAGAACCACACAGTCTCCAGCATAGAACTTCTGTTCTATGATGGACAAGACACTGAAAGAGGTTCAGATTCTCAGAGGAAGTAGTGAAGAGGATGATGACTGGCTGTGTAAGTAAATTCTTGAACTAATTGAGGTCAAGAGAGATCAAGAGTGCTGTGATATGTCTGCACCCCACAACAATATACATATTCTTCAGCACTATCCTCTTTTTCTTCATTTAATAGGAAGAAATCAAACATGAATTTAATGATTTAGAGCAAGAATCAATAGCATTTTATTCTCTATAAGTCACTTTATTATTTTGCAGGATTCTTATCTCCATTCCTATACCTTGAAATTACATTTTTATTAAAATTGCCAAAAATTCAGTCCATAAGTCAAACAAAATTGCTGATTGCTTTAAGGAGGGTTTTGTAAAATTAAAAGGAAGCAGAAATGCATCGTTTTCAGGGAATTTATCATTTAAACTGGATGCAGCTATATTTTGATAGTAGATTGTTGAACTAAAAGTCAAATTAATTTGGTTCAAGTTCCACTTTTGCCTTTGAATAGAATACAAGTTGTCGAACTGCCATAACTGTCAACTTTATTATTCGTAAATTGTAGCCAATTCATTTCCAAAGGATTTTGTATGCACGAATGAGATAATAAATGTGAAAACACTGTAATCACTAACATCCTATACAAATATAAGTCATTGTTATTACTAGGACTCAAAGCCAACTTTAGAAAAGAATATGTTATTTGTTGATCAATGAAATTGACCCCTGGAGACCTCCATCCCTAAATCAGCCCACACTCTACTAAGATGTAATACTACCTGTCATTTTACCATGTGTAATGCATTGTTTTATGTTAAGTAAGCTTTCTCAGGTTTCCATTTAAAATGGAAATACATCCTAGGAGAGTAACAATAGGTCTCAAGTATGTTATGTTTAATACCTGGCACCTAGGCAACATTTTCATGTATCTTTTTCTCCATTTTTTCTGACTAGAGCAGGATAATATAAAAGCATGAGTCCTAGGAGACTTAAAAGAATAGAAACAACCCTCCCACCCACCACTGCAAATCATGCTAACCTAAAACAATGAAACAGTCAGTTATTTTACCAGAAAAATGGGTTTATTTTGGATGTGAACTAAGATCCTACATGCCATGTGGTGTGACCAAGAGAAAAAAAATTGCAATTTGGGACATGCAACCATAGCAAAATATATGCAAGTTCCTGTAAAAAACATTGTGAAAAACAAAAGATACCAATAGAATTTTAATATATCTTGCTTATTTCACAGCATTCTTAAAGAAGCCTTAGAAATTATATTTTGTAATTACTTTTATTTCCTAGATCAGCAAACTGATTCATAATAAACAGCCTAGGAAAACACAGAAAATGATAGAGACAGGCCCTGAATCTTAGTATGACTCCAAAATCATGATCTTTCCACAAATTCATAATAAAAGGTTATACCCATGTATGTGTATTCTACTGATTCACAGACATGTGAAAGACACTTGAAAAGATATGTGAAAGACATGTCAAAGTAATTTAAAGAAAAAGTATAGTCTTTTCAGCATATTATGCTAAAACAATTACACATCCACTTACAAAATATATATCTCAGCACTTACTTCACACTTACATAAGAAATAACTTTAGATGTATCATAGACTTAAACATGTAAAAGTTAAAGCTATAAAATTTCTAGAAGAAATAACAGGAGGAAGCATTGTGACTTTATTAATTAGGCAAAAATTTGTTAAATAGGACAGAAACAGTATAACCCAGGAAATAAAAAGCAAAATAAATTGAACATCATCAAATTTTAAACCTTCTGCTCCACAAAGACAGTTAGAGAATGAAATGACAAGCTACAGGCTAGGAGAAAATATGACCCAAATTCCTTTGTAGTAAAGTCATATTTAGATAATATATAAATACTCTTAGAAATCAATAATAAGATAACCCAATTTTTAAAATGGACAAAAGATTTAAACAGACTTGCCATGAAGAAGACATGTGACTGGCAATGGTTAACAACATATATTATTAGAAAAATGCACATTTAAATCACAATGACATCATTACATATCTACTAGATATCTAAAGTTAAACACACACACACACTACTAAGTTTGATTAGTATGTGATGCAACTGGAACCCTCATACATTATCTGTGATAATGCAAAATGGTACTTTAAAGATAGTTGGTATTTCTACATAGTATTAAATATCTATACCTTATAATCCAGTAGTCCCACTCAGCATTATTACCCAAGAAAAATGGAAACATTTTCCACACAAAGATTTGTATGTGACTATTTATATAAACTTATTCATAATAGTCAATATTGGAATCAAGGCAAAGATCCATCTCTTAGTAACTATATAAGCAAATTGCAGTATAGCCATATGGCTATATGTCAATGGCTATTTAGCCATTAAAATGAATGAACTGTTGATACATGAAACAGTATGGATGGATCTCAAAGGCATTATACCAGAAAACACATACTGTATGATTCCATTTAAATGAAATTCTGAAACAGACAAAAGTATAGATAAAGAAAATAGATTATTGGCACCAGGCATTGGGGGTAGAAGATGATAGAATTCAGTACAAATAACCATGAGGGAACTTTTTTGGTAATGGGAATGCTCTGTATCTTGATGGTAGTGTTGATTGAATGACAGTCTGTCTTTAACAAAGTTCACCAGGGGCACATTCAAAAGGAGAATTTTACTATATATAAATTATCTTTCAGAAACCTGATTAATAAGAAAAGGTATTAATAAGTGCAAAAAAATTTCAGAGGAAGAAAGAAATGTAGGGAATGAAATAATCCACAAAGACTCTCTTGTGTGAAAAATGAGAGAGATTTCCAATGGGGAATGAGTGTGAGGGAAAGAACACAGATCACTGTTTACAGAAGAATGAGATGATTCATATGTTTGTTTGAACCTTTCCTCCTGGGGAAGTTAAGGGGCCCAGCTTCTTTGTTCAGTGAGGTTTGAGTTTCTAAGAGCCAAAAATGGGCACAACTCTAAAAGTAGAATTAACTTAACTCTCAAGCTGGAAATCAAATCACAAGGAAAACCTTCAAAGCAGTATCCAAGTTGGCACATAGTCAAGAACTGATAGTATGAACAAAGCATCAGTGTTCTGATCTTCAGACTCTGACCAGAGTCAAAGTACAAGAAACTGGACAGCAATCAGGGAAACAAAATGGCTGTGAAGTTTACAAAGGTGATTAGGAAGCTCGATCTGGAGACATTCAGACAGGGTCTGTGGGCACCCAGAATTCAAGTATTTTCATAGGCCCTGTCAGTCTTGCCCAATCGTAAAAAAGCAATGATTGATAACATTAAGTTGGTTCAGGAGACAGTTCAAAATAGAGAGGAATGGGAGACACAATTACAGATACAATTTGTCAAAGTACTTCTGTCTTCATTCTACTGAATTCAAATAATACTGAAATGTAGGATGCTATTGTGATAATGCATGGTTTGACATAATATTTTATGAATATTCAAGACAGCTTTCCAGGAGTTTCTCTTTCTTGCATCTTATAATAATAATTGTTTGCACATATTCAGCAAAGTGAGAGATTTTGTGAGGCAATCAGTGACATGGGGAGTGAAAAAGTAGTTGGCTTGAGCTATGCTAACTTGGCGCTAAATTTTATTTCTTAAGTTTAAAGATTGATGCTAAGATGATTAAATGGTGAGTGCCAAAGGGTGTTTCTCAGTTGCTTCCTGGAAGTACTGCTGGCTGGTTCACTCCCTTGCTTTTCAGGGCAACTGCATGAATTGACTATATTATTAAATTTTAATGCATTCAGTAAATATTTATTAAATATCAACTATATTCCTGAGACTATTTTATTCTCCGAGGGACAGGGTCACACTAATGCAGTGTGGTAGGATTTAAAGCTTCAAAACACAAAAATGAATAGCGTACCATACCTACCTTCAAATTCTCACAATAAAATGCATAAAGAAGATATATAGCTGTTGAATGTACTGGAATCTTCCCTGTGCCCCAAGGATAGGTATGAGGTCATGAGCCATCTATTAGTGACATAATAAACTTATTGCTGTAAAATATACTATTAAAATATGGGATATTCATAATATTCCTACAATATTTTACATTTTTTCACCAATAAAATTTACAGTTAGATTCCAAAAGAATTAGAATAGATGAGAATGAACTTCTAAAAATTATTTATTCAATGTATAAATGCATATCAAACCAGTCCTTAGTTTCATTTATCTTTTCTATCGACATTTAAAAAATTTATTGTCATTTATTTCTGCTCTAATTTTTGTTATTTCCTTCTTTCTTCTAACTTAGGGCTTTGATTATTTTTTTGTTTGTTTCTTAAGGTTCAAAGCTAGATTGTTTGAGACTTCTTTTCTTTCTTCAGGTAGGCATTGATCACAATGAACTTACTTTTTAGAACTGCCTTTGTTGCATCTTATAAATCTTGGTGTATTACTTTTCTACTTTTGTTTGCCTCAAGATATTTTTTATTTCTTTTTTGATTTATTCTTTGATTCATTTGTTATTCAGTAGCCTGTTGTTAAATCTCTACATATCTGTGGATTTTCCAATATTTTTCATGTAATCAATTTCCAGTTTCACACTATTGTGTTTGGAAAAACTGCCTGATATGATTTCAACCCTCTTAAATTTAAGACTTATTTTGTGATCAAACCATGTGATTTATCTTGGAAAACATTCCACGTGCAATGGAAAAGAATGTGTATTCTGTTGCTTTTGGATGGAATGTCCTGTAAGTATTTGTTAAGTCTATTTTTTCTAATATGCTCTTTAAGGCTGATGTTTCCTTATTGATTTTCTTTATATATGATATATTCATTGACATAAGTGGGTTACCAGAGTCCTCTACTCTTATTGTACTGTTGTTTATTACTCCCTTTAGGTCTTTAACATTTGTTTGTATATTTAGTTGTTCCTGTCTTCAGTCAGTTCAGTCACTCAGTAGTGTCTGATTCTGCGACTCCATGGACTGCAGCACGTCAGGCCTCTCTGTCCATCACTAACTCCTGGAGCTTGTTTAAACTCATATCCATTGAGTCTGTGATGCCATCCAACCATCTCATCCTCTGTCATCCCCTTCTCTTTCTGCTTTCAATCTTTCCCAGAATCAGGGTCTTTTCCAGTAAGTCAGTTCTTCACATCAGGTGGCCAAATTATTGGAGTTTCAGCTTCAGCATCAGTATTTCCAATCACTATTTAGGATTGATTTCCTTTAGGATTGACTTGTTGGATCTCCTTGCAGTCCAAGGGACTCTCAAGAATTTTCTCCAACACATTTCAAAAGCATCTATTCCTTGGCGATCAGCTTGCTTTACGGTCCAACTCTCACATCCATACATGACTACTGGAAAAACCATAGCTTTGCCTAGACAGACCTTTGTCATCAAGGTAATGTCTCTGCTTTTTAATATGCTGTCTAGGTTGGTCATAGCTTTTCTTCCAAGGAACAAGCATCTTTTAATTTCATGGTTGCAGTCACCATCTGCAGTGATTTTGGAGCCCAAAAA
The DNA here is from genome assembly GCA_006410935.1 of Redunca redunca. Taxonomy (NCBI): domain Eukaryota; kingdom Metazoa; phylum Chordata; class Mammalia; order Artiodactyla; family Bovidae; genus Redunca; species Redunca redunca. The sequence continues at coordinate 458,309 of SJYQ01000276.1, read as the reverse complement.
ATAAAGTCTGTCACTGTTTTCACTGTTTCCCCACCTGTTTTTTTGTCATGAAGTGATGGGACCAGATGCCATGATCTTAGTTTTCTGAATGTTGAGTTTTAAGCCTTTTCACTCTTCTCTTTCACTTTCATCAAGAGACTCTTTAGTTGCTCTTCGCTTTCTGCCACAAGAGTGGTGTCATTTGCATATGAAGGTTATTGATATTTCTCCCAGCAATATTGATTCCAGCTTGTGCTTTGAGTCCAGCATTTCACATGATGTACTCTGCCTATAAGTTAAATAAGCAGGGTGACAATATACAGCCCTGGCATACTCCTTTCCCAATTTTGACCTTGTCCATTGTTTCATGTCCGGTTCTAACTGTTGCTTCTTGACCTGCTTACAGTTTTTTCAGGTTTCCTATCTTAGGTGAAAAAATATTTATAAATGTTATATCCTCTTGTTGGATTGAATTCTTTGTCATTATACCATGTCTTCCTTTGTTTCTTACTACAGTTTTCATTTTAAAGTTCATCTTTTCTGATGTTAGTATATCTTCTCCAAGTTTCTTTTGGTTTCCATTTGTATAGGATATTTCTTTCTAATCCTTCACTTTCTGTCTGTTTGAGCCCTTATAGCTAAAGAGCTTCTCTTATAGTCAGCATATAGATGAATATTGTTTCTTTCAATCCATTCAGCCACTCTATGTCTTTTGATTAGAGAATTCAATTTAAATTTAAAGTAATTATTGATAGATATTGCTATTTGGTTAATAGTTTTCTAGCTATTTTATAGTTATATCTGTATCTTTACTCTCTTTTTCTCTTCTTTTGTGGTTTGATGCCTTCCTTTGGTGGTGTATTTAGATTCCTTACTATAGGTATTTGCTCTGTGGTTACCGTGAGACTTACATATAAGAGCTTATATTTGTAACAGTCTATTTTAAGTTGATACAAAATTAACTTTTTAAAGTAAAAAATGCTTATTCTCTCTCCTTTTGCTTTATGTATTTAATATCCCATTTTATGTTTTATCTCGTGTATTACTTAATTATTATAATGATAGTTATTTTTATTAGTTTTATGTTTTAACCTTCAAACTAGCTGTATAAATAATTCCTTCACTACCTTAACAATAAATTTACTTTTCCAGTGAGATTTATTCTTTCATATGTGTTGTTACTAATTAGCACTTCTTTCTTTTCATCCTAAAGAAGTCCCTTTAACATTTCTTGTAAGACTGGTTTAATGGTGAAGTACTTTAGCTTTTGTTTGGAAAACTCTATCTCTCCTTAAATTCTGAATAATAACTATGCTGGGTAGATTATTTTTATTTCAGCACTTTGAATATATCATGCCACGCCCTTCTAGCCCTCAAAGATTGTGTTGAAAAATCTAATAGTCTTGTGGGGGTTCCCTTGTATGTAACAAATTGTTCTTCTCTTGCTAAGTTTAACATTCTCTCCCTGTCTTTAACTTTTGACATTTTAGTTTTAACTTGTGTTGGTGTGAGTCTCTTTGGGTTTATCTTATTTGGAAATTTCTGGTCTTCCTGGAACTAAGAAATGGTTCTTTGAAAAGATAAATAAAATTGATGAGTTTTTAACTACACTCACCAAGAAAAAAAAAAGAGGATTCAAATAAATAAAAATCAAAGATGAAAGAAGAGTATTAAAATTGATAACACAGAAATACAAAAACTCATAAGGGACTGCTGTGAACAATGATACACTAAAAAATTGAACAATCTAGAAGAAATGTGTAAGTTCCCAGAAGCATAAAACCTATAAGCCTAAATCATGATGAAACAGAAAAATCTGAACAGACTGATTACTGGTAAGGAGATTAATTCAGTAATCAAACACCTCCCCTCAAAATAGTCCAGGACCAGATGGCTTCCTTAGTGAATTCTACCTAAGGTTCAAAGAAGAATTATTATCAGTCTTTCTCAAACTCTTCCAAAAATTAAAAGAAAGGAGAACTCTTCCAAATGGGCTTACTCTTTATAAGGCCATTATACTGATACTAAACCTGGAAAGAATGCAGAAAGACAAAGATAGATAGAGATTGGAGGAGGGGGATTACACATCAATGTTCCTGATAAATATAAATGTGAAATTCATCAACAAAATATTAGCAAACTGAATTCAGATCATGGTACATACACCATGATCAAATAGGAGTTATTTCAGTCATGTGAGGATGTTTCAACATCTGCAAATCAGTTAATGTGATACATCACATTAACAAAATAAAGAATAAAAATCATATGACCATCTCAATAGATACAGAAAAACATTTGACATATTCAACATCCATTTATGATAAAAAAAAACCCCTTAATGAAGTGTCTACTTTAAAAATGGGCAGAATATCTGAACAGACAGTTTCTGAAGACATGCAGATGACCAACAGGAACATAAAAAGATAATCAACATCATTAATCATTGGAAATGTAAGTTAAAACCACAATGAGGTATCAACTTACACCTGTTAGAATGGATGTTATCAAAAAACAAGAAATAATGAGTGTAGGTGAGGATGTGGAGAAGAGGGAACCCTTGTGCACTGTTGCTGGGAATGTGAATTAGTGCAACTATGATAGAAAACTGTGTGGAGATTTCCTCAAAAAATTAAAAATAGAACTTCTGAGTATTTATTTAAGGTAAATGAAAATATTAATTTGAAATGATATATACACCCCCATTTTCATTACAGCATTATTTACAACAGCCAGGATATGGAAACAACCTAGGTGTCCATAAATGAATGAACAAAGAAATTTACAAACTTTAAAATATGTAAAATAGAAGCAAAAGCTTGAATCAAGATTGCTGGGAGAAATATCAATAACTTCAGATATGCAGATGACACCACGCTTATGGCAGAAAGGGCAGAACTAAAGAGCCTCTTGATTAAAGTGAAAGAGGAGAGTGAAAAAGTTGACTTAAAACTCAACATTCAGAAAACTAAGATCATGACATCTGGTCCCATCACATCATGGCAAATAGATGGGGGAACAGTGGAAACAGTGTCAGACTTTATTTGGAGGGGCTCCAAAATCACTGCAGATGGTGACTGCAGCCATGAAATTAAAAGACACTTGCTCCTTGGAAGAGAAGTTATGACCAAACTAGACAGCATATTAAAAAGCTGAGACATTACTTTTCCAGCAAAGGTCCATCTAGTCAAAGCTGTGGTTTTTCCAGTGGTCATGTGTGGATGTGAGAGTTGGACTGTGAAGAAAGCTGAGCACTGAAGAATTGATGCTTTTGAACTGTGGTGTTGGAGAAGACTCTTGAGAGTCCCTTGAACTGCAAGGAGATCCAACCAATCAATCCTAAAGGAAATCAGTCCTGAATGTTCATTGGAAGGACTGATGTTGAAGCTGAAATTCCAACACTTTGGCCACCTGATGCAAAGAACTGACTCATTTGAAAAGACCCTGCTGCTGGGAAAGATTGAATGTGGGAGGAGAAGGGGATGACAAAGGATGAGATAGTTGGATGTTCATCACTGACTCAATGGATTAGAGTTTGAACAAGCTCTGAGAGTTGGTGATGAACAGGGAGGCCTGGCGTGCTGCCATCCATCCAGTTGCAAAGAGTCGAACACAACTGAGCAACTGAACTGAACTGATAAGAAATGAAATCTGCCATTATCTCCAACATGGATGGACCTTGTGGGCATCATGATAAGTGAAATAAATCAGAGAAAGGCAAATACTGTATGATCTCTTACATGCAGAATGTTAAAAAAAAACACACAAAAAAAACAACCAACAAACAAGAGCTGGTAATCCCAAGGTCACAGATAAAGAGACCAGATTGTTAGCTGCAAGACATGGAGGTGGGTGGTGGGGGAAATGAGTGAAGTGTTTTTCATTTTTGTTTTAGTTTACATAAATGGGATAAAAATGAATAAAAACATAATGTGCAAAAACTTAGTGCCAAGCATTATAAGGGACAAAAATATGAATAAAATAAAGGTTATAAATATGAATGAAACAGTCTCAAGGACTAAGAATTCTTTTCTTCAACCAGTATCTATTAGTTAATTTCCTGCCATATGTTCAGTCTTTTTACTGGAAGACATTTCTTTCATAATCTTATATAGTATAAGATTATGTAGTATAAAATGCAGGCCACACGTTTTTTTTCAAGTGGACTGTTATGGAAGTATTTGTTACTGTTAGAGCCCTAAAAGCATTATATAATGTGAAAAGATGAACAAAATTAAAACAATATTTGGAAGTGATAAGAATTTAATTCCTGTTTTAAAGCATTTTAACATTTAAATGGTTTATATTTAGTTTAATTCAACTAACAATAGGGTACTTTTATTATATGTAAAATATTATGGAAGGGCTCTCAGACATTCAAATGTGAAGAGAGTAGTCACAGTTTTATTATTTATTGATAAAGTAAGAAAAAGAGACACATTTTCATTAAAAGATAAGATGTGATGTTTCTATAACATATATACAGATAGTCTGAAAGTAGTTAAGATATCAAACCCCAGATAAAATGATTTATGATGCAAAAGAAAAAACAGAGAGAAAAAATTTTTGTTTTGCTCCTGGTTTGCTGCTGTGTGTGGCTATGTATGTACGTGATGAATGAAGATTCATTGGAAGTGTTTCTTTTCCTTACAAAGCCAAGGAGGTTAATAAAATCCATCCTTTTAGCAAAGGCCCAAAAGTTTGTATTTGCTGACAGATGTAGGTAACAATTTTGTAGAGGATGCTATAGAAACAAATAAAGAGTTGTATTTTCCACATTAAACAGATTTAAAAGTCAAGATAAAGTTTACGTGCACTATGGAAAGATACATATGTATGCGTATATATACATATATATTAGCCTTTTTATAAAGAAAGTATGAAAAGACTTGGCAAGTGTATTAGATGTTATATAAACAAGTAATAGTTCCAATAAAGAAAGGTATAGAATATGGCAACAAACAAGAAACAACAACAAATAAATAAGCAAAAGCATCCTGCAGGAATAAGGAAATTTTAAGAAAGCAGTCAGTACAATAGGAGCATAAAGCACAAACTTTAAGGAACAAAAATGCATAAAACTGGATCACAGGAAAATACTTATTTTCAGACTCTCATCATATCCTTCAAGTTCAGGCGGAAGATTATGCAGCTGAGATAGATGAAAAGGTGGACTGCTCAGGGACCATTCAGGAAAACACAGATCATACCTGGCAGTTTGCTGGAAGAAATTTAATACAGAAAAACAGTTGTAAAAGAATTTAAAAAGTTATAAAGTCAGAAGACAGTGAAACATATCAGCGTGAACAACTGTAGAGGGCCAGTAACATTCCCTGTGCTGGAGGCTTAAATAGGGACATCCAGTAAAAGCTAGAATCATTGGGGAGACATAGCCACAGTTGGAACTGCTGCCCAAAGCTAAAAAAAAAAAAAAGAAGAAGAACAAGTAGTACCCTGGATTGTCTGTTCCTCCCAGACTCCAGTTTACTGCTAACACTTCCATTTGTTAATAAAACAATCCAGAAATGCAGTTTGCAGAGATCAGACTTCCACAACATAGAACAAAGCAAGGAAAGAGTGAGGAATGGATCTCAGAACAGAGAGAAGCAGGAACAGCCCAGAGACCACAGAAACAAACCAAGACACAGAAGGATCAGCAGTACAAACAATGAGTCTCTTTGGCCTTTGTGGGGGAATCAACCAGAGGGAGAAAAGATGAGAGTATAGAACTGAATAAAGTGAAGTCGTCAGGGTACAAAATCTAGACGGTATGTACAAATCAACCGTTACTTAAAGAATAAACCAGTCCAGTTGAAATAAATTTAGATGGGAATCAATAAGAAAAACTAGAAGACAAACCATGAATGCTCAATTAAACAAACCTGGTAAGGAAATAGTATAGGGATGCACAAGTCAAATTTTGAAAAGGTCACTCAAGATTAACTTAAAAATGGGATGTAAATAGAAAATCAGATGTGTTCGCTTAAAGACTTACTCAAATAGGAGACAAGGCATGAGAGGGATCAACTCTTTCTAAACCTTGTTTGCTGTTGAAGTATTAATTTTTCATATCTCAGCAGGTGAGGCTTTTTCTGGATTAGGGTCCAGCAGTGTGGGGAGCAGGCACATGGCACCCCTTGCTTGGTGGTTCTCAGTAAAAAGGAACTGGTTTGTATTTCTCTAATAATTAGCAGTGTTGAATATCTTTTAATGTGCCTTTTGGCTGTCTGTATGTTTTCTTTGCAGAAGTGTCTATGTAAATCTCTTTTGCCCATTTTTTGATTTGGGTTGTTTGTTTTTTGATATTGAGCTCTATGAGCTTTTTGTGTATTTTGGAGATTAATCCTTTGTTGTGCATCATTTGCCTATATTTTCTCTCATTCTGTATGTTGTTTTTTCATTTTGTTAATGGTTTCCTTTGCTGTGAAAATCTTTTATTATTTGTTTATTTTTTCTTTTATTTGGAGTTAAAATATTAGCATATAGTAATAGATGCATTTCTATATGTGCAATACCCAACATGTATCTCACACCAACTGTATAACATAGGGAACTATATTCAACATTTTGTAATAGCCTATAAGGGAAAATTATATATATATAAGGGAAAATTGTATATATATATATACAACAACTGAATCACATTGTTGTATACCTGAAACTAACACAACATTGTCAATCAACTCTACTTAAATAAAAATTAAAAATTTAAACTGTATAAACTTGCTACTAAGTCAGTTCAGTTCAGTTGCTCAGTCATGTCTGACTCTTTGCGACCCCATGAATCGCAGCATGCCAGGCCTCCCTGTTCATCACCAACTCCCGGAGTTCACTCAGATTCACATCCATTGAGTCCGTGATGCCATTCAGCCATCTCATCCTCGGTCGTCCCCTTCTCCTTCTGCCCCCAACCCCTCCCAGCATCAGAGTCTTTTCCAATGAGTCAACTCTTCTCATGAGGTGGCCAAAGTACTGGAGTTTCAGCTTCAGCATCATTCCTTCCAAAGAAATCCCAGGGCTGATCTCCTTCAGAATGGACTGGTTGGATCTCCTTGCAGTCCAAGGGACTCTCAAGAGTCTTCTCCAACACCACAGTTCAAAAGCATCAATTCTTTGGTGCTCAGGCTTCCTCACAGTCCAAATCTCACATCCATACATGACCACTGGAAAAACCATAGCCTTGACTAGACGGACCTTAGTCGGCAAAGTAATGTTTCTGCTTTTGAATATACTATCTAGGTTGGTCATAACTTTTCTTCCAAGGAGTAAGCGTCTTTTAATTTCATGGCTGCAGTCACCATCTGCAGTGATTTTGGAGCCCATAAAAATAAAGTCTGACACTGTATCCACTGTTTCCCCATCTATTTCCCATGACGTGATGGGACCGGATGCCATGATCTTAGTTTTCTGAATGTTGAGCTTTAAGCCAACTTTTTCACTCTCCTCTTTCACTTTCATCAAGAGGCTTTTGAGTTCCTCTTCATTTTCTGCCATAAGGGGTGGTGTCATCTGCATATCTGAGGTTATTGCTATTTCTGCTGGCAATCTTGATTCCAGCTTGTGTTTCTTCCAGTCCAGCGTTTCTCATGATGTACTCTGCATAGAAGTTAAATAAGCAGAGTGACAATATACAGCCTTGACGTACTCCTTTTGCTATTTGGAACTAGTCTGTTGTTCCATGTTCAGTTCTAACTGTTGCTTCCTGACCTGCATACAGATTTCTCAAAATAAATTATATTTAAAACATGTTAACCAAAAGAGGGACTGGAAAAAAAAAGGGACTGAAAATACATTGAGGTTAGGTGTCTATGAGCTGTTAATTTGCTTTTGATATTTGTCCCTATATGTGTCTATAGTTGAATATAATTGTGCCATTTGTTATACTGGGTTTATAGTGTAGCCTAATGTAAAATAAATATAACAGAGACTTTGGTACACAATACCTAATATGGTACCAGAGAGACAGTAATTATTCATATTTATTAACAAATAAATGTGAATTAAACAGACTACTTTAGAAAACTTTACATATAATTGTCTCCACCTCTAAATAATGAGGGTCCTTTAATTCGTCTTTGAGATACTATGCAGCGGGAACTACTGTTGTGCTTCTGAGCAGATTAAGTAACACAAAGAGCAAGTAATTCAAAATACTGCCTTACACCACTAATTATTAGAGAAACACAAATTAAAGCTACAGTGAAGTATCACTTCACAAAAGTCAGGATGGTCATCATCAAAAATCTACAAACATGCTGGAGATGGTGTGGAGAAAAGGGAATGCCCTCTTACACTGTTGGTAGGATTGTAAATGGATGCAGCCAATAAGGAGAAGGATATGGAGGTTTCTTAAAAGTCTAAAAATAGAGTTACCATATTACCCAACATTTTCACTTTGGTATATACTCAGAGAAAACTATAATTCAAAAGATATAGACAGCAAAAGAGACACAGATGGAGAGGACATTCTTTTGGACTCTGTGGGAGAGGGAGAGGGTGGGATGATTTGGAAGAATGGCATTGAAACATGTATAATATCATATAAGAAATGAATTGCCAGTCCTGGTGCACTGGGATGACCCAGAGGGATGGTATGGGGAGGGAAGTGGGAGGGGGGTTCAGGATGGGGAACATGTGTACATCTGTGGCGGATTCATATTGACGTATGGCAAAACCAATACAATATTGTAAAGTAATTAGCTTCCAATTAAAATAAATAAATTTAAATTAAAAACAAAAGATATATGTACCTCCAGTGCTCATTGCAGCACTATTAACAATAGCCAGGACATGGAAGTAGCCTAAACGTCCATCAGCAGAGGAGTGAATAAAGAAGATATGGTATTTAACTACAATGGAATATTAGTCAACTATAAAAAGGAATGAAATTGTGCCATTTGCAAACTCATGAATGGACCTAGAGACTGTCATAAAGTGAAGTAACTCAGAGAAAAAGAAGTATCATATGTTGACATGTACATGGGGAATCTAGAAAAATGGTATAGATGAGCTTATTTGCAAAGCAGAAAAAGTCATGAATGTAGACACCAGAGAGGAAAGGAGAAAGTGGGATGAAATGGGAGGTTGGGATTGCCATATATACTACTATGTATACATAGTAACTAATAAGAATCTACCGTATAGCACAGGGCACTCTATTTGGTGCTCTGTGGTGACCTAAATAGGAAGGAAATCCAAAAAAGAGGGGGTTTATGTATATGTATGGCTGATTCCCTTATGGCAGAAAGAGAAGAGGAACTAAAAAGCCTCTTGATGAAAGTGAAAGAGGAGAGTGAAAAAGTTGGCTTAAAGCTCAACATTCAGAAAACTAAGATCATGGCATCCGGTCCCATCACTTCATGGGAAATAGATGGGGAAACAGTGGAAACAGTGTCAGACTTTCTTATCGGGGCTCCAAAATCACTGCAGATGATGACTGCAGCCAGGAAATTAAAAGATGCTTACTCCTTGGAAGAAAAGTTATGACCAACCTAGATAGCATATTAAGAAGCAGAGATATTACTTTGCCAACAAAGGTCCATCTAGTCAAGGCTATTTTTTCCAGTGGTCGTGTACAGATGTGAGAGTTGGACTGTGAAGAAAGCTGAGCACCAAAGAATTGATGCTCTTGAACTGTGGTGTTGGAGAAGACTCTTGTGAGTCCCTTGGACTGCCAGGAGATCCAAACCATCCATTCTAAAGGAGACCAGTCCTAGGTGTTCATTGGAAGGGCTGATGCTGAGGCTGAAACTCCAGTGCTTTGGCCAACTCATGCAAAGAACTGACTCACTGGAAAAGACCCTGATGCTGGGAGGGATTGGGGGCAGGAGGAGAAGGGGACAACAGAGGATGAGATGGCTGGATGGCATCACTGACTCGATGGACGTGAGTCTGAGTGAACTCTGGAAGTTGGTGATGGACAGGGAGGCCTGGCGTGCTGCCATTCATGGGGTCACAAAGAGTTAGACACGACTGAGCGACTGACCTGAACTGAACTGATGGCTCATTCATTTTGCTGTATAGCAGAAACTGACATAGCAGTGTAAAGCAAATATACTCCAATAAAATAAAGATTTAAAATATCTTTTCTGGAAAAAATAATGCCTTATTCATAGTAAGTACATGGCTATATATGTTAATTTTAATGCTTTGTACTATACTTTTTATTGCTTTGATAAAATTAATGTTACCCACTATAGATAAATAACTATTTTATTTTTTGACCTCAAACTGATGTCCAAAATGGACAAGACAGATGAGGTAAAAACAGTAACGTTTTTTAGCATACTGCATGAATGACATACTACTATAGCCATGTGTGTATTCATTTATCAGCTGCTCCATTTATACAAATGACATCTATTTATATAGTTTGCATCTTTCCTGAAGCTCAGTTCAGTTCAGTTCAGTCGCTCAGTCGTGTCCGACTCTTTGCGACCCCATGAATCGTAGCACTCCAGGCCTCAGTCCTTGTATTAAACTGTCCATAGACATCACCACAAGACTGAAAAAGGTCAGTTTACATTCCAATCCCAAAGAAAGGCAATACCAAAGAATTTTCAAACTACGGCACAGTTGCACTTATCTCACATGCTAGTAAAGTAATGCTCAAAATTCTCCAAGCCAGGCTTCAAGAATACATGAACGGAGAACTTCCAGATATTAAAGCTGGCTTTAGAAAAAGCAGAGGAACCAGAGATCAAATTGCCAACATACATTGGATCATCAGAAAAGGAAGAGAGTTCCAGAAAAACATGTACTTCTGCTTTATAGACTATGCCAAAGCCTTTGACTGTGAGGACCACAACAAACTCTGGAAAATTCTTCAAGAGATAGAAATACCAGACCACTGGACCTGCCTCCTGAGAAATCTGTATTCAGGACAAGAAGCAACAGTTATAACTGGACATGGAACAACAGACTTGTTCCAAATTGGGAAAGGAGTACACCAAGGCTGTATATTGTCCTCCTGCTTATTTAACTTATATGCAGAGTTCATCATAAGAAATGCTGGACTGGATGAAGCACAAGCTGGAAACAAGATGGCTGGGAGAAATATCAAAAATAAACTCAGATATGCAGATGACACCATCCTTATGGCAGAAAGCAAAGAACTAAAGAGCCTTTTGATGAAAGTGAAAGAGAAGAGTGAAAAATTTGGCTTAAAGCTCAACATTCAGAAAACAAAGATCATGGCATCCGGTCCCATCACTTCATGGCAAATAGATGGAGAAATAATGGAAACATGGAAACAGTGACAGACTTAATTTTGGGGGGCTCCAAAATCACTGCAGATGGCGACTGCAGCCATGAAATTAAAAGATGCTTGCTCCTTGGAAGAAAAGCTATGACCAACCTAGACAGCATATTAAAAAGCTAAGACTTTACTTTTCCAACAAAGGTCCTTCTAGTCAAGGCTATGGTTTTTCCAGTAGTCACGTATGGATGTGAGTTCAGTTCAGTTCAGTCGCTCAGTTGTGTTCAACTCTTTGTGACCCCATGGACTGCAGCACACCAGGCTTCCCTGTCACTCACCAAGTCCCAGACTTACTCAAACTCATGTCCATTGGGTCAGTGATGCCATTCAACCATCTTATCCTGTCGTCCCCTTCTCCTTCTGCTTTCAATCTTTCCCAGCATCAGGGTCTTTTCCAATGAGTTAGTTCTTCGCATCAGGTGGCCAAAGTATTGGAGTTTCAGCTTCAACACCAGTCCTCCCAATGAATATTCAGGACTGATTTCCTTTAGGGTGGACTGGTTGGATCTCCTTGATGTGGGAGTTGGACTATAAAGAAAGCTGAGCACTGAAGAATAGATGCTTTTGAACTGTGGTGTTGGAGATGACTCTTGAGAGTCCCTTTGACTGCAAGGAGATCCAACCAGTCCATCCTAAAGGAAATCAGTCCTGAATATTCATTGGAAGGACTGATGCTGAAGCTGAAACTCCAATACTTTGGCCACGTGATGTGAAGAACTGACTCTTTGGAAAAGACCCTGATGCTGGGAAAGATTGAAAGCAGGAGAAGGGGACAATAGATGATGAGGTGGTTGGATGGCATCATCAACTTGACGGACATGAGGTTGAACAAGCTCCAGGAGTTGGTGATGGACAGGGAAGCCCAGGGTGCTTCAGTCCATGGGATCGCAAAGAATCAAACACGAATGTGTGATTAAATTGAACTGTGGCATCTGCATTTGGATGGAGTCAATCATCTCAAACTCATCATTTCGTTATTGGATTTAGTTCCTGTGATATCTACCCAGGGAAATCACCATCATAAACTAGTTCTTAAGTGAAAATTATTGATTATTCTTGATTTTTTTCAATAGTTATTTCTACTGCCAATCTTTAGCCATGTATTTTAAATCTATTTTCTGTGTGTTTTTAAGTAAATCTATTTTATTCACTCCATTGCCAGTAATTTAATACAGAATACCATAATCCCTTGGCTAGATTACTGACACAGTCTTCCAATTATTATTCATCCAGTCTTCCAATTATTATTCATCCTTTGTACTGTACTGTTCTCCTTATGCACTAATATATTATCTCATTTTATAATTTGGGAGTGATTGGATTTGCAAACATCCATATTTGATTATGTTATTTTCACATAAAAAACTCTTAAAACCTCCTTGCTTTCAGGATAGGCTTTCCACAACATGAATTATAAAACTCTATATGACTTAACTCCCACTTTCTTCTCCAGCCTCATCTCACACAAGTCCTGATCTTCTACTCCAATCTCCAACGGTACTAAACATCTTGTAGTTTGTAAATAATATGCCAAGCTGGCATTCTCTTTCACTGTAAATTTTTAATTTTTCACTTAACCAAGCTATCTAACTCGTGAAAGTGAAGTCGCTCATTCATGCCCGACTCTCTGCGACCCCATGGACTGTAGCCCAACAGGCTCCTCTGTCCATGGGATTCTCCAGGCAAGAATAGTAGAGTGGGTTGCCATTTCCTTCTCCAGGGGATCTTCCAGACCCAGGGATCGAACCCAGGTCTCCCGCATTGCAGGCAGAAGCTTTAACCTCTGAGCCACCAAATTTACTATATTTAAATCTAACTCCTGGACTCCACCTAAAAGGAGAAGAGAACATAGCTAGGGAGAACATCTGGGAAGTTATGAAAGTAATCTGGGCACATGGGAAGAATTTGTGATCTAGAATGTTAGCTCCAGAAATGGAGGTATAAAGATGAATCCTAGTAAGAGCTCAATGGATTCTTTTGAAAAATAATGAATAGACTAACTTCCAAGGAAACATCAAGGCTCTTTGAGAGAATATTGGTGATATTCAAAGAAAAAAGAAAACTGAGATGAGATCCTCACATGTATCTCTCCATCTATAAGATGAATATAATATTGTTTGCTTTAACCATATCCTATAGATAACATTATTGTGAAAATAATATAACAACTGTGAAAGTGCTTTGAAATACCATGTATTTCTATACAATTTGAGAAGAATTTATTTCATGAATTGGCCAGATCACGTGGTACCTAGCACTTAGGCATATTCTTCCACATCCCATGGCAATCTATACCCAGTAAGGAACACCACAGTACATTCTTGTAGAAGCAGAATAGAGCTGCTGCCAGAAAATTTACACACAGGTCCCAAAATATTCCAACAGACAGTTTTGTCAGAAATGATGGTATTCAGGTGGATTCATTGACAGAGTTTTTCTTGGCAAACAGTTTTCCTCGTAGGCAACTGATTAGTATTCAGTGCTAAGGTACAGTTGTGCACGGAACCCTTAAAGCTGGAGTCGAGGAGAGAGTTAAGTGAGCAGTTCAACTGCTAATGCCAGGCTTCAGAGAAGGGACTGGAAAACTGGCACCAGATTATCCATCTGGCTACTTTTCAGCCAGCTGGGACAACACAAAAGAAAACAAATATTATGTCATAACTGGGCTCTGTGTTAAAGTTCACACACACACACCCACACACACCCACACACACCCACCCACACACACCCCAACTATGTGGTAAAAGAGGACGAGATATCTGTTTTTTTCTGAGGTAAAGATTTTTAGATTGCAAAATGTGCGATTTAGCTTTTTGCATCTGGACTTCACCCTCAGGCCCTAAAATATGCAGTAAACTCTTCAAAACAAATCTTGAGACTTTTCCAAACTGTATGTCTGTGGGTCTATTGGTTTAAACATTCAGTTCAGTTCAGTCTCTCAGTCGTGTCTAACTCTTTGCAACCCCCTGAATCATAGCACGCCAGGCCTCCCTGTCCATCACCAACTCCCGGAGTTCACTCAAACTCGTGTCCACTGAGTTGGTGATGCCATCCAGCCATCTCATCCTCGGTCATCCCCTTCTCCTCCTGCCCCCAACCCCTCCCAGCATCAGAGTCTTTTCCAATGAGTCAACTCTTCACGTGAAGTGGCCAAAGTACTGAGCTTCAGCTTCAGCATCAGTCCTTCCAAAGAACCCCCAGGACTGGTCTCCTTTAGGGTGGACTGGTTGGATCTCCTGGCAGTCCAAGGGACTCTCAAGAGTCTTCTCCAACACCACAGTTCAAAAGCATCAATTCCTTGGCGCTCAGCTTTCTTCATAGTCCGACTCTCATATCCATACATGACCATTGGAAAAAACATAGCCCTGACTAGATGGACCTTTGTTGGCAAAGTAATATCTCTGCTTTTCAATATACTATCGAGGTTGGTCATAACTTTCCTTCCAAGGAGCAAGCGTCTTTTAATTTCATGGCTGCAATCACCATCTGCAGTGATTTTGGAGCCCCGATAAGAAAGTCTGACACTGTTTCCACTGTTTCCCCATCTATTTCCCATGAAGTGATGGGACCAGATGCCATGATCTTAGCTTTCTGAATGTTGAGCTTTAAGCCAACTTTTTCACTTTCCTCTTTTACTTTCATCACGAGGCTTTTTAGCTCCTCTTCCCTTTCTGCCATAAGGGTGGTGTCATCTGCATATCTGAGGTTATTGATATTTCTCCCGGCAATCTTGATCCCAGCTTGTGCTTCTTCCAGCCCAGTGTTTCTCATGATGTACTCTGCATAGAAGTTAAATAAGCAGGGTGACAATATACAACCTGGATGTATTCCTTTTCCTATTTGGAACCGGTCTGTTGTTCCATGTCCAGTTCTAACTGTAGTTCCATGTCCAGTTCTAACTGTTGCTTCCTGACCTGCATATAGCTTTCTGAAAAGGCAGGTCAGGTGGTCTGGTATTCCCATCTCTTTCAGGATTTTCCACAGTTTATTGTGATCCACACAGTCAAAAGCTTTGGCATAGTCAATAAAGCAGAAGCATATGTTTTTCTGGAACTCTCTTGCTTTTTTGATGATCCAGCAGATGTTGGCAATTTGATCTCTGGTTCCTCTGCCTTTTTTAAAACCAGCTTGAACATCTGGAAGTTCACGATTCACTTACTGCTGAAGCCTGGCTTGGAGAATTTCGAGCGTTACTTTACTAGCGTGTGAGATGAGTGCAATTGTGCGGTAGTTTGAGCATTCTTTGGCATTGCCTTTCTTTGGGATTGGAATGAAAACTGACCTTTTCCAGTCCTGTGGCCACTGCTGAGTTTTCCAAATTTGCTGGCATATTGAGTGCAGCACTTTCACAGCATCATCTTTCAGGATTTGAAATAGCTCAGCTGGAATTCTATTACCTCCATTAGCTTTGTTCGTAGCGATGCTTTCTAAGGCCCACTTGACTCACATTCCAGGATGTCTGGCTCTAGGTGAGTGATCACACCATTGTGATTATCCGGGTCGTGAAGATCTTTTTTGTACTGTTCTTCTGTGTATTCTTGCCACCTCTTCTTAATATCGTCTGCTTCTCCTAGGTCCATACCATTTTTGTTCTTTATCGAGCCCATCTTTGCATGAAATGTACCCTTGGTATCTCTAATTTTCTTGAAGAGATCTCTAGTCTTTTCCCTTCACAAGAAAAAGACATTCGGTAGACATTTCTATAGAGTTGTATTTTAGGATCTCAAATTTTCTCTCTCTTGTTGATGTAAAAGACAATGAAAATCATAACTACTTATAATTAAGTAAAGAGAAGAAAATTAAGGCTGTGAAGAAAAATAAGCAGAAAATTATTTTATTTATGACCATCACAATAAAAGCTCAGAATGAAAAGTACACTGGAAGTATACCTAAAAGAAAGAAAAATCTCTTTCAAATTTATTTGATTCTTTTACTTTTTAGAAGTAACAGCAGCTTTTAATTATTGTATCAGAGAAAAAATATTTGTAAATTTAAAAGTCCAGTTGTAGTAAGGTGAGATCTTTCAGTATTTAAACACTTTAAATATTTATTTATTTCAGGGCTTTAAACTTTATTTCATATAGCGTGCATGCTAAGTCACTTCAGTCATGTCCAACTCTTTTGTGACCCTATGGACTGTAGCAAGTCACACTCCTCTGTCCATGGGATTCTCCAGGCAAGAATACAAGTGTGGGCTGCCATGCCCTCCTCCAGGGGATTTTCCCTACTCTGGGATTGAACTCCAGACTCTCAAGTCTCCTGCATTGGCAAACAAGTTTTTACCACTAGCGCCACCTGGGAAGCCATTTCATATAGAGACAATCTTACACATTAATTATGCAGCTGCTGTATGAATTCTTATATTTTGCTCCCTCTCTGTATCATGTCTTCTAGGTAAATATATTTGTATGTATAATCATGCTTGGATGAAATTCCAGACCTCTAATATTTGAAGTGATTTTGCTAAAGAGTATGTTTTTAAGGAGTTTAGATATGACCAGATAGAGGTAGTTCCAACTAGAATGACCCCCCCAAAAAAAAAATTCATGGAAATTTCTTTGGCTGTAGGAGTTTAAGTAACTCCCATTCTGAAGAAGCTTCTGGTTTATAAAGTGTAGATGAATATGGCTACCCAAGCCACCTCCCTGAGATGTTCTGAGTCAAAGCAAAGCTGCATGTGAAAATACTCTGGGGTGCAAGAGAAATTTAAAACATTGCATAAGTCTAATAAATGTTATGAAATTCAAACAGAAATGACTCCCAAGGAAATGTTTTTTTTGTAGTGTACTTGGAAATATAAAATTATCAACCAAAATGATCTGAACAGAAGTTTGCAAATTTGTTCTCATAATATTTCCAAGTATTTTTACTAGCCCATCAATTTGTATGCTGAAGCCATTTAGATGCCTTGAACTAGAAACTGCAGAGAAGCCATCACAGTAGGCATCTCAAATCGAATCTTTGCCCACATTTCTATAGTAATTGACACCTTATCTTTTATAAACGATTAAGATCATCTCAAAACACAGACATCTTTTCAGACACATCTTTTGTGTCTGCTAGAGTGGTTTCAGAAATGGGC
The DNA here is from genome assembly GCA_006410935.1 of Redunca redunca. Classification (NCBI taxonomy): domain Eukaryota; kingdom Metazoa; phylum Chordata; class Mammalia; order Artiodactyla; family Bovidae; genus Redunca; species Redunca redunca. The sequence goes on along the minus strand of SJYQ01000276.1, from coordinate 440,991 downwards.
GGCACACCATAACCTTCCTCTTCTATTTTTTTCTCTAGAAACTCTTGTCATTTTTCTTCTGAAGGAGTAGCTAAAACAACACTTTTTCCCCCGTGAAATCTTCTCAATGTCTTTTAGGACAAATTCTTCATTTTTATCAACCGTACATCGTTAATTGAAGCCCGATAGGGCTAAGTCAGTCTTAACAGTTGTGCTAAGTTGCTTCAGGCGTGTCTAACTCTTTGCAATCCAGTGGACTGGCCAGCGAGGCTCCTCAGTTCATGGGATTCTCCAGGCAAGAATACTGGAGTGAGTTGCTGTGCCCTCCTCCAGGGGAATCTTTCTGACCCATGAATCGAACAGTGTCTCTGTGTCCTGCATTGGCAGGGGGTTTCCTTACTACTGGCACCACCTGGGAAGCCCCTTAACAGTTGTACCACATCCTGAAATCCACCGTATACTTTTGCTTTATTATGTGAAGTATTTCTAGTCTGGAAAATTTGATTACAATTCTGTTTTCACCTTTACCAGTATACCTGTTGACATTTACCAGTACACCTGTTTTCTTTTGGGCTTCCCTTGTGGCTCAGCTGGTAAAGAATCCACCTGCAATGTGGAAGACCTGAGTTTGATCCCTGGGTTGGGAAGATCCCCTGAAGAAGAGAAGGGCTAGCCAGTCCAGTACTCTGGCCTGGAGAATTCCATGGACTATACAGTCTGTGGAGTTGTAAAGAGTTAGATATGACTGAGTGACTTTCACTTTCACTGTTTTATTTTACTCTGTTGTGCACGAATTACTCTCTTCCTAACCAGTCATTTTTATGGACATAAAAGCATACTTTATAAGCAGACCTGTTAACCTTCTGTTAAACAAGCAATACACATGCAAAGAAATCTTGATCCCCCAATTTCTCTAGCTAGGATCCCAATTCCCTGATGCACTTCAGCACAAGGCTCCTTAATATCACCTCCTCTTCCTGGCTGTTCAATCCTTTTCTAGGACACTCCAATTGGACTTTTAATCCCAAACTTTCACTAAAATCTCTCTCACTCAGACTACCAGGAACCCATTATTGTAGAACCCATGGGTAATATTTTGTCCTCTTGTTACCAAAAATCTCATTCTCATTTAGAGTTGCTGATCTTACTCCTTTGTTATAAAAACATTTTCCTTTCTTAGTTTGTGTGACCCAAACTTTTTCAACCCCTCTGGATACTCCTTCTCATGATTTCTTTCTATCTCTAACTCCTTTTACCTCTTCAATAAATTTTAGAGTGTTCCAGGGGCTCTGTCCCCTGACACTTTTTTTCTCTATTTACATTCTCTCCCTGAATACTTTATGCCATCAAATAATATGTAAAAAACTAGTGACACAATTTATAACTCCAATCTAAAACTCTATCCTGAACATATGCAAATCATAAATGCATATGCTTTATCTCATGCTTGCTTTTGGGAGTCCAGAAAGCATTTTGAAAGTATTTTGGCAAGAACTGTTTTTCTCCACAAATCCCCAATGACTTGTCCCACAAGTTTTCATTAATCTAAGTAAATAGTACCCCTTTTCACTCAGTTTTTGGGTCTTAAAAACCTGGAAATTATCTTGGGTTCATCTATTTCCTTCATATTGCACATTTAATAAATTAGAAAATCTAGCAGGGTGTGTCTGCTTAATGTACCCTGAATATGATTACTTATCTTTAATGCTACTTCTACAATAAAAGTCATTTAAATGTGTTACCTATAACAGCATAGAAGCTTTCTATTGGTCTCCCTGCCTCCAGTATTGCCCCTTTTTATTCTGTCTTCCACGCATATGCTGATTAAAACATCAGCCGATTGTATTCCATTATATTACACCCAAATATAAGGTCCTAAAATAAGCAAAATCTTTTTAAACTGGCTCAAATGATTTCTCTTCACTCTATGCATTGATTTTTAGCCACACTGGCTTAAATTTGTTCTAATACACAAAATCCATTTCTGCTCAAGTCCCTCTTCCTGCTTAGTCTTTTGTTTGGAATGGTATATGTCTTAGCATCTGGTCTTTCTCTGCCTCCTTTACCCTCTCTGGCAACCAGAAATAACTTTCTACAATTTAATGTGCTTCTATCTTCTTTGTGGATTTATCCTTCCTTGAAGCCATTTGTTTATTCATGATCAGTTTCCCCTATTAGAGGACTTCCCTGGTGGCTCAGATGGTAAAGCGTCTGTCTACAATGTGGAGACCTGGGTTCGATTCCTGGGTTGGGAAGACCCCCTGGAGAAGGAAATGGCAACCCACTCCAGTACTATTGCCTGGAAAATCCCATGGGCAGAGGAGCCAGGTAGGCTACAGTCCATGGGGTCGCAAAGAGTCGGACACGACTGAGCAACTTCACTTTCACTTTTCCCCTATTAGAAAGTGAGCTCTCTGACAAGAGAAAGTATGTGCTATTCTAGCTTGTTTCCAAAGCCAAAAAATATACTTGAACAGGAGAAAATCAACAAATTTCCCTCTGAAATTGTCTGTTTAATTTTCATGATAATATGTTGGAAGATCTAGCTACTATATACTTGAAAATTACAGTTTAACATTTTTTGTTGTTATTTTTGGTCTTATAGCACCCGTTTTGGCAGGCTTACTATATATTAGTCAGTTTGCTAAGCACTTTATTTCTGTTGTGTATTGCAATCTTTATGACACCCTAGGTAATGGCACCCCACTCCAGTACTCTTGCCTGGAAAATCCCATGGACGGAGGAGCCTGGTGGGCTGCAGTGCATGGGGTCGCAAAGAGTTGGACACAACTGAGCGATTTCCCTTTCACTTTTCACTTTCATGCATTGGAGAAGGAAATGGCAACCCACTCCAGTGTTCTTGCCTGGAGAATCCCAGGGACAGGGGAGTCTGGTGGACTGCCGTCTATGGGGTTGCACAGAGTCGGACATGACTGAAGCGACTTAGCAGCAGCAGCAGCAACAACAGCATGCTGGCATGAAACAGCTGTCAATATTGGGGAAAAATCACATTTAACGAATCATCTTTTTTTAAAAGGATGAATTTGCATTATTATTTCTGACTATTCAGTTAATGGCTTCCCAGATGGTGCTAGTGGTAAAGAACCCACCTGCCAATGCAGGAGACAAGAGATGCAGTTTGATCCCTGGGTCAGGAAGATCCCCTGGAGGAAAAGGCTACCCACTCCAGTATCTTGCCTTGAGAATACCATGGACAGAGGAGCCTGGCAGGCTACAGTCCATGGGGTCACAAAGAGTTGGACACAACTGAAGTGACTTAGCACACAGCGTCAGGTACCAGTGCAGCAGAATGAAAGGTTTCCCCTAATGGTGGACAGGATGGTAGAAGGAAAGGAGAGACAGGTTCAAGGAGCAAGACCCCTAGTGAATTAATAAGATTTAGTCCACTCCCTGCTCCACCCCCGACTCTATTCCTCAACTGAGGCCTCAACTTCCTCAGCTCTCCCCGTAGCTCAACAAGCTCAAGTCAGCCATCACCCTTGCTCTCGGCTCTCCTGCTACCTGGAAGGCTCTTTTGGACATTTACGTAGTTGCTCCAGTTTGCCATTAAATTTGACTTCCACATATCATTTCTGCAGTAAGGCCTCCCAGGGACAACCAATTTAAAGAAGCTCCCTGCTTCTAGCACTACATGTTATTTGGGCTTCCCAGGTGGCACTAATGGTAAAGAACCAAGCTGCCAATGCAAGAGACCCAGGAAACTTGAGTTTGATTTCTGGGTTGGGAAGATCCCCTGTAGAAGGAAATGGCAACCCACTCCAGTATTTCTGCCTGGAGAATCCTCTGGACAAAGGAGCCTGGTGGGCTATAGTCCACAGGGTCGCAAAGAGTCAGACACAACTGAAGCAACTTAACATGCACACATTCAGTTAGCAAGTCATGATATGTTTTGTATATTCAATATTTCTGTCTTTTGATTTAAGGTGCATCAAAGTGTCCCATCATTCAATTTTGATCATTCCGCAGTGGAAATGTCAGTTAGGTTAACTTTCCTTTGGTCAGTGTTTCTCAATCTCAAGTGTTTCTCATAATTCTTATAAACATTTAGAAATGCCCCACTATATTAAGATTCAAAAAGTCATATTTATATATAATTTACATATATGACATTTAATATGTATTATAC